>VXBN01004400.1:323391-379527 GCA_013397395.1 Sinosuthora webbiana
GGCCCTACGCAGCCGCTTCGCCCCGGCTCTGCCCGCTCCCCGCTCTCGCCCCTCCTGGGCCTCACCGCGGCGCCGCTCCCGCCCTTTCCCGGCGTCCCGGCCTCGCGTGGGCCCGGGCGAGGCTCGTTCGCGGCTCTCGGCACCGCTCTGGCCCGGCCCCAGCGGCGCCTCGTGGTGGGCCTGGGCCCGGCCAGGCCTTGGCGCCTCCTCGCGGCTCCGGGGCCGGGTGGGCCTGCCCGGCCCTTTCCCGGCGCCGCTGGTGTTCCGCCGTGGTCCTCGCAGACCTTTCCTGTGTCCCATTCCCCGAGATCCCTGTCCTCCGCCCGCGTCCCTCGGGTTTCCCCCCGCCGCCTCGGTCTGTCCCGGAGCTCCCATCCCGGTGTCCGGGGCTCGGGAGGCGCTGGCGGGGCCGCAGCCGTGACCCCCCGTCCCATCCCCGCGGGTGTGCGGCTCCCGCCCCGGCGCCCAGCACCGCCCGGTTCCCGGTGCGGCGGGAAGGATCGGGGCTTTCTCACTGCCTGCTTTAACGTGGAGTTTGGCTGAACTTCAGGCCATGTGGCAGAAGAGGCGTTGCGGTGGCTCAGGCACACGTGTGAAACCTGAGTCTTAATTTTCCGTGGGCTGATAAAGGCTTTTCCTGCTGCTTCGTGTTGTTTTGGGGGAATGAACGTATTTGAGGTTTCTACAGATGTATTTTAAAGTCTGCCCGAGGTGATTGTCGCTGTGTTTCCTCCTGGATGGGTTTCTGTGTGTTTGTATGAAAAGTGACGTGGTAAATCTGGAATTACAGAATTCAGAGCTCCATGGAATCCCTGAATCATGAGATGATTTGGGTTGGAATGGACAATAAAGCACGTCCCATCCCACCCCCTGCCGTGTGCAGGGGCATCTCCCACTATCCCAGCTTGGACACTCCCAGGGATGGGGCAGCCACAGCTGCTCTGGGTAACCTGTGCCAGGGCTTCCCCACCCTCCCAGGGAGGAATTTCTCCCTGATCTTCGATCTAAATCCACTTTCAGTGTGAAGCCATTCCCTGTGCCCTGCCACAGCATCCTCCCAGGGCCTGTCAGGGCTGGGGGACTCTCTGATTTTATGTGCACAGCGATGTGCCAGGTGCTGTGGCACAAGAACAGGTTTGTTGCTTGAAATGAACAATTTAAAAGCATTTGGAAGATGGTCTGGGTTGTCTTGTAGCTGGTGGTGGAAGAGAAGAGCCTTTACTGCTGGGGCAGCACAGGGGCTGCAGGGGTCACATCAGCAAATGGATGTTCTCAGGCTGCTTTTCCTGGGAGCACAATTAAATCCCCCAGTTACTCTCTGGAAGGACTCCTGGGAATTCCCTCTCATGGGGAGTGATGGCAGATCTGTGCCAGTGCTGAGGGTCTGTGACATTCTGGGTGAGCTCCACTGTGCCCTTGGTGGGTGCCAGGCTGGGAGAGCTGCTCCCAGGGGTCGGGTGTCACAACCACTCACTCAAAAGGTGTTTCAAAGCTTTGTCTCTCAGGTTCCCTCAAAGGGAGTCAGCTGTAGGCACAGGAAAGCAGGTGCTGAGGTACAGCAGTGCCTTCTCCTGGAGCCTGCCATGGTTGCTCTGTGTCCTGCTCTGGAATTTCACAGGTGCCCAGCGTGGAGTGAGGAAATGGGTGGCTTTGTGACCTCCCTTAGGAGTTGCACAATCTCACAGAGGATGAAAGGACAAAGCAAGTATTGGAGAGAGCTTTTGCAAATGTGCATTTTTGTATCATAGGATCCTCTGGAGGTTGTGGGGCTTTATGCTTTTTGTCTAACATTTCTTTGGGTGCTGCTACATAGTTTTGAACTGCATCCTTCTAGGAATTATTGTCCCTACTTCAGCAGGAGCAGGGAGGGCAAGTAAGAACCTGATTTGAAGAGTCTCCTCCAATGTCCTTAGTCAGCTGAAGGTTGGGAATGCTGCTCCTGAGGCAGTGCTCTGGTGTCTGTTCCACGGGTGTGATTTGGAAGTGCTACAGTCTGGTCACAGGGGGTTGCAGAGTTCTGGGGTCTGAACCCTTCCCCTCCAGCTAGGGGTCCTGTCTGTGGGATGAGGGAGGTGCAGGGCAGCCCCTTATCTCATTTGCACATTCTTTTTGTCCAGAGATACAAAAAGGAAACCTTTTACCTGTCCGGTTATTGCAGAGGGTGGGCAGGCGTTGGAAGGGAGGGGCTGCCCGGGGAGGTTTGGAGTCCCCATCCCTGGAAGTGTCCAGGGAGCACCTGGATGTGCCATTCCGTGCTCTGGGCTGGGTGACAAGGTGGGGATGGGTCACAGGCTGAACTCGGTGATTGTGGAGGTCTTTTCCAATGTAAATGAATCTGTAAAGAGATGACCTGGGCAGGAGGAGCCTCTCCAAGGTGCTGTGCAGAGCCGTGGTGCTCTGGCTGCAGCCCCGGGCTGTGCTGGCAGCAGCAGGTGTGAGCAGTGATGGATCCCTGCCCCTGTTCTTTGTCTGCAGGAGTCCTGCCCCTGTCTCTGCTGAGTTACACACTGGGGACTTCCTGCTGTTTTCCCTCCTATTCATTCCCTGCCTGTCTGTGAGCTGTGTGTCTCTGGAAAACAGTTCTGCTGTCAGAGCTTCAGCAAGGGCTGTCTGGGAAGAGGCTTCCCAGGACACGGGGGTTTTGGACCAGCCACGTGCCCTGACCTTCACTTGCAGTTCTTTTTCATGGAACTAAGGCTTTGTCATGTGGATTGTAAATAAAATGGGTATTCTGCTGCTGGGGTTGTGATAATATAATATTATAATAATATAAGCAGACTGGATATTAGTCTGCTGCTTCCTCCAGCTCATGTAAGTCAGGAATGTGTAAAATATTAAAGAAAATGGTCATTTGGGTCAGGCCAGGCATGTGGGCTCACAGTGAGGTGTTTGAGGCCGCAGGAAAGTTGGTGAACACTTTCTCACATGGGTGTTGCTATTAGGAAACCAAAATGTTACAGTTATAAAACACCAGCATGTAGAGTAAGTGACAATCCATGCACATCAGCAGATCTAAATTTGGTTTACCTGCTCCCACTTCCTCTGCTGTCAAAGAAATGTTGCTTTGGGAGGCCTAGGGAGTGCTGGGCTGGACTGGATAAGCCTGAGGATGCTTTTTGTTATAAGGCCATGATGTTCCTTAGTTGTATCCCTGAAGGAATAGAGTGGTTTTGCCAGAAGTTTGAGTGTTTTTCAGCTCACTTGGCTTTGTCTTGGTGAAACGACAGTTTGTCGTGTTGGAACTCGTTAATTGTTTGAGCAGCCACAGAGCCCTTGAACTTTTTCTCCATTTCTGGAAAAGTTTACAGCATCCTGAGCTGTTTCTGATGGCTGCATGTGCCAGGGCAGGGATGTGGGGTTTGGGTCGTGTGGATTCCTCGGAATTACAACGGTACAGGGAGTTCTTTGGTGAGGCAGGAACTTCAGGATATTTAGCCACACAGTTCAGGCCACAGGCATTGGAGGAGAGAGGAATGGTGGTGGTTGCAGAAGCTGTTCTGGCTCCCTGGGGAGCTTGTGCCAGGTGATGGTCGCAGGCTGTGAGACAGCTGCTGGTGGGGCTGTGCCTGTGCCCCTTGAGCTGCCCCTGTTCCTGGACACTGTGGTGCCCATGCTGGACAGGCCTGGGAGCAAGGCATAAACTGTTCTTTGGGATTCTGTAGTGGGTCCCAAGATGAGGAAGCTGTTAAATTTGGCCCTGGCAGCTCCTCAGGTGCCAGGACAAACGGGTGCCTGGGAAGGAGCCGGTGCCATTTTGTTTCCGGATGACGGGCTGGGTGTGTGGGGCCGGAGTCTCCTGCCGTAAAGGAAACATCCTTCCCCTCCTCACAGAAACTGTGTTAGGAGAGCCTGAGCCTTGGGGGAGTCACTGCTGGGAGCTTGGAGGAGTGAAGAGTTCTGCTTAATTTAGCTTTATCATGTCAGAGCTATGAATAGTGAAATCACGGGATCACATTTCACGCCAGCTGGGAATGGTGTTTGCGCTGCCTCACTCCATGGCAACCGGAAGCTGCCGGGCCATAAAGAAAAAGAGTGAAGCTAATGGCACACGGAGATGGCACCGGGCTTCACTGGGGGTTATTTCCTACCCCAGGAGGGGTTTTCTGTCCGTGCCCTTGTCCCTGTCACACTTGAGCACAGCTTGTGCCTGTCCAGTGTGTGAGAGTGAGGCCTGTGCACAGCTCACGGCTCCAGCGATCCCAGAGCGAGTGCCCTGCTCACAATTTCACCTCCACTTTCGTCACCCGGCCATTTTTAGCCTGCCATGATTTACAGGGGAGGATGGGTGGGTGTGCAAACCCCAAAGAGCCCCCACAGGGTGCGGAGCTGGCTGGGCCAGGCACTGCTCCTGCTGCTGCCTGGGCTCACTCCTACCTTTGGCTGAGTGCAAACAGGGCAAGGAGCCCCCCCAGGAGTGTCTGCTCTGGGAGCACTAAAGGTGATGGGGGACTGTGGGGTGTCAGGCTGCAATTCAGTCCTGCAGGGGCTGAGGCTCAGCATTAATCATGTTAACTAACCTGTGCCTTAACAGGGGGCTGGACATGTGATACCAGGTGGCATCGTGTGCATCGTAATTTACACCCCAAATAATTACAGTAATTGTTCCTACGGGGCTGTGGGTGAGGTTGGTTTCCCAAGTTAAGACCCGTGTATGCACTGTCTGATTAGATGAGGTTATTTTGGTGACTTTTTTGTACTGAGAAACGGTGCTGGGATGAATGGCTGAAAATCAGAATCCTTTCCTGTGCTGCTAAAATAAGAGGATTTGCCATTGTCTGGTTTGGTTTAAATTTGATTTTCCTTTTTTTTTACTTAGGTCAATCACTTCTAAAGAAGCAGTGTTTAGAACCAGATTTGATGGGACACTTGTATAAGGTACGTGAACACAGCATGGAAAATTGTTCAAATAATTCCATATGTACAGGATTCCTGTGGACAGGCATTTCCCTCTGTTCTGAAGTCTGGCAGAGTGTAGGGATGGCCTGGTCTGGTGCCTTGTCCTTACAATAATGCCACAATAATAATAAAAAAAAAAATTAAAGAACTTTAAATGTTATACCAGGTCATGGAAATCCTTTTCCTTTTTTTCCCTTGAGGTAGTGGGATTCCAGTTAAGGTAGAGATAAATGAAGTGATGGCTTGAGAATATGTGAGTAGTTTTGCCTTTTTCAGCTTATAGATGAAATTTGCTGGAGTGCTTGTATTTTCATAGGTTAAGTGTGTGGAGAGTCGTAATCCCTCAGGAGATTCTGTCTTGGCTGTAACTGTACTGTGTGTTGCAGAAGAAATTCCAAAGAGCCCCAATCAAACAGTTTTTCTGTTACTTGCTGTTCATTTGGAAGCAGAACTTCCACGTTTTTTAAGTGTGCTGGAGCCTGCTGGGCTCCAGCTGGCAGACACCTGAGAGGATGGAAATGTCCTCGAGGGTGCAGTTCATCCTCCCTTTGCTGAGAACTTCACTTACACACAGGTTTGAATTCTTTGAGTTAACTGATTTGTGAATAGTTTTCTTAAGGAAAGTAAATTATTGATTCTTGTGGAGGTTCCAAAACTCCAGGCATGAATTTCCAGCCCCCCAGCAGCGTTGTCAGAGCATCAGTTTGTATCCAAAGCTGCTCAAAACAGCAGGGCTGTGCTGTGAGAAAGGCACCACTTTGGGGAAAGACTTGATATTTGGAAAGAAAAAGCTGATGAAATAGGTTTTTCCTTTTTTTTTTTTTTTAATTGTGGATGTTTTCTCCTGTGTTTAACAGAACTCCCAGCCACCCAACTTCTGTCACAAAACCACCCAGATTTCTAATCAGCTTTTTCTTGGATTGTTTCCTTGAGCTCCTTGTCACTAAACTGTCTGAATAACAACATACGACTTTTAAAGCTCAAACATTTGTAAAATAGTGTCTCTCTCAAGTAGCCAGTTTGAGAAAAATCACTGACTGGGGTTTGTAGCTGGTCAAATTATTTGGAAAGGGATTGTTCAGCACTACAATCTGCAGAATCAGTCCTTTCCAGAAGAACCTGTAAATACTCTTCCAACCATTGCATAGAACCTGCTTCTAATTACCTGAACCCAGGGCTGGAGCTCAGGGTTAAACTTCTTTAGGGATTAGTTTAATGGTGTGAAAACCCAAATGTCCTTGAAGGAAAATCTTAATTTTGAAAGCACGTAGACTAGGGAGAAACTGAAACTGTTTCTCTTGCTGTGTCAGAATAATTCTGGATGTTTTCCCCCAAGAGTGTTTAGCACATGTTAGAGTAGAACACTTTTTTGTGGTTGGGTTTTTGGTCATTTTTTGGAGCAGTGTTGTCTGGGACAGTTTTTGCTAAGGTCGGTAGGTGTAGTTGTAGCTTTAGTTAATGTGTGTCATAAATCTTCTGAAAACACACTGGCATTGGATCTGGGAAAGAGAAATCATTCTGCTTTTTGTTCCCTCAATGAAATTTGATTAGAATTAACATTTTAATTTGCTCCTCCCTGGCTGGCTGCAGGAACTGTGCAGGTGGCTCTTCCCCTCAAGTGTTCCCCCAATATCAAGAACATACTGAAGGTTTTCTCTTGCACCAAAAATAAACTTAAAAAGGAAGAATTCAGTAGAAAGTGAGGTGTTAATGGTTGGGTTCTGAGCTAACAAAGATGAGTCTGCCCTCTGCACTTGCTGCTGCACTTCAGGGATGTGGAGAGAGCTGCAGCTCTTTATAAGCTTATTTTTGCAGTGATTGTTGTTGCCTCATTACACACAGCATACTTTGTAAGGTGTTTTGTGGGATTATTCCTTTTATTCAGAATGAACTAATCTTGTTTGGGTTTTGGGGTTTGGGATTAGGAATTGTAGAGCTGGCAGAAGGAGAATTAATTTTTTTTTTTTTCTTCCCTGATAATGAAGGGTGTCAAGCAAATGAAGGAGCAGTTCAGCTGTTCCTCCCGAGCTGAATGTCTGTGCTGGTGACACCAAATGGATGCCAAGAGGCTCGGGCAGAAATGTGCTCTCTAATGAGGTGCCACCTCATTTCCTTTGGGCCTCACAGCAAAATAAACCACAACAGCTTCACTCCAATGTTGGCCAGTAAAAGGCAAATTTTTGTTTGCCTGCAGCACTTCTAGAGAGCTTTCTACGAATGCTTTTACAAAGCATTTAATATTTATGAGCTGAGTGTTTGCAAACACCCTGTGATAAAGGGAAACCACAGTGAGGAATCTCACCATGCTGTGCTTGTGTCTGGGGCATGTACACAAGCCTTGTCACTCCTTTCCAGGTGTTTTGGGGTTTGTGCTCAGCTATGAACACAAACAGCTGCCTTGGCAGGGAGGTGGATGCTGCATTTCCCTCTCCAGGCTGGCCAAGTGTGGTGCAGGATCCTCAGTGACACCTGGGGGTGGAGTGGGCTCAGCTGGAGCTTGTGCCAGCTGGCTGCTCTGGGCAGGGCCGTTCTGCAGCAGCTGGGGAAGGGCTGAAATCCCAACGTGTGCTGCCTGAAAGACCCTGAACAAAGGGCTGGAAGATGGAGAGAGTCACAAAGTAATACAGGCCAGCTGGAAACAGGGAACAAACTCCTGGAAAAAAGCTTTTTGACAACCAGCAATGTTTTTCATTTGACCCATGACTTGGCACGTGGAAATGTTCTTTACAGTGTTCTGGAATAGGAGACTCCTGGACTATGATTTCCACCTCAGCAGAGAGCGTTGAGCACGTTTCCCAATTTCCTTTTGCTATCTGGAGGAAAGGTTTGCTACTCCTGCCTATTGAGTGTTGACTTGGTCCTTTTTCTGTAGTAGTGCTCTAAACACAAGTATTTTTCTCCAAAAGAGAATGCAGATTCTGCTCTGGATGACATCTCTGTGTGTGGGATTGTACCAAAACTTGGTGCTAACAATGGTGTTTGGGAAATAGGCAAAAAAAACCCCAAAGCCCAAGTGTTCTGTCAGAAAGCAAGAAATTATGGGTATGGCAAACTCACTCTGCCACTGTGAAAGGCTGATAGTCAAAGGTGTTAGTAAGATGTAAGTTGAGATTTCTTTTTATGGACTTTTAGGCTAATGGACATTTGAATTACGGCTATAATAATAAAATAAGGTCTGTGGCATGTTGTTCTTTGTGGCTTTGTCCCAAGATTGGTAAGCAGGATTTAAAAATCACTAAACTTTACAATACCACCTTCCCTCTTGGGTGAGAACAGCACTTAATCACCAGTTCAGAGAAAGGTTTTAGGGCTACATGAAAACTGTGCTTTTTTCAGTGAAGTAAGGACAAGAAATTAATAGTTTTAAACAAGTCTATTTTATGGCTGAACGCAGAGTAAGTGACATTCTTGCTATTAGATCAGAGGTTTAATAACGTGGAGTAATTTCTGAGGTTGTGTTTACTGTTGTTTTCTCTTCTAAAACCTCCACCCCCTCCAGCAGTGCATGGAAGGATTCTGAAATGTAACTGTAGACCTGTCAGAAAAGCTCCCAGTGGACTGGTGGCTCCCTTGGATGACGGCGATATGCTGATGGATGAATTGTCAGGAAAAGAATTGTTTCTGTTGGCTTGTGGATTCCTTTAACAATATGGGAAAATCCTTAGTCCTGAGCCCAGTAAGACCATTCAAATGGGCTGAGAGAAATGACTCCAGCACGGCTGTACAGGTGCACTGACACATGTGTGTCACAGCAGGTGGGATGGGGCAGGGGAGGTGGAGCAAGGAAGGAAGAAGACTTAAAAATTTTGAAAGCGTGAACGATCGTTTTTAAAACCTACGTTTTCCATAAAAGTCCGTGAAAAAAATTCCTGGTGAGCTGTGATGTGTGTGCTCTCTGAAACACCGGGGATCTGATGAACCTTTTGGGTGCAGCCAGGAGCTTAGGGCAGCCAGTTCACTTCTGGTGGCAGTACAGCAGTGCATGTACAAAGGTGTATTTTCTTCTCATTTCAGGTTTTCTTCCTGATTTCATAATTGACAAAGCTGAGACGGTGAAATCTGACAGAAGGGTGCAAGGTGTGAGCCTGCTCAAGCAGGTAGGCACAGCAACTAAAATATTCACAAGAGGTAAAACTGCCTGTCTTGGCATTTGTAATAGACCTTCTTATATCCCTTCTCTTCTGGGCATGCTGCAAGTTAGACTGATGGTAAAATTCTGCTTTTGTTGATAATGTTTCTGTGCAAGAAATACGGAGCAGGTTTAGAAGAAAAAAATCAGCTGTGTGTCTTGGGATGTTTGGGCTTGTCTTCCCAAGTAACTGCAAAATACAAGGGGAGAGTAGAACAATTTAGGGAAAAGAGTCCTGGATGTCCTGGAAGAAGTGGTACCTATTTTTGTTTTTTAATGCTATATTGACTAATCTTTGGATTTAGGCCCTGGTGATTTTTGGAAGAAGAGCAGTGCTTCCCCCAGATACGACAACTGGCCAGATCATTAAATGTCACACTGATCTAAGTGTTAAATCCCATATTGTGCCATGTGCCCTCCTCCAGCTTTTGTTCTTTGCTTGAGCATTGCAGTGACAGTCAGCGGCCTTAAAAGTTTTCTTCTACTATTGTGAACACTTAAATTCCAAAGTTGTGGAAGCTCATGGAAGTGCATAGCTGTGAGAGACTCTCAATGGTGACCTTTTTTCATTGCTGCAGAATGGAGCAGAGTTGTGCTTCTCTTTTGGCTTCTGTCAGGAGGTAAAACATTAACTTTCCTGCCACTGTTTCATGACATTAGTTTGCCTTCTGGGCAAAGTCCATCGTGGTGCTTTAGTGGGAGCATTTGCTCCTCTATTGTTTCCATCAGTGGTTTGCTGGATTGCCCTGAGGATTTGGGAATGGAGAAGGCAAGAGTTTGCTCTATACAGCGTGGTTTTATGACAGATGAAGGAGCTGTCAGGTGTCTGTTTCCCAGGGGGATGATGCCTTACCACAACTTCTAAACTCAGCACACGGATCACATCCAAAGACAGCGGATGTTTTTGGATGGGAGACTACACTCCTTGGGAAGATCTGCTGGACAGCTTAGGACAGGGTCTGCAGAAGAAACAAACCAAAAAACAAAAGTTGAAAATCCCTGGCAGTGCTTCCAGCAGGACATGCCCTCCAGATGTGTGCAGTCACGCTTCCCTGCTGGGAGAGGGGTCTGGATCAGGCAGCAGCATCAGCCTTGTCCCTTTGTCCCTTCCCAGGTGCAGGAGAAGCTGGTGTCGGGGGGTTCTGGAGCTGTAGGAGGGACATGGGACTCTGGCAGGGCAGATTAAGGATTAATCCTCATAGCACAGTGAAAATGTTTCTGCTTGCAGTCCCTGCTCAGGGCCAGACACATCATCTCCAGGAGCTGTGTGCCCTGGGGAAAAAGAGGAATGGCAGGGGAAAAACAGGAATGGAAGGTCAGCAGCCGCTGCTGTTCTCAGGGTTTGCCTTTGCTTCACTTATAGCCACCTCTTTATTTAAATAATAGAAAATCCTTTTAATAAGAACAGATGCTTTCAGAGCAGGGTGTTTTGCTGAACATACTTTATCTGAGCCAGTCATTCTTAAAACTAAATGTGTATCACAGTAAGTTTACAACTGCAGTTAACTCAGGGGAGCTGACGTGACTCCAGTGTGCAGTTTGTTTAACCTTTTGAGTGCTGATAGAGCATAGCAACTCTGTTTCTATCCTAGTAGGAGTTACTTCATGTGTTAGGAATGAATCGACTTTAAAGTGTTGGCAGAGATAAAGAATCCAAGATGTGAGCGTTTGGCACACGTTGCACACACCAGGGTGATTTGGCTGGGAAGTGCTGTAGATCAAAGTGAAAGGCAAAAACTATTAAACAGATCAAAGGGGTATTTTTAAAATCTATTTTGGAGTCTTCTTGGGATTTCCTGAGAGTTGGTGCCACATCTTCTGTATCTTGCAGCAGTTCCTGTTACCATTTCTTTCTTCTCCTCTTCCATGTTTTGGTTTGCAGTGCTCAGCGTTGGATTGTTGTGGGCAGCAGAGTAGGAAGTGTTGCAGGGAGTGGTTCAACAGACATATTCAGTGAATTAAAAGGAAATACTTAAAAATTATCCTTTCACACATTCTTTCCCTGACAAACGACCAAGCACAAGAACAAACTTTGGTTCTCAGTGGCTGTATCTTTTGATTTTCATCCCTGGGGCAACAGGGAATAAAACATCCGTTGTTTCCTAATAGAGCAGGAACATCAATTCTGTTATTTCTTCTGGAAGCTTTCTGATATGGAATATATTTCAAATGCTTCAGTTGAATTGATCTAACATCTTTAGTATAGTTAAAGGGAAAGACAGGAGCATGTAATGTGTTTTTTTGAAAATAAAACCCAACTTCCCATTTCTAGAAAGTCCCAGCTCTGGTGATGAACCAGCACCCACTCCTCCAGCAGCTGCTTCTGTGCCGGGCATTGTGTTTTTCCTGGAAGTGCCCTGACAGAAGTTGAAGCCTTTGGTAACCATATATGTAATTTTGGAGAGCCACTGGAAGTGAAAGCATTGCAAGTCAGTCCTCTGGAATTTCCTTAAAATGGATATAACAGCGGCAGCAGCCGCACTTGATCAGTTGTGTTTATGTACCTGAATGTCTCTATTTTTAATCAGTGGGTAAAAAAAAAGATTAACTTTGTACTAACATAGTTCCTTTTTACTAACATAGTTCCTTTTTTATTTCTGGCTCTTTTTCATTGGTCATTTTAGGTGGGAAGTTTGTTGATAACTTTTCAAATATGCAGTTAATGCAAATTTTGCCCATTGGTAAAGGAGACCAGATCAGGGAGGGTGTAACTGAAAGATTTGTGTGGTCAGACTATTCCCTGAATCATCTTCTGAGGGACTTTCTAACCTTTACCTGGATACATGCCTGAAAATAGGCCAGGTAATTCAGAATTACGGCTATTTTGAGTCACTTAGTGCTACAGTGTAATCTCTTCTGTCTCTGAATATTTGGAAGGACATCTGATTTATTTTGGCTGCAACAGAACTCCTGGCTGGGTGATCCAGGCTGGTGACTGATCACAGCAACTGCAGGAACTGCCCAAGCAGAGAGGACAGGATTGAACCTGAGCAGAGCTGTGCAAATAGGGTCACATTCCTGTGTCTTGGGAGTATCAGCTCTTTTTGATGGCCTCTGAAATTTGAGATAAAAATTTAGAGGGTGGGTTTTTTGATGGTAAGTGTTTTCATTTCTTCCCTGTCCTTTAAAGCAGCGGCAGCTGGCTGCACAGACAGGGATGTGGCTGCAAGTACATGGAATTTTCACTTCCACGGGCTAGTTTGCCTCTAGAGGTGTACTTGCCTCAGCCAGCAGTGCGGCCCTGCCTCTTCCCAGGTTTGCATTAACTTGGTTCTTTAAACTGTCACACTCTCATTTGTGATTACTCTGGGTTTAGAGCCATTTATTCTTTTTGCAGTTTTCCTCTTTAGACTGAAATAAACCTTCTATTCTGAGCCCAGCACCATTCATCTGTTCCTAGCAGGCACTTCAAACATTCCTATTTCCAGCCTTATCAAGCTCCACGTCCCTGGAGTCTGTCAGCCTGCCAGGTGCTGCCTGTCCTCTCCTACCAGCCACATGCCTCATTTCTCAAATATTTCTGTTTCCCTGTTTCCCTCAGGTGCACTGACAGGTGCTTGCAAGGATGTCTAAAACTAACAAATCCAAGTCGGGATCCCGTTCCTCCCGCTCGAGGTCTGGCTCGAGGTCCCGCTCCCGTTCCTTCTCCAAGTCCCGCTCCCGGTCCCGCTCCATCTCACGGTCAAGGAAACGCAGACTGAGGTGAGTGTGTGCAGCCAGAGGGTGGAACGGGGCTTTTCCTCCCTTGCAGGTGGTTTGTCACTTAGCTCCTTTCCAGGGAAACACTTTGATTAGATCCCAGGACAGATAACATCCCGTGTCTCGGGCTGTTTCCTGCCAACCTGTGCTGTTTGGGTGTTTTCAATCACTTAGGAGAATAAATTGTGAATAAATAAATGAATTAGGAGAGTATGATGTTTGTCAGCACAGTCAAGATCTTTCTTTTGAGACTTTGGCTTTTTTAAGGAGGCTTTAATGTAATGGATCTCAGACTCGAGGGGTCTTTGCAGATGTCATGTGCGTTTCCCCTCTTGAGAAGTGAATTCAAGCAAGTTTTAATATTAATTTTAGACACTGCTGTGAGAGGTGGGGACAATTCTTGATATTCCCTTGTCCCTCCCCTCGGCATGCAGGAACCACGTAACAGGGAAGATACTCCTGCAGGGATAACGTGGATAAAATATAATTTTCCTGCAGTTAATTTTAAGAAATTATTAATGTCTGTAATAGTTGTTCCTGTCTCCCTGAATTGCTTCTGAGCCAGCCAGTTACAGGCTTGTGTCTTCACTGGATGTCAGTTTTTTCCTTTTCTCTTGGCTAAGCCTTCTGCATCTGGCAAAGCCATTGCAGTTGGATGGGGTGTAATGGTGTTCTGCCTTTTCACTCATATGAATAACACGTATTCTGAAAACCACTGGGCTCTGAACACATGCGAGTGTTACCAGTTAGAGATTTTAAAAAATACAGAAGCTCTAATGAATGTACAGTTAGAGAAAGAAGGACATGACAAAACTAAATTAGAGGCGGAGACTTGAGTCCAACCGAGCCCTTTGCAGGAGGAAACTGGAATGCTGGAACATCCGTGCTCATTTGGGAATATCTCCTAGCTGTGAAGGAACTTTGGCAGTTGAGAAAAAGGCACCCTGTGCAAATATGATTGCTTCCTCTGTGCTGCTGCTGAAGCTACTTTGGCTTTATAAATAACTCCTATTAAAAAAAAAAAATAAAGGAGTCTGAATGGAGGGGATCAGCCCAGCCCAGCCCCCCTGCCTGGCCTTGGGATGTGCTCTAAGGTAGGTCTGGTGGGATCTCAGCATAAAAGGCTGTTGTGTCCTTCAGGATGCACCACAAATTGTTTTGTTCTTCTTTTGGTAGGTTTGCTGTTTCTTCTAAGCTACAGTGCTGTGTTGGAGTCTGCCTAATATCTTCTGCTTTCTTTATGACTTTATTTCTCACTTCTTGTAAATGCTGGGGATTTAGCCCTGGAGCAGTGCAGTGCCAACAGTTCTGGGGGCTGGCAGAGTTGGGGGAATTATCACTTTTGGTGTTTCTTTTCCTGCATAACTTTTACTGTATTTTTCTAAAGAGATTTTTGGTAAATAGTCTCTGCAACTTCTGGAGTGAAATCTTCCTGTTGCAGCTTCTCTAAAGCACTAGAACAGATTTTGGAAGCTTCATACAACAGGTCCTTGCTGATAATTGATGACAGATGCAGCAGTTTTCTGAAACACAGACACTGAGTGTCTGTGTTCCTCATGCCTTGGACTAGAGCTTGTTAAAACTGGTCCTTGTCTCCTGCCTCTCTGCTTTTCCTTCTGGTTGCTGTTGTTTGAATGAAGAAGTGCCTCAGATAAGTTTTTTTGGTTGTTTGAAGGATTGAAAAATCTGTTAAAATGGTCATTAAGCTTTTTGTTAGCAATGACTGGAGTACGAATAAGAGTTTCCTGCTAAACTGTGACCTGTTCAGTAGGAGGAAAAAAAATGAAACAGAACTAAAGTTTCATCTCTGGCTGCACATGTGTGCTAACCGTGTAGGAATTCCAGCAGCAGGTTGTTCTCCCTTGATTCTGGGGGTTTGGAATGTGAGAGGTGAGGAGCAGCACTGAGATCCGTGTGAGGAAGTTCATGTCCATTGGAGTACGACCAACGTGCGTGTCAGAGCCAGAGCTCAGAATGCAAGAGAGGGCTGTGGAAACTCTTCCAATGAATGTTATTTGCTAAAATTCCATTCGGAAAAGATCTCTTTTCTTTTTCAACTTCCGAGCTTGGCCAGTCCTTCCTCTGGCATCTGAGCTACAGTGGGACCTTTAAACAGTTACGCAACCGCAGCAGTTTAATGGGGGAGGCTGTTGGGACAATCAGCCTCTGGAATCTGTGTTTTTCCAGCGTTTTGTGCCTTCCTGGATTCGGATTTTGTGGACGCGGGTGGCGGCGTCCACAGCGGCACCTGGTGGCGCCTGGCAGAGGTGTCATAGTGCTGTCCCTGCCAGGAACACCATGGGATGGAGCCATGGGATGGAGCCATGGGATGCTCCTTTGGGAGCTTGAACCCATAGGGCAGCGTGCCCATCGCCCCACTGCTGCCCTGGTGCTCTTGGGGTGTAGCCATTTATTGAACTCGCCTGCCAAAGAAGTGAGATTTCATCTGGATTATCAGAATCCTAAAGTGCATCTGAAGTTGGGACAAGAGAGGGAGATTAGGGGTCTGTTCCAATAACAGTAGTGTGATTTGCATTAAAAATACTTCTTTGTGGGTGAGGTATAACCGTGACCTTGAGCTGTTAAGGGCTGGATGCTTGAGATCTGTCACTTTTTCTGAAGCTGGATAGCAGCCGTTTTCATCTCAGCAAAACAGAGAGCAGTGTGTGCCTGTCATGGTCTCTGCAATAATTCTGAAATCAAATATTTGACAGTATCACAGGTATAAGTTATTTCCACTGCAGTTTATTCACAGCAAAATGTAATACCTCAATCAGATAAGGGTAAACCAAAGAAATTTCTTTAAAAAAGCTTAGAAATGAGTTTTTCAAAGTCTTTTTTAAATAAAAAGTTGTGGCAGAAGAATAAAAGTCTAAATATAAATGATCAAAAGAAACTATAACATAAAATATTTGTGTAATTTTTTTTTTTTTTCATCAGTTCTAGGTCTCGTTCAAGATCCTATTCTCCATCTCACAACAGAGAGAGGAACCACCCCAGAGTCTATCAGAACCGTGATTTCAGAGGCCATAACAGAGGATACCGGAGACCGTATTATTTCCGTGGGCGAAACCGGGGCTTTTACCCCTGGGGCCAGTACAACCGAGGAGGATACGGGAATTACAGATCCAACTGGCAAAACTACCGCCAGGCCTACAGCCCTCGCAGGGGCAGGTCGCGCTCCCGCTCGCCCAAGAGGAGGTCTCCTTCCCCACGGTCCAGAAGTCATTCCAGGAATTCTGATAAATCATCTTCCGACCGGTCAAGGAGGTCTTCCTCTTCCCGCTCCTCCTCCAATCACAGTCGGGTCGAGTCTTCCAAGCGTAAATCTGGAAAGGAGAAGAAATCATCCTCCAAGGATGCCCGGGCGTCCCAGGCTGCGGGAGATAACCAAGGAGACGAATCTAAGGAGCAGCAGTTTTCAGGAGCGGGGGCTCAAGATGCCAAAGCATCCGAGGGATCAAAACCGTGGCAAGACGTGAGCAGCTACGGCACGGGCTCCACGTCCAGAGGGTCGGTGTCGGAGCTGAGCCCCCGGGAGCGCAGCCCTGCCCTCAAGAGCCCGCTGCAGTCGGTGGTGGTGCGGCGGCGCTCGCCCCGGCCCAGCCCCGTGCAGAAGTCGAGCCCGCCGCGCTCCAGCCCGTCCCCGATGGGCTCTGCCGCCCAGAGCGGCTCCACCTCCTTCCAGGGGGGCTCCCACCAGAGCCCCTTCGAGCACGGCTCGGCAGGAATGAGCCCCACCAGAAAGAGCCCGGTGTGCAAAAGCCCCACACCCGTCAGCTCGCTGTATGGTGCCGCTCCGAAGGAGGAGGGCACAGCTCCCGGGGGAGGAGCCTTCTCCAAGAGGCAAGTGATGTGTTTTGTGGTGCTGGGTTATTTTTTTGGGGGGTTATTTCTGAGGAGCCAGCTGCACGTGTGGATGCTCCGTATGAGCAGGGCGAGGGGCTGGGGCAGGCTCCAGCTGGGAAGCTGTGCCAGCACACTGCCAGCTGTGGGCCTAGTCCTTTCTGAATTATGGAAAAAACACAGCCCAGAGTTATAGGAAGTTGGAATTGGTTTTTCAGCTTGGATAGTTCTAAAGATTGTATATATTCCTGCAAAAGTGTTCATAGCCCATGAACACTTGAAGTGAAGATTGCCCAAGGAGGTTTCTTGGCAGCTGGGAGCTCACATTTCCCAGTTACGAACGTGTTGGTTATAGACATTTTTAGTGTTGCCTTCTGGAATTGTTGGGTATTGTAAATTAGAAGAAATTAATTAAATCCTACTGCATATCCTGCTGCAAGCAGCCCGAGGCAGATGCAGCTGCATCTTGTGCCTGTGTGTGTGGGTAGGATGAGAAACTAAAGCACCAGATACATCTCTAAAATGAAGACAGCCTTCCATGCAGAAGGCATCTGCTTCCATCATTCTCTTGATTAGTCCACTGCAGATTGTGCCCAAAGGAGACACGTTGTTTTAAAAGATACAGCACCATTCACAAGTGCTTTCAACTCTTTATTGTTTTTAAAAACGGTTCGATCTGATTCTATATTAAGCACATCTGAAATGTAAAAAGGGGAAAAAATCCTGTGACTTTTTGGGCTTTCCCAAGCACTGAGCTGGTGTCTGTGGGCTTTCCTGCTGTCCCACAGAGCCAGGGTTTGGATTTGTGAACACTTTAAAATTGCTCAGATGCTATAAACCGGCTGAATTGTTTTCACCAGAAGTGTTTTATCTCTCCCAGCAGCATATTCTCCTCTGTTAACCTGTTTGCTTTTATTTGTGTTTGCAGTCTGTCATGAAATATTTAGCTTACCTATGAAACTTGCATCCCAAATTTGAAGTAGCTTTTGAGGCTTTTATTTCCAGTGTGTTGTTTAAAGCAGAACAGCCCAATTTGAAAGGTTTGATGTGTTGTTCTCCTGAACCAGGTTTGTAAGTAAATAAACCAAGTGGGTAAGATGTTCCTCTTTTCCTTCCAATGCATCTGTGGGTCAGCTGGGTTTGATTTGTCCTTGAGCCTCATTCCATCAGTTCTGCATATCCATCTCCTTGTACATTTGCTGAATTTAGTGAGAACAAAAGTCTGAACTCAGGCTGAGTAATCTGTTTGACATTTTAATTATTTTAGGGCCTAGAGGCAGTTTTCAGTACATGCATATCTTGGTGTTCTCTGAAGTTTGACTCTTTGAACTGAAGAATTGACCTCCTTGAGTTCTAATAAGAAACCTCCTGTAATGTCTGTTTATGATCAGGTACCTGGAAGAGCAGAAGGCTGAGAATGGCAAAGACAAAGACCAGAAAGTAACAAATGCTGAGAAAGAAAAAAGTAAAGAAAAAGGGAATTTCTCTGAGTTGGGATCAACAGATGGAAAGGCAAAATCTGACTCGTATGGATCGAAAGCTGACTCGGAGAAGGGATACCGCGGCAGCCAGTCGCCCAAGCGCTACAAGTTCAGGGATGACTTTGACAAGCTCAAGGTCCCAGAGTTCCACAAGGAAGGTCATTATGGGAAAGATGAAACAGATGAGCAGGACAAGAAAGACAAGGCGAAAAGCCGGAAAGATTCGGAATTTGATGATGAGCCCAAATTTATGTCTAAAGTCGTAGCGACTTCAACTAAAAGTCAAGAAGAGGATAGGTCAGGAAAATGGGAGGGTGTGGTGTTCCTGCCACCTGGAAAAGAGAAGCAAAGGAAATCTGATGAAATGGAGGAGGAAAGCTATTCTGAAAGATCCAAAAAAGAAGAGAGGCAAGGATCCAAGAGATCTGAATCTGGTCACAGGGGTTTTGTACCTGAAAAGAATTTTAGAGTGACCACTTACAAGTCAAGCCAGGAAAAAAGCTCTTCCCCTCCACCAAGGAAGGCCTCTGAGGTGAAGGAGAAGCCAGGCACCAAAGTAGAGGGGCTAACTCCTGGCAAATCCTCCTTTTCCATTACTCGTGAGGCCCAGGTCAATATTCGAATGGATTCCTTCGATGAGGATCTTGCACGGTAAGGACCTGCCAGCTTTTGAGCAGTCTCAGTAGTGATGTTTTTTCCTGTTTCTCTTCCTGAGATCCCCATGTGCTTGCCAAGTGTGAGGAAGGCTAAGCAATATTGCATCACAGTTTGTGGTTTTGGGAGCTACAGATTTAACTTCTTCCTAACCTTTGCTATGACTTGATGTAAGATCAGTTTAGGATGCACCAGGCTCTGGGAAGAGCCCCAGATGGAGTCAGGCACTCAGTGGCTTCTGGCTGAGGAAAGCTGAGCTGTGCAGGGGAGCTCCTGTGCTGCTTGAATCCATTTGATTCTCTGCCATGTGTTTTACTACTCTTACTCCCCATGCAGCATTAGAGTAGTGACCTGAATTATCACAGTAACCTGGAGCAGTGTGTTTAGGGATATTTAAAGGAGCTTCTTGCTCACACTTTTGAGTATTGGTGGGTGCCTCCCTACTAACAACATAAACCATCAGTGAGCTCCCAGCTCCTGCAGAATTAAACACCTTAAATTGCTCCCCTTCACCTCATTCTTCTGTCTCATGGGCTCTTCCTTTTCCAGTCCCAGTGGCATATTGGCTCAGGAGCGCAAGCTCTGCCGGGATCTCGTGCACAGCAACAAGAAGGAGCAGGAATTCCGCTCCATTTTCCATCACATCCAGTCGGCTCAGTCGCAGCGAAGCCCTTCTGAACTGTTTGCCCAGCACATAGTGACTATAGTGCATCATGTAAGAGGTGAGTCAGGAGTCTGTGTGACCTCAGGAAAGGTTCACTCCTCCCTTGCCCAAATAATGTGGGGTTGTGCAGTCAAAGTGCCTGGAGTTGTTTCCCAGCAGATATTCCAGAGATGAGAGCAGCAGCATGATCACAATCATCTTACTCTTCTGCACAGGCAAAAGGTGTTCTTGTTTTTACCTGAGAAATATTCAGAGTCTGGGACTTAAAATTTTCAGTTCTGATGAATTTGTGACTTGCTTGAAGAAATGGTGTTCATTTCACTGAAACACCAAAAATTGAAACTACAGTTTGTCAGCAGCATTAGAGCTCATCCCCACGGTGCTTCACTAACCTGCACCTGGATTTTAACAAGCTGTGGGATGGGTGGGCTTTGTCTTTTTACAAAACTGGCACTAACGCTTTGGTATTTGTTCAAACCCCTGACAGAGCATCACTTTGGGTCTTCAGCAATGACGCTGAACGAGCGCTTTACCAAATATCTAAAGAAAGGAATGGAACAAGATGCAGCTAAAAACAAAAAGAGCCCTGAAATCCACAGGTTGGTGCCATTAGACACTGTTCTTAATATTGCAGAAGTATTCCAGATTTCATTTCTTAAACTCTGGAATAATTCCAGAATAATTCAAGTATATAACTAGCTTCAGCCAAAAAAATCAAAAAAAGGGGAAAAATATGGGGAGTTTTAAATACCTTTGGAAATACTGGTGTGCTTTAAAGGACATTTGATCTAAAATCTTCAGGTTCTTCTTATGAGCAAGATTATATCTGTGCTTTTTTTTTTTTTTTTTTCTTTAGGAGGATAGATATATCTCCCAGTACTTTTAGAAAACATGGATTCTCTCAAGAGGAATCGAAAAGCTCCAGAGATCCTGGCTTCAAGGTGAACTGTTACTCTGATTAGTTTAATTCAACAAAATGAGTGCATTGGGCATGAACTTAACAGTGATGTTTTTGTTTAAATTACTCTCTACTTAAGTTTGTGTTTTTCTTTTAAGGATGGGCATAATTCTAAAAATGAACTACAAAGGGTTAATTTTTATTAAAAATGTATCAACAACCTTTGTGAAGTGGTTAGACTATGGTAAATGACCCCAAAGTCAATTGAGGTGAGCTTGAGAAAAAAGAGAGGATTTTTGGAACAAGTGCCCATGATGAGAGAAGAGACTTTTTGTGATATTTTTCTGCTTGTAAGTATGATTAACTCCATTGTTACGTGCAATTTTGCCAACCATGTTTTCAAAGACATGCATGTCAAAAAGAGGAAAGTAAAACTAAATGCTGAGCTAAAGCAGTTACACTATTAAGCAGATGATAAATTCTGTTCTAACAACTGACTGTGCCATTTCTGTTGATTGCTGTTACTTTAACATTCAGCACTTGTCTTAGATCCAGAGCATTTGGGATTGAGTGTTTTAGCTTTGCTGAGTTAGATGAATGTTAAGCCATTGCACTCACTGTAAACAATCATAAAAGAGGCTTAACGTAAAATGTTTGAGATTTTAACCTTTGTTTATTCACCTTCATACATATTTACATTGAAGAGATTTTAACCAGTCCTGCTGAAACCTTACTTGTTTCATATTTGTTTTCGATTTTTTCCAAACACACTTGTGGCTTGACATGGACGATGGTGAGATGGATTTGATGGGCCTGAACTCTGAGCATCAGCTTGGCAGAGTGTGTTATAAACGTGGTTTCCAAACAGCTCGCCAGCCTTCCGTGAAACAGACGTGCCCTCCCAAACCCAAATAGGTGTTTGCTGTGCCACATAAGGGAGCTGCTGCCGATTTTGTCACTTATCTGTCATCCATCGTGTTGGGAGCAGTTTTATTCTCAGAGTAGAAATTAAAGCTCTTTGCCTGGGGAAAGTAGAAGAGCAAAATACCAAAACAAAATGCCTGCTCTCACTCCTGCGTTATTTGACATATTTATTTAAACAAAAAAGTGGTTAGAAACTCATGTAAGTAAAAAATTTAACAGCTAGAGAATTACTAATCCTTTTGTATTTAATTGAAGACGATTAATTTGATGTATGTTGCATATCAAGTTATACAGTTCCCAGGATGAGTGTTGTGTAAATGCAGTAGCAATGGCTGAGGCTGGGTGTTGGTACCAACGTGGTGTAAGGCTTCTCTGCAGCCCTACTGCTGCCCCATTGCCTGTTTGTCAAACCACAGCCACTGTCACTTTGGGCAGGCAGCAGAATCTCACCCAGGTGCCACAGGGCTCAAAGGAGGCGCAGGGAAAACAACTGCTCCTTTCCCAGAGAAACTCCTAATCCCTTCTTGATGTACCAATTTAAATACAGCTCAGAGCAAGCATTACCAGGTGTCTTTTATGTTTGTTTTTAATTAGCAATGTAAATTCAGTTTTAATTTTCCATGCAGCTGGTGGGTTTTTACTCTGTGAGACACCAGCATGCTTTAGCAGACTTGGCAGGACTGTGGGAGACACACACAGTGTGTCTGTGGGGCTCTGTGGCACCTGTCACACGGTGCCCTCCAGCCCAGGGGAAGGAGCTGTAGGTGGCATCTGCACCAAGTAAATCTTCCTGACAGATGTAGTAATGCCTCCCTCTCCATGGGATGTTGGCCTTCTCCCAGACCCCTTGGATGCTGCCTTTCACTTGCCTCCTCCTGCCCCTTGGATCACTAATTTTGGGTAGCTCCAAGCAGCAAAGAGCTTTTTCTTCTCCCAGAGTGTCACTTGTAGACCTGGGGATTAAAATCCCTCTGGCCCCTGCCCAGGTGAGACTGTCAGCAGCACCTCAGGTGCACCCATGGGCCATCAGAGAGCTCTGCCACACTGTGCTTGTGATTCATAATCAGCTGGATGGGATTCCCCAGTTGTTCACATCCTTGCTGGCTGTGGTGTACAATTAGTGTCAGCTTCCATGTCTCCCTCCCCTCTACCAGACTGTTTATTTTAATGGTGTTTAAAAGAGGAA
This sequence comes from Sinosuthora webbiana, assembly GCA_013397395.1. Classification (NCBI taxonomy): domain Eukaryota; kingdom Metazoa; phylum Chordata; class Aves; order Passeriformes; family Sylviidae; genus Sinosuthora; species Sinosuthora webbiana. The sequence continues at coordinate 345,769 of VXBN01004400.1, forward strand.
ATTGAAAGTTTAAAAAGCAGTGATTTTAAGTGTAGGAAAATTGAATTCTGACAAAGGCAGACATGCTTTAATAGTGCATTGTTTGACATCTTAAAGTGGAATATTCGTTAGTGCTCAGTTAAACTCCAGTTCTCCTGAAGTCTGTGCAGTCAGTAGCAAAGTAAATGGTGCTGAGCTGGGGCACTGCAGACCTCGTGTTCAACTCTGCCCTCCCTCTCCCCTGCATTTGTAGGCTGAAGGGAAATATAAGGACGACCCTGTTGATCTGCGCCTTGATATTGAACGCCGTAAAAAACATAAGGAAAGAGATCTTAAACGCGATAAATCCAGGGAGTCGGTGGACTCGAGAGATTCAAGTCACTCAAGGGAAAGATCAACTGAGAAAACGGAGAAAAGTCACAAAGGCTCAAAGAAAAAGTATGTAGGAAACCCAGTAGCCATTTCCTTGTGCCTCTCGTGTCTCTGCTGCTCAGGTTGGAGACGACACCGTGTACAACAGTTGTGCACGCAGTTGTGCACCTGTGACATAACTCCTCCAGTGGCCTGAGCAAAACCCTCTGCGTGTGGTCTCGCTATCATTGTATCTCTCAGAGACACTAAATAATTGTAAAAGGTAGATGGGAAAGCTCCATGTGTCGGGATGGGTGAGTCACTTTTCCTTCTTGTTCCTGTTGTGTCAGAGAGAAACAGCCATGTTAAAATGACTTGGCTTTGATGTTCATTTAATCCCTATTAGCTTAATTTTGACTAAAACTCCATGGATGCATGCTAAGCTGAGAGCAGATGGTGTAAATGCCTTAGGAAGGATCAACAAGTTCCTTCTGGAGAGATCTTGAGCCCTGTGTTAGAGCCTGAGCTCTTACTATGGCTTTTCCTCTTGTAGTAGGAAAAGGAGAGCACGGCATTGATAAGAGAGGGATAATGAAGTGGCTTTGTATCAGATGGGTCACAGCTGAGTTCCTAATGCTGTTGTGTCCCCCTCCCCTCCGTTCCCATCACTGGAGCAGGAAACACCGACGGGTGCGTGAGAGATCCAGGTCCAGCTCATCGTCCTCGTGGTCCTCTCATTCAGTCAAGGCAGAGGAGTATCCCGAGGAGACTGAGGAGAGGGAGGAGAGCTCCACAGGCTTTGACAAGTCCCGGCTTGGGACTAAGGAATTCACTGGTCCAAATGAGAGAGGAAGAGCGAGAGGAACCTTTGTAAGTGTTCTCCACCCTTGCCCCAAATGTTCTCCACCTCTGCCCTGAGGGTTGATTCTTGAAGTGGGCAGGAAGTGGCTGTTGTGTGTTGCTCAGTTAAAGCTGCCCTGGAGGAGAAGCCCCAGGGTGATGAGCTCTAGTGGAATCACTCCAGGTCTGGGGCATAAACCAGGCTGCTGGGGGGCTGCTGTGGGCAGCAAAGTTCAGATGGAAGGAGCAGAACAAAGCCTGGAAACTTCTGTGCATTAGTGATGCTGAGCATCCCGATGGGCACACGCTGTGCTTCCATTGGGGTTTGGCCCTGCTCATGTTTGCAGTCCATGTACAGAGGGGTCTCACCTGCCTGGGCTTGCCCTGGAAGTGCCTCTGCATGATCATCTTCAGCTTTACAGGAAGTGTGATGTGCTGTGTCATCAGATGAACTAAAAACCCGAAACCACAAGCGCAGGGGGTGGTGCAGCTGCGCTAAAGCTGTCCTCTTGCATTGGTGTTAGGTTTTAAAGGTGTTTTGGATGGTCAGAGAAGGGATGTTGGATATCTTGGGAGCCCTGGAAGCTGGCTGGGGTGGGAGGATACTGCCTCTGCAGCCGTTCTATTTTTCCCCTGTGTGTTGCCATTACAGCAGTTCAGAGCTCGAGGGAGAGGATGGGGCAGAGGCAACTTTTCAGGCAACAACAACAGCAACAGCGGCGGCAACAACGACTTCCAGAAGCGCAGCAGAGAGGAGGAGTGGGACCCCGAGTACACGCCTAAGAGCAAGAAATACTACTTGGTACGTACCTGGGTGCTGAGACACCCGTGTGCTCCAGGTGTGTCGGGTCTCAGGTGCTTTAGAGGTGAAAGCACCCGCTGTCACTGACACACCAGGTAAGGCTTCGGGTGACACTTCACGGGAAGCTGCCGGCTCGTGCCTAAAGAGAGCTTGTTCCTGCTCCCTGTAGAGTGGTTCCCATTAAGTGGATCCCCCAAGGGCGGTCGCAGAGGCGCGGTGCAGGGCGGTGCCAGCCTGTCTCACCTGCTGTCCTTGGCTTCCCGTGCAGCACGACGACCGCGAGGGCGAGGGCACGGACAAGTGGGTGAACAGGGGCCGCGGCCGTGGCGCCTTCCCCCGGGGAAGAGGCCGCTTCATGTTCCGCAAGTCCAGCACCAGCCCCAAGTGGGCTCATGACAAGTTCAGTGGGGAAGAGGGAGAAATCGAAGACGACGAGAGCGGAACGGAAAACCGGGAGGAAAAGGACGCCCTGCAGACGACGGCCGAGTAGCCGCGGGGTCCGCGCGGTTCTGGGAGCCCTGGCAGGAGGGGAGGGGTCAGGCTGGTGCTGGGGTGTCAGGGTGATCCCCACGTGCTGAGCAGAGCCCTGGAGAGCAGCTCGGAAACCATCCCGACGTTGTTTAACTGCATTTCCAGAGTTCAGCCTCCCCAAGCACGGACTGGGACTGATCCATCATTTACGCTCGGATCCACTCCTGGAGTTTCTCTTCCCAAAGACTTCCCTTCTGGACTGGATACGGTCAAGCACTGGGTGAGACCCCAGATTTTTCCCTTCTCTGTGACCTTACGGATGGTCGGTTATTTTTTGGTAACAGGCTTTGAGGACGATGTGGTTTTAGTTTGTGCCCACCTGACCCCACCTGTCCTGACGTTTTGTTTCTCTTTTATAATTTGACCCAGTGACAGTCGGGGTTCACTCGCCCGCTCAAATTTTCCTCCCATATTGTGTATTCAATTTTCTAAATTCTGCTTATTTTAGGCCTTTACATACGTAGTAGCATCAATTCAGAGATAATTTTGGAAACTATTTTTGGTTCTTATGAATAAAAAAAAAACAATGAAGCATGTGAGTAAACATCTAAATGTTCACTTGTTGGGACCAAACTGCTATGACTTTTTTTTTTTTTTTTTTTAACTTTTTTTTCTGTAACAGTTGAGTTTAGGGCCTTTTAAAAATGATTGTTTTCCTTTTATGTTGGAAGTTAACAAAATTAGCATGGTTTAAAAGAGAAAAAAAAAAATACACCCTACTTCTGGCCACTGTTTGTGTTCAGTTATTAGGCCTGGTGTGTGCTGGACCCCAAACTGCTTGTAGCATTTGTGTCTCCTCCCTGCAGCTGGTTGTGACCTGAGTGCCCTTTCCAAGGTGACACAGTTTTCTAAGGAACTTCCGAATTCTTCTTGGGGAAAAATATAAATGGAGATGAGAATTTTTCAATATTTTTTATTAATCTTTTTATAAAACCAAAAGGCAGATTCCTCCTGAGCTGGTTGAGGACGGCCCTTAGGATGCATTTCTTTTTATCATCTACTTTCAAGATATTCTGGAGCAGTTTGTGGAGGGTTCCCGGCCAGGTTCTGAGCCTGGGCGGGGAGGCACAGCCGTGCCCCTGCTCCCCCTGTCCCTCTCCCCAGGATTGCTGTGCTGTTCCCCACACACCAGCTAGAGTTTGGTTTGTTTTGACTTGAACAGTTCCTGTTTAGCAAAGCCCCGAAGTTTGTTTATGCAAATAAAATACAATAAAATAAGTCGTAGGTGTAACTCTGCTTGGTTTGTGTCCTGAGTTGCTGAGGGGAGCCTGAAAAGGACCAAGTGCCTGGAGCAACAGGAGAGCAACTCCCTGTTGGGTTTTATGCATTAATAGATCATTCAGCCCCTGTTTTGGCAGTAATTGCCTGGAGACAGGGGTGACACAGCCCCAGGCCCTTCCCCAGCCCGCTGCCAGCAGGGATTGTGTCACCCATGCAGAGGACCAGCTCCATCCTTCCACACCCGAGCTCCTCCCAGGAGATCACAGGGGCTGGTCCCGGTGCTGGGCGGCTGCAGTCCTGTGCAGCTGCTTTTCCATGGCTGCCATCCCAAGGGAGGGTGCTGGGGGGCTGCTGGGTGTGCACCCTTTGCAGGAGTTCAGCTTTCCTGGATGCTGTGGGCGAGGGTGTTGGCCAAGAGCTGTTGGGACAGCACTGGGTTAAACGGCTGCTGCTTCCCTTCACACTCACCCTCGAGCCAGCCTGAGGGAATGGGTGCCCAGTGTTCCCAGCTCCTTGGCCTGGGGAGTGCAGCCTCCTGCTCTGCAATGGAACCTCTGTTCTGCCATCCTTCTCTGTCCCATGGCTGATTCCCAGCCCCGCTCCTTGCTCCCAGTTTGGTATTGCTGCGTCAGATGCGTTTGGCCAAAAGGAATATCCACAGTGTCTCCTGGACTAGGACCAGCCAGGATGGATTCCTGGTGTCACCCTGACCCTTCAGGCCCTGCAGAGGGACAGTTCCAGCGTGGCTGCACCACCCCCTGCACTCACCGTCTGTGGTTTTGGCCCCTCTGTGGTTTGGGTTTCACTTCCGAGAGTGACAGACCCGCTGTGAGCCCCGGGTGGGTGTGAGCTGTCACCCCGGGCCGGCTGCGGTCCTGGCCGGCGGCTCTCTCGGCTCTGTGCTGGCCCCGGCTCCCCCCGCAGCCACAGCTCTGTCCCGCAGGGAGCCCCAGTGTCCGCACCGAGCCCCGCGGGGGCACAGATGGCCCAGCCCTGCCCGGGGCCGGAGAAGGTGGGTGGGGGCTCCGAGCTGGGGGTGGCCAGGGGAGACACGGCTCTGCGGGGCTCTGCTGTGCCAGCGGTTCCTCCCTGCGGTCCCGGTGCCCTCCAGTCCCACTCTCACCCAAACCCTCTCCCGGGGCCGGAGCCGTCCCAGCACAGCCTGGCCCTGGTGTCCGTCCGGTGCTGAGGGCCTTGGTGTCCCGCCGGGATGGCCGGGCCGCCCCGGGGACGGCCCCGAGGTGGGTTCGGGGAGCCGGCCGGGCCGGGGAGCGGGAGTCCCCCGCTGGGGCACAGGGATGCGGTGTGGACCGGCACCGAGGTGCGCTCTGCTTCAACTTCCTTCCCAGCGCGATTTCCTCCGGCATCACGTGCGCGGTGTGGGGCCGGGGGAGCCTGGCACGGCACGGCACCGCTCGGCCTCGGGGACAGCCCCGCAGCGGCAGGTAGGAGGGGGCTGCCGCGGCTCCGAGGGTCCCGCGCACGGGGATCATCCCGGCGGCAGCACCTGTGTAAGATCACAATGCTCCAGGGCCGTGCCGTGCCCTGGTGTCCAGGGGAGCTGCCGGTGAGGGGCTGCAGGATGCTGGGCACTTCTGGGCACCGTCACCCCTGTGCCACTGGAGCACTGGGGCCTTGGACAGGGAGGGGTGTCTTCCTCCCCGCAGCCCTGGGGCTTCAGCCGTATCTTTGGGTGGGTAATACCAGCACCATTTTTGGCGTCTGCCAGGCCTCTGTGACAAGGGCTGTGCTGGTGGCAGCAGCAGCAGGGACCAGGCAGCATCAGGCCTGCTGGCCCACCACAGGGACATGGTGACCCACCACAGGGACAGTGTGGGCCAACCGTGGTGACAGGGGGTCTGCCTTGCGGACAGGGGGGCCTGCCATGACAACAGGGTGGTCCATGGCCTGGTGTCCTGCATCCCACCACAGCAGCGGGCTTGTCCTGGTGTGACCCCAGGGCTCGGCAGTGCAGGGATGCTGCTGTGCCGTGGATGGTGGCGGGATGACATCCTGCCCCTGCCGCGGTGCTGGTGCTCAGGAGCTTTGCAGCTGCCTGCTCCACCACACACAGAGGAAGCGCCAACCACAGTGGGGCTGATATAGGGCTGGGAGAGGCTGCAACAAGGATCCCTCCCCAGCACCTGAGGAGCCCCTTTGCTCCCTGGCAGCTGCAACCACAGCGAAGGACAAGGAGGGTGAGGACAAGGGGGCACCCTGGGTGAGGCCTGGGCTGGAGGAGGGGGAAGGACAGGGATGTGCCTGGGACAGGCCCCCTGGGCCAGGGCATGTCACGAGCAGGAAGCGCTTCCTGCCCCACTCATGTCTGACAGTGCTGGTCCCAGCCCCAGCCGTGCTCCTGCCTCTCCCCAGAGCTCCCAGCACCTGCGAGGATGGAACCGACCAAGCTCCCACTCACCAAGAGGATGGCTCCTGCTCCCCCCGTTCCTGCCAAGACCAAACCAGCCCTCTTGCTGGCCAACAAGTAAGGAACATGTGGCTGTGCTGGGGTGTCCAGGGCCACTGCGATGTCACAGTGCTAGTGCCATGCTCATGGCTGGCCCTGGTGTGGGGCTGACAGCTCCCAGGCTCTGCCACTTCACAGCTCTGCTGTCCCCAGGCCCAGTGACCTCCAGCCCAGCACCTCAGCTGACATGGAGCGGGGCAGAGCTGGTGACCCAGGTAGGCTGCAGGGGCCATGCAGGGGCCATGCAGGGGTGGCCAGGCCCTGCCGAGCACCAGGCACTGATTCCTGTTCTTTCTTTGGCAGATGCCAATGGCTTTGACACCGTGTCAGTTACCACAGCCAGGCTGAGCCACCCCACAGCCACACGGCCAAGAGTCCCGGGCCAGCGGCCACCCAGCATCGTCCTGGGGAGTGTGGGGGGTCCCCGTGGAGGGGAGCAGCCCCAGGGGCTGCCCCGTGCTGCCCTCTGTGCCCCTGTCCCCAGCACGGGGCAGGCACCTGTCCTGCCATGGAGCACAGAAGGGCTGGAGGTGTTGGAGGGGAGGTCGCTGGCCCTGGAGGACCTAAAGGCTGAGGTCCGCACCCTGCACATCCTTGTGGACCTGATGCGAGTCCAGCACCTGTGAGTGGGGATGGGGCTGTCAGGGAGTCCCCAGTGGCTCCCGTTTGCTGCCTGTTCTGGCCCCAGCTGAGCCATCCTGGCGTGTTGCAGGCAGGACCTGCAGGACCTGCGGCAGGAGCTGTGCCACGAGCGGACTCAGCGCCAGGCGCTGCAGGTGAGTCCCCGGCAGGGGCTGCCTTGTCCTGGGGTCCCTCGTGCCCCCCAACAATCACAGCCTCTCCCCACAGGCAGAGATCGAGCGAGTGAGGAAGGCGCTGCCCTGTTAGCTTGGGGGGGCTGCTGTGCCCACCCCATGGCGTGGGGCAGGTGGGTGGCACATGGTTCTGTGTGCCCCCCCCGACCTCGCTGCCCCCAGCCTGGTTTTGCACCCATCAGGTACAAATGCCCACCCCACACCCAGGCACTGCTCCTTGAAGCATAACAGCCCCTGGACCTATAGAAATTGTTTAAAATAAACTATTTTGGGTACAAAGTGCTGTGTGGGGGTGCTCGGGGCTCTGCTGTTGGCTGCCATGCCCCTGAAGGGCTGGGCTGGTCCTGCCGGGCACAAAGGGAACAAAGGGTCCCACCACGGCACAAGGCTTCCCACAAGGGCCCGTGGCAGGGTTGGGCCAGCGTCTCCTCCTTCTCCTTCTCCTCCTCCTCCTCCTCCCCCTCCCCGTCCTCCTCCTCCACCACCCCCGCACAGTTTCCCAGGCCAGCTCCAGTCCCAGCCCCAGCCCCAGCACATCCTGGCCTCCAGCCACTGGAGAACATCTGGAAAACATCTGGATCCTGCTGGCGCTGGCGGAGGGGGGGAACCAGCCTGGGAAGGAGCTATTTTTATAAAGCTGCCGGGGAGGGGGCAGTGGGGCCCGGCACCCCGCGGGGCTGGGCTGGGAGCGGGGCAGGATGCGGCTCAGCCCGGCGGGAGCTGCCGCATCCCTGGGGAGCAGCGGCCGGCCCAGAGTCCAGCGGGAACATCCGCCTTGGTCCGGCCGCAGGGCGTTGGGTCACGGCGGGCGGTGCCGGAAAAGACCCAGCTAATTTTAGTGGGGCCGGGAAAGGAATTGGCTCGGGGAGGGGCCGAGACCGTCCCTGTGTCCAGGACCCCCAAAACGCCGGACCCGCCACGCTGGGCTCTAGTTCGTGTACAACAGCACCATGTTTGAGGGGCAGGAGCCCAGAGCTCACACGGATGTCCAGCCCGGCCCTGCCCCACGGGGTGAAACCCTCGCCGGATCCCAGCAAGGGCTGCCCCGTCCTTGTCCTGTCCCCGCGTGTCCCGGGGCTGCTCGGCTGGTGCCAGCCGTCGTACCAATGGCTCAAAGTGCATCGTGTCCCACAGCGGCAGGGGCGAGTCCAGCCCCCGGGGGCGGCCGTGACACCGGGGGCTGGCTCTCCGCGGTGCAGGGACAGTCCAAGGCAGCTCTGCCAGTTTAGGGGCAGTGAGCAGCCCCCCTGTCCTGCCGTTCCGTGCTGGCACGGTGTGGGATCGGCTGTGGGGGAGCAGACACCGTGCCGGGGCAGCTGCCGGGCTCAGTAGTAGTGGACGCGGCCCAGGGTGCCGATGGTGCCGGATCCCAGGATGTCGGGCTGCCCGTTGCGCCAGATCTCGCGGATGATGCGCTCCCGCTCCTCCAGCCGCTGCGCCCGCTCCAGCTCCTCGGCGGACGCGAACACATTCACGGCCAGCGCCCCGTCCCCGGGGCCGTGGCTCTCCAGCGGGATCTCGGTCACCGGCAGCAGCGACTCGGACGCTGCGCGGTCCACGGTGTCCTCTTCGTCCTCGTCGTCGTCGTCGTCCTCGTCGTCCTCGCTGAGGTCGCCGGGGCGCGCCGGGGGCCGCGGGGAGGGCCGGCAGGACAAGCGCAGCACCAGCAGGCACAGCGTGAGCACCAGCCCGAAGCAGACGCCCAGCACGAAGTAGAGCCCGAAGCTCTCGGGGTTGGCTGCGGGGGGAACGGAGGGGGTGAGGGCCCTGCCCGCGCCTGCCGGGGGCCCGCGGTGGCCTCCCAGCCTCACTCCCCCGGCTCACCTCGGATGTGGGCGTACGCGGCCATGCTGTTGCTGAGCAGCTCCATGTCCCTCCGGCGACTCTCCATCCTGTGCCCGGCAGTTCTCAGCGGCTCCAGGGACGGCACATGCTTGGCATCTGCGGGACACGGGCTGAGCAACGCTCTATAGGGGGCTGGGATCCCCCCCAAGTCCCCTGTCCCTTTCAAGGCTGTGCCTGGGTGCACCCAGGGGCTCCGCGCTGAGCTCCAGCCGAGCAGGGGTTTGTGCCTGGGCTGGGCTGCTCCATCCAGGGCTGGAACCCCACAGATGCCGAGCTGGAGCCGTCCCCGCTCCCACCGCCCTCCGTCCTTCCTGAGGGAGCGGGACGGATACGGCTCCTCCTGGACACGGCATCAGGCGGGTCTGTGGCACCGGGCCAGCCTTTCTGTCCCATGCCCGGCCATGGGATGGGTCACGGGGCAGGGCAGGGTCCCAGCGCCAGGCTGGGGCTTGCCGGGAGCCGCAGCTGCCCGTGCTCATGTGCACACGTGTGCTGCACACACACTTCTGGGGCACTGTCCCTGTCCCTGTCAGTGTCCCTGTCCCTGTCTCTGGTCCCTGTCCCCCGCGCTGCTCCGGTGCAGCTCCAGCCTTGCCCTTTGCCGGCACTCTGCAGTGCAGGGACAAGGCCAGGCACAGGGCAAAGGCCACCAGGACAGGACAGCGGTCAGGAGGAGAGGCAGGACAGCGGGAAGGATGGGCAGCAGGGCAGTGGGCAGGGCAGGGCGGGAGGAAATTTGGTCCTGGCAGGGGGACGAGCTCATTCCCAGAAACGGCTCTAGGGAGGGAGGAATGAGGAAAGAAATGCAGAAAATGTGACACATCAGCAAAACCATCCCGGATGGTCCAGAGCTGAGGGGCCGCGGCGCATCCCGGGGCTGGGGAGCCCGTCTAGTGTGACACCCCAAAACAGGGCCGGGAGGATCCCCAGGAGGGGCGGGTGCCCTCCCCGTGGAGCAGCTGCACGGCCAGCCCCTGCCCCGACAAGGGGCTGCTGTGGGGCTGGAGGGGCACGGCCCCACCATGGAGCCCAGGGATCCCCGGGGTGCTGATGAGGGCCGGGCTGGCTGTAGGGCCTTGCGGGTCCCCAAACGTCCCCAAGAGCCGAGCCCCGAGCTGCTCAGTGCTGTGTCCCCGAGCATTACACCGTGTCCCCAAGCCGCCTGCTCCGCATCTTCAACCGCTACGTCCCCACATCCCGAGCTCCGTGTCACCGAGCCCTGTGCCCTCAGCCCCGTGTCCCTGCGCTGCACCCGCGTCCACCAGCCCCGCGTCCCCCAGCGCCAGAGCACCTGAGCCGGGCAGGGACCGAGCCTGGACAGCCGCTGCGGCAGTCGGGGCCGGGTGGCCGCGGGTGTTGGGGTCCCTCGGGGTGCCCGGTGCGAGCCCCACGCCGTGCCCGGGGCTGGTACTCACCGGGGCGGGAAGGCGGCGGCGGCAGAGCCGCTGCACTTTGGCTGGAGCGAGGGAAGAGAGAGCAAGGTCTGTTTAGCATTAACGCTGCAGCAACAGGAAATAGTTCGGAGGCGGCTGGCGGTCAGCGCTCCCGCCGGAGCCAATGGCAGCCCCGGCCGGTGCCGAGCGGGGCGCGGGGCCGGGGCTCGTCCCGCTCCCCCGGGACGCCACGCTCGGCCCTGCACTGGAACCGCCCCGCAGCGGGGCCACAGGCGGCTCCCGGCCCCGTCCCAGCCTTGCCCAGCGCCCGTCCGGCCAGGCCAGGCTTGGCTGTGCCCAGCCTAGGCTGGGCTGGCAGTGCCCGACCCAAGGCAAGCCCTCCGGGCTGGGGGGCTCAGGCCCAGCGGTCGCCGTGGGTTTGAGGGAGCTGCCGGGGCTGGTGCCAGCCCCACGGAGGTGGGGACCACGGAGGGTGGCCCTGGCTCAGCCCCCCTGCCGAGGTGAGGGACATGCCAGGGCTGTTGGGCCAGACCTCGGGGACACGAGGCTCCACGTCCCACCAACTGTTCCCAGTACTGGGGGTCCCATGGGGCACTCGGGGCCGCTGATCTGTGAGCCTGCCACCCCCACCCCACTCCTGTGCATCTCCCAGAGCACATCAGGACCCCAAAACCCCCCATCCCACCCAACCCTCCCACCCCTTCCCTGTGGGGTCGCCGGGCTGTCGTATGAAGTTTTATTGCCGACATGCAGGAGTAGTTCTGATGTAGTACAAAAATAACGTCTTTATACAAATTTTTTTCCTTTTTTTTTTTCTTTTTCTTTTTTTTTTCCTTACAACAGGCTCCGTCCCGCCATGGCCCTGTGGCCCCTCATGCCCCCTGCACCACCCCCTTCCAGTTTGCCTTAGCACAAGTGGATTGACCGGTGCTGCCACTGCAGGATCCTGGTGTGATACAGTCTCAGGGAGTCCCAGAATATTGCTTTTTGCTTTAACATTGGGGAAAAACAGTAAAAATAAACAGGGAATGAGGCAGGAGAGAACCAGAAGGAGAAAGCAGGGCCCTGGTGGGGTGCTCAGGGGATCCCTGCCCTGCTGCTGGTGGCACAGGGGGTGTCGGGCCCATGGGACAGACCCACCATCTTCAAAATAAATAAGGCGAAAGAGTTGGGGCTACTGGCTCAGCTGGGGTGGTGCAGGGAGCTGGTCTGTGTTAGTGTTCACGAGGCCCTGCCTGGCCACAGGGCCTTGGCGAGGCACAGGCAGGACGTAATGCCCGACGTGGCCAGGGAGGTTCATGTCCAGCCCCCTGTCCCCACAAAGCCACTGCTGGGGTGGCCCAGCTTAGACCCTGTCCCCTTCCCCAGCCCGGGGCAAGAAAAGGCAACAACACGCTACAAACATCTGCAACTCGCTCCCTGCCCACGCCCACTGTGCTGCAAGAGCTGGGCCCAGAGAGCAGTGCAGCCCCAAGAAGCAGAGCAGCCCCCCCAGCTCCAACCCTCCCTGCTCACAGGGCTGGCAGGAGGGTGACAGCAGGGCTGGGAGCAGCCAGGAGCAGGGAAGAAGGCAGCTGAAGCAGGTGCTGCCTTGAGCAGGAGCCCTGGCCAGGGCACTGGGAGCCCTGGGAGCTCTGTGTGAGAACAGTTCATCTGGCAAGACAGGCATCCAGTTCATAAATGAGGCTCAGAAACAATCGTTCCTGTTCTCAGCACAGGCCAAAGCTCTTCCAGTGGCACCAGGTGACAAACCAGGATGTCCTTCCTCTGCCTTGGCATGAGGGCAGAGGCAGCCCCAGGTTTGGGCTGGGATGGCAAGAAAAGCTGGGAACAAATACAGTAGAGACTTCAGCCAGCCCCTCCTATCTCTAGGCGGATTATTTTGGGAAGCTTTTCACATTATAACTCATATATTACATCTGTACCACAATGAGGGGGGGGGGGGAAACGCTAAAATCAGAATTAATGCAACTGTAACTGCACCTGGGATTATGCTACTGAAAAAATAAGATTAAAATCATAGATCCTTACAAACTAAAGGAATCAGTGAGAGGGGGCAGAGGGGGCAGGGGCCCCGGCGGGCCAAGTCCTGTGAAACCTCTGAAGTGGGGACAGGATCCGATCCCTGCAGGTGGCGCTGCCCCGACGACTCCTCAGCTCCTGCCTGAGGCGGTGGCCGGGCTCTCCGGCCACAGCGGTGGCCACACGGGACTGGCCAGCGTGGCCAGGCCGGGTGGCACATAAGGACAGAAAACAAATTTGATGCAGATGAAAGGAAGTGGGAGGTTTCAAGAAATTCTGCCTTTCGAGAAACCCTGATAAATCCAAGCTTATTCAAACCACACGGAGCGGGCGCCACGGGCCGGCCCCGCGCTGCACGGCCACAGCTCTGTGCCAGCAGCTTCACCCTTGGAAGTCTCCTCCTTTCCCACGGGCTTTGCTCGATCCAGAGAACAGCATGGTTAAAAAGACAAGAGAGGTAGATTACAGTCATGATCAAAAGCAGATTAGTCATCTAGGCTTCGATTTAAAAAAAAAAAACCAAAACAAAACAGATTCCAGAAGATGCCAAGAGGTTGCTGCTTCCAAAACTAGCTTTTCCAAAAGTCTTCTCCCTCCGGAGCGGGTGTGAGTGCGTGTCCCTGGACAGAGCTTGGGATTGCTACATTATTCCCCGTCGTGGGACACCGGTATTGCTGTAGGCTGGAGCAGGCGAGGTGAGGGCAGACTGCAGGGTGGTGCTCGTGCTCGTGGGGCATGGGAAGCTACTTCCGGAGGTACCTCTGGGCCAGGATGGCCGCGTCCAAAGGGTTCATGGGCTGCGCGTCGTGGCCCAGGCGCCGCACCGGCGGGATGTTCCCGAACTGCCGCTTCTGCAGGAAGCTCTTGGCCTCATGCAAGGTGTTCTTCTCCTCAGCCAAGAGCAGCTGCTGCCTCATGTAGTTCTCGAATTCGTACTGGGAGCACTCCTCTGTCACCTTCACCTGCAGAGACCGAGCTGTCAGAGCCACACCTGGCAGCCCCACGGCTCCTCTGATGGGCCTGAGCTACCACGGGATAACTGGGGTCTTAATGCAGGAAATGGACCTGCTGCTGGCATGCAGGCAGGGCGGGCTCCTCGTGAGCTAGCAGTGCCACCAGGAAGCAGGTCCGGCCACCACAGCAGCTCTGTCCTGACATGACTCCTCCCAGCACGGTGAGGCTGCAGCTGCCTGACCCCTGTCCCTGCGGCACCAGCACGGATCCTGCACGGCTGTCCCCGGGCAGGCAGGCCACGGCCGGCACTTTGAGCATGAAACACACCGGCAGGAAAACAGGATGTTTGCTCCCATGGCAGAGCTCACTGGGAGCCAGAGCCAACACTGCTGCCTCCTCCCAGCATTCCCAGCTGTGTGTGAGGGAGTGAGCGCTGCTGGGAGCGGAGTGAGCTGCTCTCATCAGCTCCGGGGCCGAGCTCACTTCCTGGCAGCTCAGCCAGCTGGACGTGCCTCTTGGTCCCAGCAGCATCAGCCTTTCCTTCCGCTGCACAACATGAGGCTGTGTCCTCCCCGCCCTCCCCTTCCCAGCTTGGGGACACAATGGGTGTCATCACAGACAGATTGGCACAGCAGCACAGAAAAAGCAGTTCTGTGGAAAGCAGGAAAACCTACCTCCTGGGGGTTTTCAGGATTAGCCACTTGGTCATCTATGTCCGGCACCACTTGCAAAGGGCCACTCAGAGAGGACATGGACTGCCTGGAGGAGAGCACAGCACTGGGATCCAGAGCATGGCACCGGCTCACCCACCCTCACCCAGCCCCAGGGTGATCCCACTGGGATGGCCATGGCTGCCACAAGCATTTGCACAGGCCTCTCCAGCTCTATCCATCAGCACACAGTGGTGTGGACACACGGGATTTAAAGGCTTGCTGCAGCTCCCAGAGCCTCCTCTGGCGAGGTGAGCCAGCCACAGCTGGAACAACACAGCCTGCGGCCAGAGACAGCGTGTCCTGTCTCTCCCCTTGCACGTACCAGGACGCTATGATGGAGCTGAGGGAATCCAGCACTTCAGAAGCCGTCAGCCGCTGCTGCGGGTCCAGGACCAGCAGTTTCCGGATCAAGCACACAGTGTTTTCTGAGACCCGGCCATCCCTGGGGGAGACAACACCTGGTGAGCCTGGGGTGGGCACGGTGGTGGCAGGATGGACATGCTGGGAGCACAGGCCAGGAGCTACAGGAGCCACCACTGCTCTGAGCCTGCCTCACCTTCCCCCAGGCTGTCCCAGCCCTGCTCCTGGTGCCTACTGCACAACAGCGTGTTGTCAGTACTGCTGTGACCCTTGGGGTGCTGAGGGGAGCCCCTCTGTCGCCCTGATCTTTTTCAGCCTTCTGATGTTGGCATTTTTGTAGTGGAGTTTCTCACGGATTTTCATGTAAACAAAGTGATTGTTTATCATTCCTCTCTTGAGGAGGGACAACTGATGGACTCCTAGTTTGACCAGTGTGGTTGGAGAGGTGGCAACCTCATCCTCCAACCCGTGGTCGTTGTCCAAAATCTATATAAACAGAAAGAGAAAAAGAAACTTCCCTCTTTTTGCCCTGACAACCTGACTGTGGGCGTGTCGTTCATTTCGTGTCCTATACCGACACCCCTCCAGCTCCAGCTGGCCCAGTAAGGCCCAGTAATCCCCCGTGGCCAGGGAGGAAGGGCAGGCTGTACTCACTCAGGGATGGTGTACTCGGCAGCCTTGATTTTGCGGAAGAGCTCCTGAGGTATGCTGTCGTAGAAGGGGAACTGGCCGTAGAGCATGGTGAAGAGCACCACCCCCAGTGCCCACATGTCGCTGGGCTTCCCACGGTACGGCCGGCCTGCGGGGAGAGGGCACACACAGCCTGAAAATCCTGGGAAGCACAGCCTTGGCAGCCCCTCTCACCTCCCACAGCACAGGTGCTGAGTAACCCCCACATGGGACCCTTTTTCCAAGCATTAACCGAAACAATTAAGGTTTCCCATAACATGACACTAAAACTCTTTGCAAGCTGCACCCTCTGCGAATCAGCAAATTGTCCATCTCCACACAAGTGTCCTCCTGTTCCCTATGGAACAGGAGTATCCCTGCTGTGAACCAAGGGCATCAGGCAGTTGGAACTGCTGTGCTGGAGTTCCCAGGTCAGTGTCCCTCGCACACAGCCACCCAGCTTGCAAGTCTGGATCAGGGGAGAGGGAATTCAAGGACCAGGGAGCACAGGGCAGGAGGAGGCAGGAAAGAAGCCCAGGAAGGATAGGGCTGAGCCCATGCAGAAGGATCTCTGACTGTGGGAGGGACCTAGCACACAGCCACTGAAGCCAGATGTAAAGCCACAGAGTGTGCAGGAAGGTGCTTTCCTGCACAAAGACATTTAGACAAAGATACCAGACAAACCCTAACCCACCCAAGGCTGCTGCAGCCCCAGGATTCACCCGATGGAAATGCTGCTTCTAAGCCCCTTTGGTCACAACAATCAGCACTCAGCAGCATGGACAGGGTCACAAAACCAAACCCCAGCGCTACAGCACAGCACAGGACCCAGGGAGAGACTTCCTCTGACTCACACAGTGAGTCACTGCTGCAGCATTTGGTATTTGTACTAATTATTCTTTGCTTTATATGCTCAGAAAAAGGCACCTCTCCCTCCTCCTCCAACTTTTCCTGCTGTGACATTTCAGCAGCCATCCCTCAGCAGAGACAGCTTCTCCTGGAGACCCACAACAATGATTAATTCCTCAGGCGCTCCAGCTTCCCCCTGCACAGGAGCACCGGCAATACAGAGGGATGCGCCAAGCCTGAAGGTGGTGGTGACGTCTGGAATGTCCTCAAGTAACTTCCCCCTTGATACTTGGAGGGGAACTGCAGACTGAGCAATTTTGAAAGAGCATTTTGGAGAGCACAGGATGGGCCCCACGGGCAGGGCTGTGGGCAGACACCGGGGCTGGGGTGCAGCACAATGGCAGTGAGAGCCAGGCTGGGCAGAGCAGGATGAGTCCTGAGCTAAGGCTGTGCCTTAAAGGGTCTCAAACAGCAGCCTCAGCTGTCAGAGATCAGCCAAGACAGCCTGTTCGGTGCCCCGTGGCCAGTTACACCACAAGAGAGCCCTTAGAAGAAACATGAGAAGGTAGCTGGAGGCCTGGATAGATCAGCACCCCAGAGTAGGCTACCCCTTGTAGCCTCCTTCAGCCACTTGAGCCACAACTGCTCCAAGCTCCTGCAGAGCAGTTGGCTTCCATCATCCATCTGGTCACAAGGCCCTCAGGATATCCTGCAGAACAGGAAAGGCTTGCAAAAACCCCAGGACCCACCTCCTTGCCTGCCTTTGCTCCCTTCCTGGCCGGGAGGGAAGCGCCTCAAACCTGCCTGGCAGATCACGATGGAAGAGCTCGGCTACATTTTACTGTTGCTGCCTGCAACCCTGACAAAAAACCTCCTGAGGGGAGTCCACTGGGGCTGGATCTTCCAGGGCTGGCTCTCCCTGAGGGAATTTCTGCAATACAGTTGCTTGGGATACCAGGAACAAGTAACTCATGTGTTAATGCCCGATATCTGGATCTACAAGAGGGAGAGGCTTTGTATGCACAGTCCCACCTGTACATGCACCCTTCAACACTAATCTGGCTCATCTGTATGAGAAGAAAAAAACCCCAAAACGATGCCTGGGTCACTACACTGACAACCAGGACCACCCCTGCCTGCTCAAAGGCTGGTACAGGAGCACAGAATCAATCACAGGGTTGGAAGAGACCTTCAACATCATCGAGTCCAACCCAGCCCCAACACCTCAGCTAGACTATGGCACCAAGTGCCACATCCAGTCTTTTTTTAAACACCAGGGATGGTGACTCCACCACCTTCCCAGGCAGACCACTTTTCCACCTTATCACTCTTTCTGTAAAAAACCTTTTCCTGATCTCCAACCTGTATTTCCCTTGGTGCAGCTTAAGGCTGTGTCCTCTTGTTCTGTCTGTTGCTGCCTGGAGAGAGACACCAACCCCACCTGAGCACAGCCACCTTTCAGGGAGTTGCAGAGAGTGATAAGGTCACCCCTGAGTCTCCTTTTCCCCAGGCTAAACAACCCCAGCTCCCTCAGCCGTTCCTCACAGGGTTTTTGTGTTCCAAGCCCCTCACCAGCCTCCTCTGGACACATTCAAGTGTCTCAATGTCCTCCCTAAACTGAGACCCTGGCCATCCTGTAAGTCCTGAGTGATGACACTCAATACAAACTGCTCCATGACCTTACCAGGTACTGAGGTCAGGCTGACTGGTCTGTAATTACCAGGATCCTCCTTCCCACCCTTTTTGTGAATGGCTGTCACATTGGCCAGCTTCCAGTCATCTGGAACCTCAGCAGTCAGCCAGGACTGATGGTAAATGATGGAGAGCAGCTTCACAAGCTCATCTGCCAGCTCCCCCTTCACCCTGGGATGGATCCCATCTGGGCCCACAGATTTATGAGCAGAGCAGAGATGAGAGCTCATGGAGAAAAACCTCCTGAAGCAACTGGACAGAAAGCAGAGCTGCTCCTGATGGTCCCATGCACTGGGAACAGTTAAAGGCAGGAGGGAAAGCTGCTCAGTGCTAGAGCCAGACTGCTCAAAGCCCCTGCTGGAGACAAGGCACAGGCCAGGCTGCTGGAGGGGAAATCCAGCCCAGACTGCTCTGGCCTGCTGTCATCATTCCTTTAATTTTAAGTCATTCCTCTCTGTTGGTCCAGAAGCTGCCCAGAGGGTCACTAATTCCCTCCTGGAAGTGAGCAGCAGCTGGAAGAACTGATGCTCTTAGTGCACAGCTGGAATACACTGACATCCTGGTGGGATCTGGACTGGCTGCCCCTTGGGCCCAGGGTTTTACCTGCAGCTTAAGGGAAGCCTCAGGAACTGAATTCTGACACTGGAAACAAAACACGTCTGCAGTCAGACTCATTTGGGAGCAGCCAGATTTGAATTAGCTTTGAAGTTCAGACAAGCCTTAAGAAAAAAAGTCAGACTCACTCCTTCCCTCCAACTTTCCCAGCTGGAAAACCAAACCAAGTCTCCTAACTGGACCTTAATTAAGAGGCTCTGCTGAAGGTACATATGGGAACCCAACAGGTGGTTTTATTTATTGTCAGGAGGCACAAATGAGTGAAGTGAGTGTGGAGGGGAATTCCTACCACTGAGCACGTCTGGGCTGATGTAGGCAGGGCTCCCACGCTGGTCCTTCAGCAGGTCATCCTCACTCACCAGGTGCTTCCCCAGGCAGAAGTTGGTGATGGTGATTCGGTGAGTCCTGGGGAGAAGCACAGGGTGTCAGGGAACACAGGCCATCCTGCAGGGGCCACGCAGCACAGACAGCAAGCTGACTCCAGGGCAGGGACTGTGCCTGCCTCTGGGGCTTTCTGGGGAGGTTGAGGTGCTGGGAGAAGACACACAGAGATGTAAAAAGAACTTCATGCCAAAGGGGAGGGACTCCATGCCTGCCAGCAAGGCTTGCAAAGCACTCACAGGGGCAGTAAAAGGGTCTGTGACAGCTGTGACAATGTCTGGGTGACCTGTGTCAGCGTGGCTGTAAGCACAGGGTGTACCTGGCTCATCTCTACAGGTGTCTTGTCCAATCTCCCAGGAGCATCCCAGCCTGCAGCTCCAGAGCTGCAGGATCTGCCCCAGGTGCTGCCTGACCACTGGAGGCCATGAGTGTCAACAAAGCTGAGGTTTATTTTTGCTGCTGATTCTGCCCTGCACTTCCCAGCTGCCATCTTCTCCATGCAGCATTTTCTGGGAGCTAAGGGAAAACACCCTGTGGAAGCTGCCCCATGCCTGGCCCCCGAGCACTGAGTGTTTACAGACACCAGAGGAGCTGCAGGAGTTGTCATCAGACCCAGCACAACTACATCTGTGTCACTCAAGAGTCTCACACGGGAGCCTGGTGCAAATTCCACCTGATCCACAGGACTGCTCTCCACACACAGGTGTGCACAACACAAAGCCTGATCAACACCCAAAAACCTCAAACAGAAAAGGGAGAGCTGCAGGTACACAAAATTTCTTTATTAGTTCACCCCTACTTCCCTATGGTACTGCCAGCTCCCATTAAAGATTTTTTCCCAGTGAAAGTGAGCTAATTACAAAACTATTGTTCCATTAATCTTCCCTGTCATTCAGATAATTTGGATTTTAACTTATAATGTAAAGGTGTGAATACAAAAACACTGTCTGGAAGATTTCTTGAAAAGTATTTCACAACTAGAGCCTGAAAGAATGGATTAAGTCAGTCACAATAATCAGGAAACATTTCCAGCCAGTCTCACAGACAAATGAAATAGAACCAAGTGTGGGTTGGCCATGGAGAGCTGGTTATTAAAACAGACAGACTTGTGTTTAAGAAGTGTTAGCTTCAACTGTCAGGAGACTTCCCTGGCTGAATAACAAGCTGCAGGATTTGTTAAGGATTTAAAAGACTAAGTGTTCTATAGGACACTAAAACATTCAGGGTTGCTTGGTTCTATTTAGTCGCTGAAATTTGATCTAATCTGCAATCACCCAACTCCTCCTGCACTGGCTAATGGAGAAACCTGAGAGGCTTTAATAATGTCTGTGGGGAAGGTGGGGTGAGGGAACCCCAGGTGGGATGTGCCTGCCAGGCCCTTGCAGGGCCACGTTGTTACCTTCACTCCCTGCCGTGAGAAGGGACCTGGCTCTTTGTGAGCAGAACAAACGGTTCTGCCCAGCCCCACCGGCTGCTCCTCTCCATGGAGATTGCTCTTACGCCTCTCCCACCCTTCCCCGTGACTCACAGGCTGCAGCTTTCCCTCACCAACGCTGAGTAAAAAGCAAAAGCAGAGATGTAACACAAAGAGTGACTCTTGGCAAGTGTGTTCAAAGCTTCAAATACCTCCCCCCGCCCCGCTAGTGGGGCCCTGGGTGTAGCCCCATCAGCGGGGCACTCCCCTGCTCTCAGTGCCCAGAAAAGAAGGGAAGTTCTGCATGGATCCTTTAAAGCACCAACCTTTGCCTGCCTCTTCCAGCAAGGAGGAGAATCAAAGCAGCAAGCAGAAGAGATTTATCTTACAGCAGCTCTACAGAAACAACTTGAAACAACTTAGAGGTGGCCCTGAGAAGCAGCAGCTGCTGCGTGTGTGTGTGTGTGGGGGGAACCAAGAAGTTCAAGCTCCGTAGATAAAACCCGTTTTCTTTCAGTGTTAGGGAGGAGAAAGCAGCAAGCTGTGAGCCCAGCAAACCTGCAAGCTTTGTAGACTCAAAGCCTGCAGAACTCCAGCCTTCCCGCTTTTTATTCATTCCACAGAAACCCAGACAGTGTGAAAAGGATGAATTCCACTCATTCTTCAAGTCAGTGCAAAATATTTAGTCAGTAATGCAATCCTGGAGCAGAGAGCAAAGGATCTGATCTGAACTAGGCTGTCAGCTAAAGAACACAGAACCCCAAGGCACTGAGCAGCTCCAAAGAGCCACCAAGCACAGCCAGGAAACCACCTCCTGCCCTGAGTTCCTGCTGAGCTCCTGCCCCTCTCTGGGCTGGTCCCTCCAGGTCTGCACCAGCATCCAGCACCTGCCAGGCTCCAGAGGCTTGTGTCAAACCAGCAACGGAACAAGGGAGCCATTTCATACACAAATACACACTGGACAGAAGTGCTTTTGTTTAGATAAGTCAATATTTCACTGCTAGCAAAAACACAGCAGGGCAGCAGTCAGATCTAACACTGCTGTGATTGTAGGACAGCCAGCAGGGCTGGGAATGCCTTTAGCATGATGGAGGGTGAATGATGGGAACACAACCACCCACCGTGGTTTTTTGGTTCTTTTTAATAGATATAAAATCAGTACTTCTCTTGCAGTACTACTATAAAATTCAGTTTTCAGCAGTTGGAATCCAAAGGAAGTCCTGACAAGGGGGCACTAAGCTGGGTGGGAAAAGTGAACTACCTAGTTGGGGCTAAAATAACTTTTGGAGATTAATTTATGTAACTTTGAGCTATTTTGTGTTTTTGCACAGCCTGCTTTCCTTTCCCTCACCCTCCTGCACAAGAGCACTCAACAAGTGCTGCCTTTGGCTGTGTTTGTATTAGAAATCTGCTTCAAGGAAGAAACAAGACTACTGCCAGGCCAGCAGCTCTCCAGCACACTTACCTTTTGTTTAGCACCATGTTTCCTAGTTTCAAGTCTCTGTGCACAATATTTTTCTGTAAAAAAACATAGGAGTATGAGCAAAAGCCTATTTGTTTTAGAAGTATAGATTTCATACTTGCACAAGAGCACTAAAAAGAAATCATGGCATCTGCGCTCTCTGAAATAATCCAGGTCAAGGTTTCAGGTCAGGTTCCACCCTGAGTACTTTGTGCCCTTCACTTTTGATTGTGATCAGGACAGAACAAGCAAATTTGCTACTCTGAACACAAAGACAGACTCAATGTACCTAAGAGACCTGAAACTGAAGTGCCCAGCCTTGGTTAGAGCAATCTGATGAGCATTCCTTTACCAGACCCACGCTGCAGTGCCCTGCCAGGGCAGGACACGTGTCCTGTGTCACAGGGGAAGGAGTCAAACAGCAGCACAATCCATTTTTATTACAACAGTTTCCAGTTCATTGATCTCAGAACTTGTAGCTCGAGGTTCTGATCCCCAGTCAATTCTTACACTGTGATTTATTTTGCTGTGCAAGGAAACAGCTTCTGTTTCCTGTCTTTGATCAGGCTCTGCTCTCCTCTTTGACTGGCCCTGTCTGAGGTTTACACACTGTGGTTCACCTGACCTGCCTTCAGCCCAGCTGGCCCCTCTCCACAGCCCACAAACACCACATGATCACCCAGATACGTGAGGAGCAGGGAGGGAAAGGGAATGCACTTCAGGGCTTGGGGCATGAGGTCTTCTGGAGAACACTGTTAACATCCATGCCCTGTAACCTGCCCACTGCCTGCCCCAGGAAGTTTTGAAGCATCTACTATTCTAATGTGGGAAAACTCTGTCTCCCAGCACTGGAAGGGAGCTCTCTTTCCAAGCTCTCACCTTGTGTAATGCTTCTACCACTCGTACCACGTCATAAAATATCACCACGGTCTCCCGCTCGCTGAGTCTCTTCTCTTTAATCACATAATGCTGCAGATTGATCAGATCTGCTGTTTTGTCACTGAAATCGTGAGCACAGAGACAGTCCAACACCAGGCAAATGCGCTTCTTCATCTTCCTGACCATCCTGTTGGCTTCAAGGTCTTCTATGATTTCACAAGCTCGGTCCTGCAGGGAGGCAAACACAGCAGCAATCCCTCAGGGAAGCTCCAGGGCACTGCACAGAGCCTGGCACAATAAATAACTGGGTAACTGGGGGGTGATCTCAAAATCAGCAAGTGCAATCACAGTGCTTGGTCTTTGTCCCGAGGTAGGATTTCAAAAAGATACAAGAGCTCTACCTAATGAATCCCAGACTTTGGGTTGGAGGGAACCTTAAGCTCCATCTCATTCCATCCCCTGCTATGGACAGGGACACCTTTCAGTATTCCAGATTACTCCAAGCCCTGTCCAACCTGGCCCTGAACACTTCCAGGGATGGGGCAGCCACAGCTTCTCTGGGCAGCCTGTGCCAGGGCCTCCCACCCTCACTGGGAAGAACTTTTCCTAGGAGGAGGAGAAGTGCAGAAGGCAGAGGAAGTCTCTGCTGTGTGCATGTCAGCACTAACGCTCTTTCCACACACAGAGACCTTGAGCTGAACCCTGGACAGCTCTGAAGTGGAGCAGCCTCTGGGAGCAGAGGGATCCAACACACCATTCATAAGAAGAATGGAAATCTCAAGGCACAATTAGCAGTTCTTCCGTGACAGTAAACAAGGCACAGCTGAATTGGACATTTGGCTTATTTAAGATTTAGTACAGATGTTTTCAAGTGAAAAGTGTGTTGGCAAAATGTAACCAGCAAGTCAGGCAATACCAGCACCCAAAGCAGTAATTGCTATCAGCCCCTCATATCAGTAAACAGCCCTGAAGTCACCAGCAGCAACAAAATCCACTCACACAAAAACTGTCCAGCACAGTGACTGGTTTAACTTGCTGAAACAGTTTCTTGGCTATCTGTCCCCTCTTACAAGTTATAAACAGTACAAAGACCAGAAAGCACAGATTTAAAAGATGCTAATTAATTTGCCAATGAAATAGCTGTTGTTCTGTTTGAAGGGGGAGTCCTGAGTGCCTGCCCTGTCTGTGAATGTTCTCACATTTCCCAAAATCCTACTGTACTCTCCAGAGCTCCTGTTTGCAGCCTGGTTAACCTCAGAGTGCTGCAACTTGGACACACAAGAGCAGGGTCAGCACAAACTGTACATTAAACAAAAGCACCTCAATCCATCAGCAATCCCTGGCATTGCCCCAGCCTGGATGGTGACCAAGAGTACCTGGAAGAGCCCGTGATGATGGACCACTCCTTCCTGGTTGTGGAGCAGGGAAAGAAGAGAATACTCCGTGTGCAGCAGCATCTTGCCCTGTCGCTCCTCCTGGGTTTCTATTCCTTTATCACCTCTTTCTTCTAAGGTGAGAATCTTCAGGAAAAGGGAAAACGCCTTTACAGTTCCCAGAGGCCACACAAATGCCCCCAAGCCCTCTCTCATTTTTGGCATTCCCATGTGTTTAGCAGCTGGTGGAACTGCCCTGATGGTTGTGTCCTTGCCACAGGCCTGTCTGAACTCAGCACCATCCGTGCAGGATGCACAGCAGCAGCTTCATTAACGTGGAGAGGTGGCTGTTTGCAAATATCCCAATATGTTTGCAGTAACTCCCTCCTGGAGCTGCCCCATTCAGGTACAGATCCAAGGGCTCTGGGAGAGCAGCAGAAGCCTCATGTCAGGGCTGATCTGGGCACAGATCTGTGCCTGGCAGTGCTGCCCTGCCAAGGGGGAGCTGCAGCAGCCGTGTCCCACTGCACTGGTTCAGCCCACACCACTCACTCCCTGCCCAAGTGCTTCTGCACAAGAGCTGGAGAGCCCTGAAGGTCTGGGAGCCTGCAGTTTGCTTACCTTCAGCTGATAAAAGTCATCTGTCCCGTCCTTTCTTGCCAAACATTGAACAATACTTGGCACAGGGGAGTTACCTAAACGTGGACCTACAGCACAAAGCAGAAACAGACTTGTTTTCCCTCCAGCAGCAGTGACTAACCCGGGTTACATCAGCTGTCACCAGTTATGTTTGCTTGCACCAAGTTCCCTTTTTTGCATGAGCTTGAGTGCATTTTCACAAATATAAGGCCAAAAAAAAAAAAAAAAAAACCACCGGGTCTTGAACTCTGAAACCTTTTGGGGTAATGTTTCATTTGTTCCCTGGAGAAACATTTATCAAAGCCCACACATGGCCCAGCTGTTTGCAGAAATCCTAATTTCTGCATGCCTGAACCACACAGCTATTACATTCACAGCAACACCCATGGCAACTGTTACTGCCACACCTGGGAACACAGCTGCCACCTCTGCAGGGATGGCTCAGGGGTGTCCAAATCAGCCCAGATTTCAAGTTAACATACAGTCTCCACTCCTCACTTTAAATAGTCAGCTCCAGTTGATTTTCCATTGGTTTCCAATGTGAAGTCTATGATTTTTGACAGTTTTTATAAGCAGTTTTGAACCAAAAACTATTCAAGCAACTCTCCAGAGCTGGCAGAGTGGCCTTGCCTTGGTACATAGCACTTTGAGTGACCACTAATTAATTATTAAGTTGCCCCCACGCTGATGTGACAATACATTCTAGGTCAGCAGGGCTGAACACTCCCCACAGCTCTAATCAAAAAAAAAAAAACAAACCCAATGAATTTGGTATTTAACAAAGTTTAAGAACAGAGTTAAAAAAATAAAACAAAACCCAACAAAAAAACCCCAAGGGGGTAAAATCAAGATCTCACACTTCTCGTCCAAGCCCTGCCTGCCTTTCAGCACTGGCACCCCATGTCTCCTCAGCTTGGCCAGCTGCAGGAGCTCCCAGGCAGCTGCTCTGCACATCCAGTGACCTCCCCTCTCAGGTAAGTTACACACCTGCTTCCCCTCATTCCAAAGCGCCTTTTGTTTTCAGCTTTGCCACCAGCAGCCACCCTGCCACCTGCAGAGCCCCGTCCCTGCTTACCCAGGATGAAAGGACCTGCTCTCTTGGCGTTATTCCCAGAAATCCCCGCGCACAGAGCCTTTGCTTTAGCGGATGTTTCCCCGGCTCCTCTGTCCGATGCTCGCCGCTTCATCCTCGGCTCTTGGGAGAGGGGAGAGATCACATCTCATCAGCCACCGAGTTCTTTCCTCCTGTTATCCCTGATTTCTGCTGGAAGGCTCTCACCTACGGATGCACTGGTGGCTCTGCCTACTTGTGTGTCTACACACAGCCCTGGCTCCGTGCTGACAGACCAGGGGTGGGCTGCAGGCTCCGAGCAGCTCCCGAGGCATAAATCAGCCTCGTTATTCAGGGCAACATTTCCTACAACAGTTGTTTGAGAGACACAGTGGGAACAAGTCAAGATAATTAAAGCTTGTTTTACAGCAAAAACAAGTTTGCAAATTAACATATTCCAAAAGCTCTGAAAGAAGATGCCCAAGTTAGCCCTGTGCATGGGTGTCTGCTGCTGCTGCAGCCTTTTGGGGGTTCTTCCACAGAGGATACACATGAGGAATCACAGCCACCCACTGAGTCCCTCAGAGGCTCCAGTCTGTTCCCTCAGACAGCCAAGAATGCACAAAACTGACCACAAAAATTAGTGTCTTTCACCTTTCCCAACAAGGGCATAGAAAACAAGCACAATAGTTATTGCGAGATTCAGTTCACAATGTTTTTTTTTCAAAAATGTATTTTTAGACTTGAAAAAAAGTCCCCTCTCTATTTGTGCTTCTTTAGGCTCTGACCTTATTGCATCTCAACCTACCTACATCCAGTGCAGCTGGAATTTGGAGTCCAGCACATAAAACCCTGTCACCTGAGCCTCCATGTGCAGGAGTCAATGCTGTGTTTAGAACTAACACACTATTAAATGCTCCAATGGACATTCCAGCAAAAGGCAACACTGGTGACAACGTGTGTATTTTCCTGCACAACCACGATGGGCAAAAAACCATTTGATCTATTAAGTGTCAATCTCATGGTTTGCACACAGGAATTTATCCAAGGTCCACACATCACTGCTATTCAGCACCAGCAATTAAAAACTCAACTGCCTCCTCCTTATTCAGGTAGTGCAGAATTTCTGACTTCCAACGTCCATTTTCTGCTGCTCAGAGATCTGAAAATAATTTGCACGGCCAAGACTTGAAGGGCCAAATAAATTCAAAGGTTTGTGGCTAAAACATTTCCTTCTCTAAAGAAAAGTCCTGTTTCAGTTTAGCTGGAAAAGCATCTCTCAGGTGAGCTGCTGGGTGTGGTGTGAGCTCTCCACATCCATCAGCTCCAGCCAACGGAAGCTTTGCTCCCAGTACAGCTCCTCTTCATCTCTAGATTTTGGGAAATGGTTTCAAAGACTTTTGCAAACATCTACACATTCAATGTCTGTGCTCTCACTTTTTAAAGATACTTTGGGGGGTAGGTGAGAAGAGGAACCAGGCACAGCTCCATTTCCTTACTCAAACCCAATCCCAGGAGTTCTTCCCTAAGAGGTTACTACAACAGACAGGGGAAAATATTTTTTGGCTTGTACATATTTGCTTTGGAAGATCCCGGGTGTTTCACCACGTAAGAGATTGATAAATCACCTCCCTGTGAGTGAAGTTCACCCTCTGGCAGTCCCGCCCTCTCTGTGGACACAGGCTGATGTCACTGCCTTGATTCATCCAGCAGCACCTGTCCAGGAGCAGCCACAGCCAGGAGATAAAGGGAGGAGTCTTGCAGCAGACTTTGCAACCCTGCACTCCTGACTCCCAGCACCTCCACAGAGCAGTGTCACCATCCCAGTGGGCTGGGAACAGGACACAGCTCTGACCCCCACGTGCTCCTTGCTCTGTTCATTCTGCATGCCTGACCCAACATCCTTAGGAACTCCTCCTCTCCTTCTTGTACATCATCACCCCTGCTGGAAACATGTGAGTAACATTTCCGCTGGAGAAACCCCCTGCACAGGAACTCTGAGATAAACCCATTGTGCAATCAGGGCTGGAAGGGCAAATGGTGTTACTGTAATCAAAACAAGCTGAGGACTCACGTAGTTCAGCATCAACTGTATCGTTAGTCTTCTTCCAAACTAGGTTTTCCAACGTCTCAGGGGGCAGGAGTCATCACCTTGGAGAAGGCTGGATGGGTAAAAGGTCGAGGACTCTGTAATGTGAAATGAGATACACCTGATGCAGCAGATCTGGATTATTATGATAACACAGGATGCACTGAACCTTTACAGCCCCAAATAGCTCTGTTTGTTCGGGCTCAGAAAAGGATTGAAGCTCCTGGTGAGGGAATAAAAGGGCTCTGGAAGTTCAGTCTCTGCACTGCAGGACAAACTCCTTGTCACCCATCTCCAAAGTGATGCAGGACAGACCTTTGGAGCAGGGACAAACACAGGCTCCACTTCAATCCCTGCCATGCTGCACCTGCTTGGGCTTAACAGCATCTCAAACACCTGACTGAGCACCAAGAGACTCCTGGCCACCACCAGCAGCTTTCTATCACACTAGGAATGATCAGAGTTCAGGTCAGACCATTATCTGACATCACTGTCCCTGGGATGGAGCGTTTTAAACATGGGTTTGTCCTGGTTCCTTGCAGAGATGTAGGAGGCTCTCTCTCAAGACTGATCCTGCTGATGTTAAGATGATTTCTTTTCTTTTCTGCCTTAAGAGCTGTAAAGTCCCACCTGTTTGTGGGCAGATGCATCCCTTCCCCCCAAATCCAAACTGAATCAAACCACCCTCCTCCCCTGTCCTGCCATTGGAACAAAAATGGTCCCTCACACAGACAAAGTTACAAGTCCAGCACAAAAATTAATACTTAATTTTGATGTGACACACGGGATTTATCAAACATCTCACTGGAGAAGCCAGGCTAAAGCCTCTCACTGTGCTAGCTATGGCTTTAATAGAATTATGAATCAATTAATTTGGAGACCTGAATGTAATGCCTTTTAATTATGTAGCTTAAGGAAATTGTTTAATTCCTGAATTACTGCATGTCCCAGTGCCCGGTGGAACAACAATGGAAAACATGAGATGAGGAAATTGCCCTTTTCATCCCAGAATAAGGAACAAGCAGGTCCTGCAGTCCAGCAGCCACAGCTTGGAGCTGGAAAAGGTACCTTTGGGGCATGAGCAGGATTACTCAGCAGCACAGAAACCACTCATGGCTCCAGAGCAGCTGATCCAGCCCCCACTGCACTTTCAGGGGGTTTGTCTTGCACCAAGGCCACAACACGAGCTCAGTGGTGGTTACACTTCTTGTGGGAGGACTGGGAACCCCAAAAAATGCTCGACCCCGCTGCTGTGATGAGCTGATTGTGGTGAATAAGGCAGTGGATGAGCTGGGAACCAGCAGCAGGTGACAGAGCCCAGGAGCACCTGCTGGAAGCTCAGGACTGCTGAGAAGAAGCTTCAAGGGGCTCACACCATTCCAGGGACCTGCCTCTGGAGCCAACAGATGGGAGACATATACCACAGTGGGCAGTATTTACCAGTGACAGTTAATCCAAGCTCACATTTAACTCAAAGTCATGGGAGGCTGTGTTGGACACGACCTAAAATCCTCCTTGAACAAAACATTAAATGGGTAAAAGCTGGAGCACGGCCCAGCTTCCCACATGGAACACCACAGGTTGGTGTCACTGCAAGGAGCAACAATCCCAGAGTTGCCTCACTCCTTCCCGGGCAAACCCGGCCAGAACAGCTCAGACCCGAGTCATCAGCACTCCCAGGGCCAGAGCCTCGGCTCTCACTGGAAAAGCTTTCCTGAGAACAGGCGGAGTTTGGATCAGGCAAGCCTGCAGAGGAGTCACTGGCTGGGGGATTAAAGGGAATGTTTGCAGGGCAGATCCCAAGGAAAGCAGGCTGTTGTATTAAGTGTATGAAATTTGGTCAAAAACACACCCCTTGTGTCCCAGATGGTCCTCAGAGACCAGAAGTGCATCCAGAGACATCGAAGAACAAGAACACACCATCTCACCCTGGGAGCAGGGAGAGGAGAGTCACCCATTAAGTGTCTCCAAGGGTTTTTTAGCTTTTCTGCCTCCTCAAAAGGTGAAATTTCTGCCCCCCTCATCCACAGCCCACCCTTATCCTCTTCCTCCCACGTCACACACAGCATGATCTAGGGGGGAAATTGAGCAAGACAGTCATGTGTGGTAGCATGGACTTCATGAAGCTGATGTGCATTTAAATATTTAAATGACCCTTAATCAGGCAAAAGTTACTTTCTGGACATAGTGTCCTTCAAAACTTCAGTCACAGGACTTTTTGTTTTGTTCTTCAGTGCCAGACCAGGCCCATCCTGGCTGCAGGAGGAGGGACAGTGCAGACAACTCAGCCTTCCTGACATCAGCCAGGCACAATTTCATCCCTAAAGATAATGTGGAATGCACAGGGGAAGCCTCAGCCCTTCCCTGGCTCCTTGCTCATCACCTCACACGTGCATGTGAGGAGGAGGAACGGGGGGGATCAGGGTGGGCTCCACTCCTCTCCCTCTGCACAGCGTGGGGGAGATTCCCTGTGCAGGAATGTTAACATTACTGAAGGCTCTGGGAGTTGAACCGTTCTCTAAGAGAAGTAATAATACACACACACACATATATATATATATATATATAAAAAGCCCATTGGATGACTCAGTCCAGCCTGTGTTCCGCTGCGCTGCCCTTCCGGGAAGGGAAGCCTGCTCCCGAAACGGAGCCCTGACTCACAGGGTTCTTGGAACTGAGCTGAGACTCATTCAACTTCTTCCCTAAGCGAGAAGTTCTCTCAAAACCAGGCACAGAGTTTCTCTGCCCACAGGAGTAGGAAGAATCCCGGGGCACCGGCGCAGCACGAGGGGCTGGGACAGCCCTGTGCTGTTGAAGGCACCCAGGGACGTCTGGACTCGCTCAGCTCTACAAACTGGGAGACGGGAACACCTCTGGCAGCCTCTGCTGAACCACCCCACCAGAGATCCTCCTTCCTCAGCCCAGCCTGGGGATCAGCTGAATCCCAGGCACATGAACAAGGCCCAGCCAGCACCTGGGAGCCCCTACAGGAGCCCAGCACACCTTACCTCCGCTCACATCCAGCTGTGGTCAGTCTCCAGCTCCTCAGGGACAAAAAAGGCTTCCACAGGCCAAGTCACACATCAGGGAAAGCAAATTCCATCCCGGCTGCCCCCCCTGGCAGCCAGGGAAACTCTGAAGCACAGGGTTCCAGTGCGTAATTACGGCGCAAGCAACAAGCCAGGCTTTCTTCAAGCCCTTCTGATGCATCAACACATGAGATAGCCAAGGACTCATCTCTGGGAGTTCCCTCTTTGGTTACATAAACACCAACCTCAGCTTAACCCTTTCGTGCTGTAGCACAGGCCACATCCACCAGGAAAAATCCCCATTCCAACCCAACACCCTGACAGCAGCAGCCTGGAAATGCAGCTGCAGCACTCGAGGCTGCACTGCTGCCCCAGCACACGAGTCCCTGACCCGCTCTGTGCCTATGGTCAGGCTGTGCTCACCTTCCAAACCCCACCGGGGTGAGGGGTGGGCTGTATTACAAAGTTTTATTTCTCAATTACTGCTTCTGGCACTCTCAATGTGCCCCAAGCCCCTGCAGCAGGACCTCTGTGTGCACAGAGTGCAGTGTGACCCACACACGTGCTGACACTCCGCAGCGAGGTGTGGCTGCAGTTTCTCACAGCGGTGACTCACCTGGCCCTACCTGGAGACAAACGTGCTCAAGTTACCTGCACACACTGCCAGGCCTGTGCTGCTGGGGGTTTGCAGTGTGACAACACACTGACAGGAACTGCACACTCACAGTATTAACCAAAATAGCCTGTTTCACACAGAAAATGACCACGGACGCACGGAGCCTACTCTGCCCAACAAGAGCTCCCAGGCAGGAAGGAGACACACAGTGTACCTGCCCAGAGCACCTGGAGCCTCTGCACAGGTAACACCCCCCTGAGCTCAGTGGGCAGCTCAGGCACAATCCCCAGGGCTGTCTCTATTCATATTCACAGAATAGTTTGGGTTGAGAGGGACCTCAAAGACCCTTCCAGCCTCCTGCCATGGGAAAAGAGCCTTTTCACTACCCCAGGTTGCCCCAAGCCCTGTTCAACTTGGCCTGGAACATTTCCAGGGATGAGGCAGCCACAGCTTCTCTGGGTAACCTGTGCCAGGGCCTCCTCACCCTCACAGGGAAGAATTTCTCCCAAATATCCCATCTAACCCTGCCCTCTGTCAGTGTAAAGCCATTCCCCCTTGTCCTGTCACTTGAGGCTCTTGCAATTAGTCTCTGTCCATCTTTCTTGTAGCCCATTCAGGTACAGGAAGGGGCAGTTATGTCACCCTGAAGGCTCTCTCCTCCAGGATGAACAACCCCAATTCTCTCACAGCAGAAGTGCTCCAGCCCAGTGATCAACTTGGTGCCTCCTCTGGACTCGCTCCAACAGGTCGATGTCCTTTCTGTGCTGAATCACAGCACAGCTCATGAGGCTTCNCAAAGAGCCTTTTCACTATCCCAAGTTCCCCCAAGCCCTGTTCAACTTGGCCTGGAACATTTCCAGGGATGAGGCAGCCACAGCTTCTCTGGGTAACCTGTGCCAGGGCCTCCTCACCCTCAAAGGGAAGAATTTCTCCCAAATATCCCATCTAACCCTGCCCTCTGTCAGTGTAAAGCCATTCCCCCTTGTCCTGTCACTTGAGGCTCTTGCAATTAGTCTCTGTCCATCTTTCTTGTAGCCCATTCAGGTACAGGAAGGGGCAGTTATGTCACCCTGAAGGCTCTCTCCTCCAGGATGAACAACCCCAATTCTCTCACAGCACGAAGTGCTCCAGCCCAGTGATCAACTTGGTGCCTCCTCTGGACTCGCTCCAACAGGTCGATGTCCTTTCTGTGCTGAATCACAGCACAGCTCATGAGGCTTCCCTTGCCTGTTCCAAGCTCTGGAACATCCTGAGGGTCACAGCCCAGCTGAACTTTGCTTTTAAGGAACACAGTTATGTGATCAAACCCTCAGCATGGATACCACAGAGAAACAATCGAAGGATGCAGCACGAGCCCTCCAGCAATGGGGAATATATCCTGAATCCTGAGTGCTGCTGGCCCAGGGCTCCATGCCAGCAGGTGAGCGCTCCCGTGCTGTCCCTTGGGTCATGCCTCACCTGGGTGCCAGGCACCTCACCTGTGCCCCATTGTGTCCCTGCTGCCTCAGAGGGGCTGCACATGGCAGAGGGCTGGTGGCTCAGCCCCACCACATCAGGCACTGGCCTCTGCTCTGACTTCTCCAGCTCCCTCTGGACACGGGATTGCAGCCCGAGACCCTCAGCACACCTGTTCATACCAGCAGATGTTAAGCCCAGACATTAAGGCTCTAAACTAGGAAAGAACTGAATCCCCAGCACTGGTGCAGCACATTCCAGCACAGCCCGGGCAGGAGGGAGCAGCTGGATGGGCACACGAGGAGCCCTAAACCCCCGTGTCAGGGGGTGGAGGTGCTGTCCCTTGGGGTCCCCCCCAGCAGTGAGCCCTTTCACACCCTCAGTACTGCACAGGCAGCAGGGCTCCCAAAGGCCACGACCAGAGAGGGAGGTCCCCAGCCCCCTCAGGCCCTGGGGTGAGCTCCCACGGGAGTGCAGGGCAGGGTCTGTCCCTGGCTCCGACACCTGCTGAGGTTACTCACCCTCACTCAGAGGCACAGCCCTCACCTACTCACTGCTGAGGCACACGCGGCTCCTCCTCGGCACAGAGGTCCCAAGAGTCTAAATTCACAAGTTCCTGCCCAGACTGCGGACAAAACCAGCCCCAATCACGGGCTGTGCCTCCTTCAGCCCCCCGGACCTGCCCGTGCGCTGCTGCCGGGCAGAAAAGGACAAACGAGCCATTTAACAAGGGGCCTTTTCAAACCCAGGCCCCCAGCCTGGAGAGCCTCGGCAGCACTGAGCCGAACCGGGAGGTCAGGCCTCCCCCAGCCGCCGGCACCACCGGGGCTCCCCCGGTCCGGTCCCGGCGGACGATCGGTACCAGCGGCGCCTCTCCCCGCAGCGCCCGGCACGGGCTGGGCCAACGCGGGGCGGCGGCGGCGCCTCCCGGACACGGTGCCCGACCGGCCCCTCGCACAGTGGGACCGGGATGGTGACGGGCGGCGGGACCGTGTCCCCCGCGCTGAACCCTGATGCCGGCTTCCCTCCTCATTCACCGCCGGCCCCAGTCCCCTCACCCATGGCCATGTCCATAGCCATGGCCCCGGTTCCCTCCGCTCTCTCTCAGCCTTCACTCACCCCCGGCCCGGGCCCGGTCCCCCCGCTCTCTCTCAGCCCTCACTCACCCATGGCCCCGGGCCCGGCCCGGCCCGGCCTCGCTCCGCTCCGGCGGCCGCCTGGCACCGGAAGTGACGCGCCGCCACCGCCCCCC
>VXBN01004400.1:381697-393671 GCA_013397395.1 Sinosuthora webbiana
CCCTCGCACACTCACCGCACGCCGCCCCTCTCCCCAGTCACTCCCATTCTCCTCGCCCACCCCCCTGGCATACCGCCCCTGGCACACGTGCCCCCCACCATCGCACGCTGGGGTGCTTCGTGTCCCCCTCGCACTCTCCCTGCCCACAGCCCCCTCCATACTCGCTGTCCCTGTCCCAGGTCCCCCCAATGTCCCCGTTCCTTCCCCCCGGCCGCACACCGGGACCCCCCGCACACTCACGCGCCGCCGCCNCCCTGGCCCCGCCCCGCGCGAGGCTGGAAGGGGCGGGGCGGCCGCGCGCGCACCCCCGGCGCGGTGTCTGCGTGTTGCGATGTCCCCATGTCGCGATATGGGCATGTCCCGGTGTCCCCATGTCCCGGTGTCCGAATGTCCCGCTCTCCCCATGTCCCGGTGTCCGCGTGTCCCGCTGTCCCCCTGTCCCGGTGTCCCGCTCAGAGCCCGTCCATCAGTGCCAGCAGGTCCTCGCCCTTCTCGGCGCTGTCCGGGCGCGGCTCCGCCACCTCCAGCTCGCCCAGGATGCGGGACAGCTCCGCCCGCCGCCCCGGCTCCTGCGGGACACACACCGCGCTCAGCCGCCGCCGGTGCCCCCACGCTGCCACCGCGGCCGGGAATGGGCTGGACTGGGACGTGCCCCTTCTACACCCAAGTCGGCTAAAAACTTGCTCTGGTGTTTGTTAGGATTCAAGTTTTCTTAGTAAATATTAACCAATTCCACTGTCTTGGCAGAAAATAGGTCATTACTTAGTTAAGAGCTTAAATGAAATGGGAATAAATGTATTTTTAAGTCCCTACTCTAAGTGAAACATGGTCCTTAGAAAGGCAGGGATGGTGAGAACCAGTGATGTGAAACGTTACATACCTGTGTGGCTTCAATGTTGATAACCTTGTAGGACAACTCCTCTGGTCTGGTCTGTGCAGCGTGTCTTGATTAAAAACATGAAAAGAGTGGTTAATCCCATGAAGATGTATAAGGAAATGATAAAAATCAGACTTCATGAGGCTCCTGTAGGCACAAATGACACTCAGAGGATGCTCACAGGGCCAGATTGGATGGGGCTTGAAGCAACCTGGTCTACTGGAAGGTGTCCCTTCCCATGACAGAGTAGAATTAGAGGACCCTCAAGGTCCCTTCCAACCCAAACCATTCTAGAATTCCATAGAGTTTGGACAATGCCTCTGCTCCTACTTGGCAAATTACTATATTCACCTCAGTTTGGAGGCTTCTCCCTGTCCTAAACACTTTTGTTAAGTGTAGAAGATCAAGAATATTTCTGTAGCTGAGATTAAAAGCGGATACAAACATGCTGCTAAAACGGCTTGAAGGGATGTTTCTGTCCAGCAGCATTGGGAACAAGGCTGCATCACAGGAAACATCCTGGAGCAGGATACAACATGCTGGTCTGACCCTAAAGCTGTCGAGGGTCAGCTTTGGTCTCCAGGGATCCCCACAGGGCACCCCAAACCCAAACCAAGAAGGACTCCAGCGTACTCTTCCTCCTCGTCGGTTGTGAACAGGTTCAGCCGAAATCCCGTCTCGCCACCGGCGGGTTTCTGGATGTCCAAACCTCCCAGCAGCCGGGCCAGAAAGTTCAGCTCTTCTTTAGCAAGAGGGTTGGGAGCTATGTTCTCCTGCAGGAAACAGCAATGGGCTCATTGGGCGATTACCTGGGAGATTGGGGCTGCAAGGAGCTTTAATATTCCATATATGTCCTTCATATATTTCTGGTATTCCCTACATGTCCTTCAGGGGGATATAAACACATTTCCCTGTTACTCCTGGGACAGATTGTGCAGATAACCAGTAATCACCAGCTCGGTGCTGGAAATGGTTGCTTGAATTTATAGACTCAGCACAAGGTACTCCTCCAGCTAAACTGGACAGATGAGAAATCCGTAAAGCCAATTTTTTGTTTTCTGAAGAGATTAAAATGGAAGCACATCCTTGCACAAGCATGGGGAGTTTTTGGGAAAATGTGCTTCAAAGGCCTGGGGAGGATTGTATGAGGCCTTGAGAAAAACAGAAAAGCTTCCCTGAACTTATCCCATATCTAGAGACTAAGAATTTGGCTAGTTTAAGCAGTGACAGGAACAGGAGAACACTGACCTTTGCCTGGGATGCCAGGTTTTTGGATGATCCCGACATGTTTGTCTCCACTGGCCGGGTCACACTGTACCTAGAAGGGAGAACACACGGGGAAGAACAGCTTGTTCTGGGATGAGGCACAGAAATCAGAGGGAGCAGCACAGGATGGAGAATTTTAGGATATTTTTGTGAAGACTGAACGATTGCAGTGAGAAGTTACAGCTCAGTGTGGTTCAATGCTGAGGCAATAATGCATGTGAGGGACAAAGCTGTGAGAAGGAACACGGATCTCTTTGGATGGAAAAGGTGCATTAAGGCAAACATGGAAACAGAGAGGATTTCTTGACTGTGGTTACATTAAATCACATTTCACGTAAGATGAAGCACCAGGTGAGAACACTCTTTCCTCAGCTCCACTGTGGGCATAAATCAAAGTTTTGCCGTTTTCTGCAGCTCTTTATACACTGTCCACACGTGTCCTGGTGCAGGACAGCACCTTGTAACAAAGTCAACCTGATAATTAATAGCAAAAGAGGCCAAAACCACACCAGGCTGAAGATGTGCTTCTGAACAATCCATCAGCATTTGGATCAGGTTTCTACATAGAACAAAAATTACTTACATATTTGTTCCAAGTTTGAGGACTCTGTCTCCATAAAGCTCAAAAGATCCTTCCCTTTGTGGAGTAACGTAATTCCCAGCAGTGGTGAACTCAGCCCTTTTAACTTCCACTCCTTTGTGATTGAATATCCTTAAAAACGAGGCATAATTGAAACATTTAGTAGCTTCAGTCCTGATTTTAGTACCTAATTCCTCTGCTTTCTGCATGAGGGGAATAAAACTTGATAACAGTACATTGCTAAATGCCTCTGTTATGGGATAAATTACTAATAGCTAATTTATTGGGACAGAAAACTCCAAAAGCAGTTTAGCATTTCATTGCTGGGTGACTTAGCCCCACATCCTGCCCTTTAAATAATATTTACTGGAGGTTCAGCTATCCACGCAACAGGAATGGCAGTGTGAGCTGGATTCCTGAGCCCTCTGGAATGAGATGCTCCTCCCTGAGCAGCCCCACACACGGCCCCAGCTCACCTGATGAGTCCTGGCACCTCTGTGCCCCACGGGACAGGCCCCGAGATTGGCAGCACAAAACGACCATTCGAGTTTTGCACTTTATCCTTCAGGAAGATGGAGACCTGCAAAAGGACATCACAAACATCACACCCCTGGGGAAACCCTCCATGGACCTTCCCATCCAAATTCCCTGAAATCTGAGCTTAAACCTCTCTGCCTACCTTAAACCTCTCTGCTGGGGAAGGTCTCCTAGAGCTCTTGATGTGTATATAGGGATGTATTTACAAAGCCACTGATGTGGAATTATGGTGTAGAGGATGGGCACACTGATCTAACATTAAAAAAATCGTATTAAAAACTATGTCCTGTTCATGCACGTGAGGGTGACCAATTTGTTTAGAGAACATCAAGACTTCCAGCTCAGGTTTACTATCAAGTTTCTTCTAAAAGGAAAAATGGGTTTATCAGTCAACAAATCACACTAGTAGAGATTCCTTTTTTTATTGTATAATTAATCAGCATTATTGCAGGGTATGTGCTCAATTTGTGAAATTTGAGTGCGATTACAAGCACATCAAGATGACTGAAAAGCACAAGCAGCAAACCCAAACCTGCAGTGTTTATAAATAGATCCCTTTGTATTCCAGCCCCAAACTGCCTGTCATTCTCCCTGCCTGGTTGGACTGGGCTCTTACCCTGATGTGCATGTCCTGGAAGAAGATGAGAAGTGTTTGCCTGATGAGCTGGAATTCACCATCGGAGAGACAGTTGTAGGTCTGGAAATGAAAAATCATCAAGGGCTTACAGGTGTGCCATGTCCCACCCAGGGAAAGAGGAAAAAAATACAGCTGAATATTCTGATCCACTTGCAGGGGGAGCAGAGATGCTCTAAGGGGGCTCCTGGTCATTATCAGTAATTATTGTCTGCGACTAAAAGTCTGATTTAATTTCTGCGGAAATCAGTGGAGACTTAAACCAGGCTGAATAAGCAATACATTAATTTAAAAACTGGGCCAGTAGAAAAATACCACTTGACTCACAGCCCTCTCCAATGTAGTAATTCATCTCTAAGAGGTAAAAAAAACCCCGTAAAATCAAACCAAAGTGTGTCCCACCCTTTTCCTGAGGATTCTTACTTCAATCAGCCTCCGGAAGGTCTCATCCACCTGGTTCAGAATGCCAGGAGCGTCGGAGATGAAATCCTTGATGGCATCCAGGTGGTTGAACGTGACCAGCAGAATGTCCCTGGGCCGAGGGCACAGCAGCACTTGGTATTTGAAGGCCATGGTCATGAGGTCGTAGAGCTGCAAAGGAACACAGGAATGTTGGTCCTGTCACAGGGCTGGGTCCAGTTCTCAGCCCCTCAGTGCAAGAGAGACATTGAGGGGCTGGAGCGTGTCCAGAGCAGGGAATGGAGCTGGTGAAGGGGTTGGAGCATCTGGAGCAGCTGAGGGGGCTCAGATGGGAGAAAAGGAGGCTCAGGGGGGACCTTCTGGCTCTGCACAACTCCCTGACAGGAGGGGACAGCCAGGGTAGGTCAGGCTCTGCTCCCAGGGAACAGGGACAGGAGGAAAGAAAATGGCCTTAGGTTGGGCTAGGGGAAGATCAGGTTGGACATCAGGAGGATTTTCTCCATGGAAATGTTGATTAAACATTGGAAGAGGCTGCCCAGGGAGGTGGTGAAGTCCCCATCCCTGGAGGGGTCCAAGGAACAACTGGATGTGGCACTCAGTGCTCTGGGCTGGGTGACAAGGTGGGGAGAGCTTTTCCAACCTCACTGATTCCATGAATTTCAGCAGCCCTTACACCTAGGTGGAGGGCTCTCTGATAACCCCATTCCTACCATTTTTTTCCTAAATTGGCTGTGGATAAACTGTTTGCAGGCAGTAACTCTAACACCTGCAAGACAGTCAGTACAGAAATACAGACATTTATCCACACCCATATACCATATATGTGTATCTTTCTAATATATATGCAAACACCTGATAAACTGAAGGAATGCTTAGTGAACTTGTTCCAATCAAACATTTAGCTGCTCAAGCAGAAACACTCAGTTCTGAAGCAGCTGATACCACCACGGATTTTCTTGGCCGAGAACCGTTTTCACAAGCAAAGCTGTTCCAAAAATGCTTCAAAAATGGTGAAGCCATTAATTATTGCAACAGCAACTGGTGAAGGGCAGCTGGGGAGTGCAGCAGAGGCAGTTACTGTGTTACCTTGTCCATGCTGGCCTGGTTCAGTCTCATGATGGAGGCGTGGGCCAGCCGGTCGTACACGGTGCGCAGGGCTTTCTTGGAATACAGATCCTGGGGTTTGAACAGCTCCTCCATGAACTTTTTGTTGAACATGGTGGTGATGATGTCGTTCATAACTGCAAAGACAAAGAGGCTCTGTGGTTTGCTCCAGAACAAGCGTGTTCCTGGTCCATCCCAGCTGCAAGGCTCACACCGGGGGGGTCACCTGTGCAGAGCAGGGGCAGAGCACAGCAGGAGAGGGGGGACAGCACCTCTGGATCCAGCACTGCCTCAGTCCCACCTGGGCTGAGCCAGCTGATGTCCCCCAGGGCACAAATGCCACCTGAGCTGAAGGCAGCACTCCCTGTTTCCCCGTGGGAATAAGGCTGGCTTTGTTGCCCTGGTTTTACAGCTATGGTTGGCACTTTTCACTTCTAAATAAATGTTGCTTGTAGGCTGCTCTGATGTGTTATTATCTAAGAAATCTGCTTCCTAAGGACAGTGTTCTGCACTGTGGTAGATCTCTGCAGATTGCAGCTGCCTGGCTGTGCCTGTTCCTTGACACCCTCTGACACCATCGGTCTATTTTTTAACTTCTCAACAGAAGCTCCTGCAGGGCTCTCAGTAATCTTTATTCCAAATGGATTAACCCTGGCAGGTATTTAATAAAGCATTTATATCCCTGGGATCAACCCATTCAGGGCTCTCACAGCTGAAACATCTGCAGGTCCTAGAGTTTCAAATGCAGAACTCCAAACTTCCTTACTTGTGGTTCATTTTTTTTTTATGTGTAAATTTAGCCATGGAACTGTTTTATTACTGAGGAGTTTCTTAGAGCTCAGGAGTGCTGAGTGTGAGGGCTGTGCTCTGGTTATTGAGCTTTTAATGCAAACAAGATGGAAAACGTTGTGCAGTGGTCCAAGAAGATGCAGCATCTGAGCTTTTGTGCTGGATCTGCCACTTTTATGATCTCCCTGATAACTCTAAAGAGTTATCATCAATAAACATTTATTCCTCTATCAAAAATAAAAAAGGTAACTGAATACATCAGGTGACAGATTAGTGTGCAAGTGTGGATTTTCCTAAGCAGATGACTTTTACAAAGCTCATAATGCTAGACAATTCTTGTGGATTAGAAAAATCTCAGAATAAATAATAAAAAAAAAAAAAAGAAAAAGGAGAAAAAGTGAACATACAGAGAGTGGTAGTGAGCAATGGTTTGAATTATTGCCCTAATGATTCCCTGGGGGGGGGGGTCACACACCTGGTTTTTCACAGCTGTCCTACACCAAGAGACAAAACAAAGATAATTTCCCTGTCACTTCATCTCTTCCTAGAGGATAAACTCCCTGGGGACTGCTGGCAGCCTGGGCAGGGACAGCTGTGCTCCCGAGGGCAGAGGCTCCTGAAGTGATTCTCTCTCCTCTCTCAACCTGCTGGTTCCAGGCTCCTCATGCTCTGGTCACACAGCCCTGTGCTGAACCTGACAGGGCTCCCTAGTCCTGGTTTTAACACCCCCAAAACCACAGACAGATCTCTGCTCCTGAGCAGTCTGGACTACAAATACACCTAATTACAAATGGGAAAAAAAAGTCCCTCCTTCCTCCCTTCCTTTCAAATAAACTGGCCATAAAACAATCCCTACGTGCAATCTCAGTCAGAAACCCCCTATTTTTTCATGGAGAAAATAAAACATATTAGTACTAGTAGATATTAGTATCTAGTTAATTTTGCAGGGAACCAATTAGGACAAAAATAAGAACTTCTGCTTTATACTATTCTGCTATTAAGGAAAATATTTTTAAGCTCCTTGTGTGTGCTGCCCACACAAAAACTTCTCGTGTCTTTGGAGAGTCACAAACAACCCAAACCACCAGCAGACACACACCTCCCAGTACACTGATTTTTCAACAGAATCGAAGGTCTGTGTGAAACCACAGACATAAATTATCTTCTGAAATTAAAACCTCTCGTGTGGGCTATAAAAAGAACTGAGAAAGACATTAAAAAAAATTTATGGCGGCGAAGGGCAAATTGATAATAAATCTCTCACATGTTTGATAATGACACAGCAAAGGTCTCAGGGGGGCCCTGGAGTGGCCATGGCAGGTGACACAGGAGCATTGGCCCGGGGACATGGCACAAGCAACACAGAAGAAGCAACTGAGCAGAGAGGGGAGGTCACCAACTGGGATGAGAGGAGGGAAACCAGTACAGCCCGTGCGATGGACAGGACTGAAGCTGGGGGTGACAGTGGCTTTGGCCTCCCCATGCCAAGGCTCTGGTGACAGACAGCACGTGTCACTGGCATGGCTGGGATGCATGACATGAGACTGGAGCTACGCCTGGGTGATGCTGGAGCTTCCTGGAAGATGTTTGGGGCAGAACAAGGAACGTTCTGAGTTCTGGACAGTCACCCTGAGTGCCACAGGCTCGTGGTTCCTCAGGGAACCTCATCACAGCTCCATCAGTGACAGCCCCAGGTGGGGATTCCAGGACTCTCTTGAGATCCCCCAGAGCACTGAGCACAGGCAAAGTGTTCTCTCTCACAGGAGGAGTGAGGGGTCAGCCTGGGACCTGCCCCTGAGCCAGCCCTGTCTCGCTATGTCACACCTCTGGGCAGCTCCTCGTTGTTTTGGATGAGATGGAATCTGGTCCTGGACTTCTGAGTTAAAGGCTGGGAAAAGGGAGTGCTTGGAAACAGGAGGTAATGGTAAGAAAAAAAGCTGGGACAAACTCCAGGACATCAGCATTTACCTTCAGTAAATATTTAAACCTACCAATGATGCTTATTTTGCAAAACATGAATCATAACCTTGACCCCTCTTAAAAAAGGGCTGCTCAGAAGGACCCTGTAAGTTCTGCCCATGCTCAATGAGCAAAAACCTGACATTCAAGAGGTTCATTTCCTCATTCCTTAGCACTGGAGGCTCCTGTCCCAGGGCAGATTCCAGAGGGAAATGTGTTCACACCTCGGCTGCTCCCCTGCAGCACCCAAGGGCTCAATCCCACCCTCAGGATCCCTCCAGTCAGGATGAGCTTGGCTGAGGTGTGGGCAGCTGCTCCTTTGGGATCACTCTGCCACGTGTGACCACCAGCACAGGTGGGTAAAGCAGCTGGGAGATGGGAATGCCTTCGATCATCCCTGGAGTTCACCTGTCCAAACCCTGAGCAATGAGTTACATAAAACCTTAGAAAAATGGAATACACCCAATATTCCTGCATTTAAGCAGAGAAACGACCTGCACAATGCTCACACAATTACATGCTTGCATGAAGACAGTGGCAAAGAAACACAAATACCATTTTTTGCAGGCAAGACCACCAGGATAAAACGTTTTGATCCATTTATAGCCTTGGTTAAATTACCAGCTGATTTTTGAGGCCATATGATTTTAAGATCGAGGTTTTTTTCCAGTCAAAAGGGCATTTAGGGACCAGGTGAGCATTACTGTTCATTTGTGACACTGACTGAAGGCTGCAAGGAACAGCCTCAGGTGTTCAGGCACGATGAGCCCCAGGTGTGCACGTGGGGTTGGACTGGTGCATGCAGCCAGCAGTTACTGTACCTCGTTTCCTGTCCACATCTGTCCATTCATCTACACGAAGCATATAAAACAAAACAGCAGTTCGAGATGTAAGAACAAGAGTAGCAAGGAGGAGAAAAGAAATAGAAAGAAATAAACTTAAAAAAGGAAAAAAAAAGAAAAGGCACAGCATGGATTTTGTCTTTTCTCAACAGCATTCAGCACTGAAAGAGAACCTCACCCTCCCCTTGGATAAAATCCTGCTGCTTCAGTGCACATCAAATTTTACCTTTTGCATGAGCTTGGGTAGTTTTCAGATGTATTTTGCACTTACAAGTAGCCAGCATTTGAGTGAACAGCTTTAAGCATCAACAAACACCTCAGTGTGGATGAACCACATCTCGGTGAAATTAACACACAATTTTTTGGAAGAAAAAAAAAAATCCACGTGTGGACAAACTAAAACAGTCCAATTCTCCTGCTGAGATACTCCACCAAGATTTAATTTAGCTAAAATCCTAAACTTGTCCCTGCATGAACAGCAGTAAACCTCTGTCAGATCACTCCCTCATCAGGACACACATGAATAATTACAAATTGCCCCCTCACAAACAATACAATAATTACAGTGAACCCTTTGTTGTTTAGCGCTTCAGAAAGGCAGAAGGGATAACAATACCAAGCTCATATCAAGTTGATTTTTTATTAAAACATCACAGAGCTTCCCGAGGCACATTCCCCATCCCCTGACATAGAGAGGTGCAAGGATTTGTAAAGCAAAGCTTTAATTTGAAGTGGTAAATAAGGAGGTGCTTGGCTGTGAGCTGGAGTTTCACGGCCCATTTGAAGGCACGAGGTTGTTTGTACAAGGATTGTGGCCAAATGAGATCGTATAAAAGCCAGACAAGGGCTTCAGGTATTTGAATTTCACACAATTGCACGTGCTGTGTCTGCACAAGATTTACA
Source organism: Sinosuthora webbiana (assembly GCA_013397395.1). Lineage (NCBI taxonomy): Eukaryota > Metazoa > Chordata > Aves > Passeriformes > Sylviidae > Sinosuthora > Sinosuthora webbiana. Next base: position 391,609 of record VXBN01004400.1, read on the forward strand.
AATTTATTCTTGGAAACTCCTTCCCATTGCAAAGCAGCCTGGTCTGCCCCAGGACCTGGGCTGGCATCACCAAGTCCTGAGTTATTTTGAGCCCAAAAGCGCATTTCTGCACCTTTAACCCCCTGAACTGAGCACAGAGACACCGCCAAGGACTCCACTTTTCTCCTCCTGTGTGAGAACCCCCCAAAACCAACCTCAGCAACACCTTGGGGCTGTTCCTACCACAGGAATGTCACCGAGCTGATCAACCCAACGGGCTGCGCTTCCCAGCGGAGACCACAAAACACTGAGGGTTGATTTCTGGGATGATTACTGTGGTAATTACTGCGATGGAGCCCTGAAATCGGGCCAAGGAGACTCCTGCCCGTTCACAGCATCCTCTGGTGACAGCACAGCGTGTCCCGGCGTGACAACTGACAGAAGGAGAGGACACAGCCTCAAGCTGCGCCCAAGGAAGTTTAGGTTAGACATTAGAAAAAAAATTCTTCACTGAAAGAGTGATTGGGCACTGGAATGGTCTGCCCAGGGAGGTGGTGGAGTCACCATCCCTGGGTGTGTTTAAAAAAAGACCGGACGCGGCACTCGGTGCCGTGGTTTAGTTGATGAGGAGGTGTCGGGTCACAGGTTGGACTTGATGATCTTAAAGATCTTTTCCAACCCGGTTCAGTCTGTGATTCTGCGGCATCCCGGGAACCGGCACCGCCGGGGGGAGAAGCCCGAGCCGCTATCGGGGAGGCGGGAACGGGGACACCGCCCTGCCCGGGGACACCGCCGTGCCCGGGGGCACAGCCGTGCCCGGGGACACCGCCGGCGGCTCCCGGGGCTCCGCTGGCTCCGGGACGCCGGGAGCGGAGGGAGCCGCGCCCGGCCCCCGCCCGCCGCTCACCTTTGCGCGCCTTCTCTCCGGGGATGCTCTGGGCGCGCAGCCGCTGGTCCAGGATGTAGAGCATCTCCCCGCCCAGGTTCAGGAACAGCAGCGGCAGCGTCCGCGCCGACATGGCCCCGGCACGGCCCGGCCCGGCCCGGCCCGGCCCCGCTCCCCGCGCCGCCGCCGCCGCCNGTGAGTGTGCCGTGTGACCATCCCGGTGTGAGTGTGTCATCATCCTGGTGTGAGTGTCCCATCGTCCCGGTCCGAGTGTGTTGTGTGATCGTCCCGGTGTGAGAGTGCCATCAGCCCAGTGTGAGTATGCCATCATCCTGGTCTGAGTGTGCCATTAGCCCAGTGCGTGCATCGTCACAGCCTGGGTACTCATCATCCCCGGTGTGTGTGCACATTGTCCTGGTCTGTGTGTGCATTGTCCCTGTCCGTGTGTGCATTGTCCCTGTCCGCGTGTGCACTGTCCCTGTCTGTGTGGGCATTGTCCCTGTGTGTGCCTTTCCCTGTCCCTGTGTGGAGCATCCCGATCCGTGTGCATTGTCCCACTCCCTGTATGGATCATNTTTCCCTGTCCGTATGTGGAGCATCCCGATCCATGTGCATTGTCCCACTCCCTGTGTGGATCATCCTGGTGCACAAGCACGGCCCCAGAACATTTGAAGAATGGGTTGGAAGGGATCTTAAAGCCCATCCAGGGCACTTCCCAGGTGCTCAGAACGGCGCAGACCACACCACACAAGCCAAGAGCCTTGAGGTCTTTGGGCAGCAGTTTATTGTCAGCCTGTCTGTGCCACTACACAGGTGTCCCCTCCTGTGCCTGCTTCTTCTGCACCTGCTTCTCCTGCTGTTCCCGTGCAGCCCTTGCTCTTGCCTGCCTCTCTCTCCTCTGCCTCAGTCTCACAGCTGCTTTCAGCTTCTGCTTCTCCTGGAACACCTGTGGAAGCCAAAGAGAGATAAACCTGCCTGCAGAGCTGCTCCTCAGACTGACTGCTGCAGGCAGAGCAGTTCCAGCAAGAGCCAGATCAAATCCTCTCAGTGCCTTCCTTGCTCCAGGGAACCATCTGAGATTATTCTGGGTGGTTACAGCCACCCAGTCAATCCCTGAATCATTCAGGTTGGAAAAGACTTCTGAGATCACAGAGTCCAACCTGTGACCAATCCCCACCTTGTCAACCAGACCAGAGCA
>VXBN01004400.1:394731-426692 GCA_013397395.1 Sinosuthora webbiana
CTGAGTGTGCCATCGTCCCGGTGTGAGTGTGCCGTGTGATCATCCCGGTGTGAGTGTGTCATTGTCCCGGTGTGAGAGTGCCATCAGCCCAGTGTGAGTATGCCATCATCCTGGTCTGAGTGTGCCATTAGCCCAGTGCGTGCATCGTCACAGCCTGGGTACTCATCATCCCCGGTGTGTGTGCACATTGTCCTGGTCTGTGTGTGCATTGTCCCTGTCCGNTTGTCCCTGTGTGTGCGGGCATTGTCCCTGTGTGTGCATTTCCCTGTCCGTATGTGGAGCATCCCGATCCATGTGCATTGTCCCACTCCCTGTGTGGATCATCCTGGTGCACAAGCACGGCCCCAGAACATTTGAAGAATGGGTTGGAAGGGATCTTAAAGCCCATCCAGGGCACTTCCCAGGTGCTCAGAACGGCGCAGACCACACCACACAAGCCAAGAGCCTTGAGGTCTTTGGGCAGCAGTTTATTGTCAGCCTGTCTGTGCCACTACACAGGTGTCCCCTCCTGTGCCTGCTTCTTCTGCACCTGCTTCTCCTGCTGTTCCCGTGCAGCCCTTGCTCTTGCCTGCCTCTCTCTCCTCTGCCTCAGTCTCACAGCTGCTTTCAGCTTCTGCTTCTCCTGGAACACCTGTGGAAGCAGAAGAGAGATAAAGCCGCCTGCAGAGCTGCTCCTCAGACTGACTGCTGCAGGCAGAGCAGTTCCAGCAAGAGCCAGATCAAATCCTCTCAGTGCCTTCCTTGCTCCAGGGAACCATCTGAGATTATTCTGGGTGGTTACAGCCACCCAGTCAATCCCTGAATCATTCAGGTTGGAAAAGACTTCTGAGATCACAGAGTCCAACCTGTGACCAATCCCCACCTTGTCAACCAGACCAGAGCACTGAGTGCCGGACTTAGTCATTCCTTGAACACCTTTGGTCCAGTCCTTTGGTTAGAATTTAATTTGACTGAAATTTAGCATTTACAAACCTAAGGCACATCCAGCTTTTGGTTCTGCTCAGTTATACCAAGATCTACTGCACGCAGCAGTTACACTCATATATTCTGAGCAGATCAGGGTAGACAGGGGGTGCACCCACGTTTCTGTTCCAAACTGCCATCAAACTATCTCACATACCAGTTCCCATACCAGGATTTGAGAAAAAAGCTGGTTTGAATAACGCATTTTCGAGCAAACCAGTGGCCCAACCTGAAGTGCCTGAGTACAGCATTTGTCAACGTCCCACAGGGACCTCTTGGCTGAGCTCAGGCACTTCTCTACAGACAGGATCAAACTCAAAGCCTGGCTTAAGAGAACTTGGCTATCAGTCACTCCTAACTTTTACAGAGGGGTTTTTCCCTGCGCAGCCTGCCCCATACCTTGATGCACAGAGCCTTTTTGACCAGCCAGCGCTTGGTGACGCGGCGGGTGTAGGGCTGGGGCGGGCTGTACTGGATGCCCAGCTCTCGGCAGGTTTTCTCAAAGGTGCCGTAGTTGATGCGGCGCAGGTAGCCCAGCATCTTCCTCCGCCGGTCCAGACCCATCAGCAGGAGCCGCCGGTTGCTCTTGTCCTGCAAAGCACCCAAGCCTCACTCCACTGCAGGCAGAGCGTCCTGCCATTCCAAGAAATGAACTGAGGATAGAGCAGGTTTGGGCTGAAAGGGAACGGTCAGGTTAAGGACGGAGTCCCAGAACAACTTCTGCTGGCAGATGCTGCGAGTACATCAGGTCAGCACGAGCTGATCCAAGGAGATTTAATTTACGTTGCACTGGAATTGCTTTCTCCCTTCCATGGCTGCACCTTCACCTTCCCTGAAGACTGTTTTCAGCTTGTGTGCAGTTTCAGGCTGTGCCAAAGCTGCAGGGAAGGTCTTCTGGCTAAAACCTGCTTCTCTTGAAGTGTGCTGCTTCAGAATAACACAAGCATTTACCTTTGTTTCGCCAGAAATTAAATATGAAGATAATCTGTGACTTGGCTCTGACTGTCTGGTTGTTCTTTGGAAGGGCACAAGCGTAGCCTGAGCCACATCAGTCAGGGCAATCCCTCATGGGAGACATCTCCCTGTCCTGTATGAGTGATTTGTGTAAAGAACAGGCTTCAGCCAAGGAATTCCAAAAGGTCCAACTTCACTGCAACACTTGGTACATCTTCTGGCTTGTAATAAAAATCTCCGTTCTGTTCTCTTGTACCCTTCAAGTTTTCATGAATAACAACTACACACTTCTTTCAAATGCAGTTATCAATCCATTTCCCAGCTTTTGCCCTGCATAAAGAATCTTTGATACCTGTTTTATGAAGATAAATTCAGCCTAGATGTCTCAAATTTGGGCCTGAACCCAGGCAGCTGCAGGCAGAGGAGTGGGACCTTCACACAGAGCTGTCCAGCAAACATTTCCATGAGCAAAATAAGCAGACTTTACTCTTTGTTTATTACTGCAGCTGCTCCCATTAATTAGTGAAAACTAAGTGGTGAAGCCACATCTGCAGCAAGGAGAAATGGAGCTCAGCTCTGCCCAAAGGAATCAGCTCAGCCGTTTCCCCCACTACAGCAACAAACCAGAACGCAGACCAGAGTCGGCGAGAATCCAGCTGTGCCTGAGCCAGCAGCTCCCCACACTGGCACCAGGGAACAGCTGTAACTATTTCATAAACCTCTTTAGAAAAGCCATAATCCCCAGGATTAAAATCCTCTCATTATAAACTGAGAAAACCACCTGAGCAGCTGCTGCGTGTGGGCTCAGATCCCTGAGTTACCTTGGGGTGCTTCTGGAGGTGCTCTTCGAGGGTGCGTAACCTGGCAGTCAAAATAGCAACTGTAAAAAACAGAGAGAGAGGCTGTGTGAGAGCAGCAGCTTTCCCAGGTGACCCAGGATCACCTGCCTTGCCTCAAGCTGCCAGCTGAGCACTGCTGGCCCTGCAGGTACCCACAGCAGCACAGCAGGGACTGCCCACGGCAGAACAGTGCCCACAGAAAACACTGCCCACAGAAAACACAGCCCACAGCAGCACTACAAACACTGCACACAACAAAACACAGCCCACAGCAGCACTACAAACACTGCACACGACAAAACACTGCCCACAACAAGCACTGCTCACAGAAAACACTGCCCAAAGCAGCCCTTGCCCACAGCCCACTGCACAGAACACACCAAAACACAACAGTCACAACCTGGGACTGTTATGAGGCTGCTGAATTAGAGGGTAAGATTTTAGCCACACATCATATAAATTCAGCTGTGAATTTATTCCTCTTGCACTCATTCAATTCCCAGTGATTTGACATTTATTTCACCTCACAGGATTTAAGCTCTGGGGGAGTAGACAGCAATAAAGGTTTGGTTTTTTTTTCCCAATGGCAGCAGCCAGGTCTTTGGGATTTTGGGCTCTGGAGGGAGGGGCTGGTGGCATCCTCAGGAACTGAAGGGCTTTACTGATGACAAAAGAATTGTTAGTGTTGGTCAGTGCAACATGGCCTTTGTCCCTGCACTGTCCCCACTGTGCTTCAGCCACAGCTCTCTGATGCAGAGAAAAATTTGGGTTCTGTGGCTGAATTTGATTCATTTTGGTAACAGCTGCAGCTCGATGCTTCATGCCACAGAAGCACTCCAAGCAGAATAATGCACATGCTGCCTTTGGAGGGTGGATGTGGAGCAGGGATTTGGAAGCAGCCTCTGTAACACTTCCAGACCTGGAGCAGTCCTGCAGGGCATCCTGCAGGCTACCTGCCTCTCAGCAGCTCTCCTGGAGGAGATTCTCCTGAGTTATACAGCAAACTGCAAGTGCTGGGGTGGGAACAGCTGAATAGAAGCAGGGATGTTTCATCTGCCAACAATACCCTTTCCCTTTTTTTTAACTTGCCTTGCACCTCAAAGGAGCCATTGTCACTGGGAGACCTCCTGACCTTCTCCACCAGCTGCTGTTTCTTTACCTTCAGCTTCTCCCTCTGTGGGTCACAGAAAAGAGGTTGTCACTGTCTCAGAGCACTAGAGGTCGGAGACACTCAGCTCTCAGACACCCAGATAAAGGCTTTGCAGTTCAGACCTTTACTCAGTGCTTTTACATCTTTTCAAGCTGAAGTGGCAAGCACAGAGGAATGGCACAGAGATCTCTGTGCCACTTTCCTACCTGTTTGTTTTCTGGGCATGTGGAAAGTAAAAATAACTTGAAGGACATCTGCTGTCCAGTGCAATGGTTTCCAGAACACAGGGGGTCAGCCACGAGCAGCAACAGAACAGCTCATTGCCCTGTCACCCTTGAATACTTCCTTCTCTCATTTTAACATGCAATTGTTACCACTTTAGTGTGATAAAATTTAAGAGCAAACCAGATTTATCACTGTATTTCATCACACTGTAGTTACAGTCACTTAGAAACACAGTGAGTGAAAGATATTTAACAACATAGACAAGTCTTACATGAAGGTGTTCATTAAATCTATTTTTTTTTCAAGCAAGCAGAATGGCACTGACCTGACTTGCCATTTCCAGGGACAGCACCCGTTTCACTACATCATCCACACTGCAAGGAGATGGCAAATGAGCTTAAAAACTAGAAACAAATCTATTTAACATCAGAAATGAACTCAGGTTCTCGGAACATACTCGCTTTTCTTAGCTTTAATTTACTCAACAATTTGACAGGGACTCTCCTCCCCTCCCAAACCTGGCAGCCATAAAAAACTGGTGCTCACTTTCCTAAGCAAAACCATGGCTCAGATTACAGGAGCATCGAGTTGTTTCGCTGCAGAAATATTTAATTTAAAGACTGGTTCCTTCAGAGAGCAGTGAAAGTCACAGCTGAGCCACTGGGGGCCCTCCCTGCTCCACCAACGAGCAGCTCTGCATCAGAGCACAACAGTGCTGAGCCCCAGAGCCCAAATTCAGCAGCAGCTGAATTCATGTTGAGTTGTTTAACGACACTCTCCATCACCTGAGTCAAAGACAGGCATAGATTATTTGGAAGATGACTGTTTCTAGTATTTCAAGGTTATTTCCTTTTTTTTTTATTCACTATGGACTACAAAGCCCACAGAGGATGTGGGCAAGCAGCACTCGATCTCACATGGGGTGAACAATCAAGCCCTGATCACTGCCTGTGTCTGTAAATCTGACTTTCAAACTGACTTGGCAATTTTTGTGCCCACATTAATGAGCATTAATAATTAATTAGTGGGCAGGTGACAGCTTCCACACACCGCGGTTATATGTAAGATACAAACCCCTGGAGAGAGCAGCCATTGCCTCTCCCTGTTCATACCTGTTCATTATTGGGAGATTGGCATATTCCTTCTTCAGCAAGGTGGGAGAAAGGTCATCCAGGTGGCTGGGGATGTCTACAAAGAGATAAACATTTGAGGAAGAGCAGGACAAAGTCAGAGCTCTGACCTTGCAAACCAGATCAGAGGAAGCATGTTCTGAAGGAAACTGGCTGTGTGCTCCAAACAAGAACTGAGCAGACCCAAGAGGGCAGGAACTGAGTGAAGAAAACAGGTTCAGCCTCTTCCCTTCAGCACTCTGGATTTACAATATGGTGTAAATGTATTTACAACAATCCGCTGAGCTCAGAGATCACAGAATACCAAAACAGTTTGTGCTGCAAGGGAACTTAAAGCCCACCTGATCTCACTCCCTGCCACGGGCAGGGACACCTTCCACTATCCCAGGTTGTTCCAAGCCCTGTCCAACCCGGCCTTGGACACTTTCAGGGATCCTGGGGCAGCCACAGCTTCTCAGGGCACCCTGTGCTGGGGTCTCCCCACCCTCACAGATCTCCTGCTACTGACTGTTGTTCATTTCCCCACATTCAGGAGGAGGGGAATCTTCTGAGTAACTCCTGAGCTTGCAAGGAACTATTTCTGGAATGATTTCTGTGCCACCAGGGTAGAGCTCTGAGCATGTCAGCAGCAAAACATTTGGTGCTATGGATCCTGACGTACCTTTCTTCTTCTTTGCTGCAGGTCTGGCATAGCCTCTGGCTGCCTGGAGCACAGGACTGCAGGCTGGGTGGGAGGAACAGAAAGATTTCAGATTTGTGTGGGCTTCTCCAGCTCTGTACACGCCAAACACTGCTTGGTCTGTGTGGGGTCAGAGCACTGGGGTGAGCAGTGACCAGGCACATCTTTAGTCCCACAGGAGTGAGGGACAGTTCAGTGTGGCTCCCACCCGGTGCTCAAACAAACCGAGCTGAGCAGAGTGTGAGGGCTCCCCCGGGGCAAATGTGTTCATCCCGAGGGTTTCAACTGCTGAGTGAACTGATGAATTCACTCAGTCTCATTAGCGACGTGGAGGGGCTGCTCTGGGCCACCCCAGTGTCACCGACACCTGGGGACAACCCGGGGACAACCTCTGCCTGACACAGCTCGCTACAGACGGGGATACTCATCACCGGCCGAGACTTCGTCATTCTTTGACCTTTCAAGAACAAACTCTTCCAGCTGCCCTTTCAGGGCCCTGCTGCTGGAATCAGGACCCGCCTCAGGCCGCTCGCCCGTGCCCGGCTCGGCGCCCCCCGCCCGGCCCCGCTGCCCCGAGGGACCCCCGGCATCCCGGCCCCTCCCCGGCGACCCCCAAGGTCACCCGGCCCTGTCTCATTTCAGGGGGGACAGACCATAAGGCCGGTGTGTGGCTCCCTGTGTGACCCCCGGCCACCCCCGACCCCTTTTCCCACATCCCTTTTCCCGCATCCTCAGCTCCCACCGCGGCCCCGGCCGCTCCCCATCTCCTACAGCGGGGTCCGCTTCCCTTTCCATCCTCCCTCCCTCTTAGCGGCCTCCCGAGCCCCCCGTGCCCCTCACCGGGCTCTGCCCTGCCCAGCACGGCGGCCCCGGTGCGGGCCAGCCCGGCCAGGCCGCGGCCCAGCAGCGCCAGCATGGCCCGCGTTCACCGACACGCCCGCATGGGCGCTGCCATCTTGCCCAGCCGCGACTGCCGAGTGCCGAGACAGGGCGGAGGGAGCGAACGCCGAGAGCGTCGATGGCCGTCCAGGGTCCTGGTCCCCTCCCAGTCCTCGTCCCTGTCCCGGTCCCGGACCCCTCTCGGTCCCCTAACTGTCCCCATCCTCGTCCCGTTCCCGTCCCCATCTCCATCTCTGTCCCCGTCTCGGTTTCGTCCCCCACCTGTCCCTGTCCCCGTCCTTGTCCTCGTTCCGGTCCCAATCCCCGTCCTGTCCCCGTCTTGGTCCCATCTCCATCCCCATCCCCGTCTCGCTCCTGTACTGGTCCGGTCCCGGTCCTGGTTCGGGTCCTGTCCCCATTCCCATTGCTGTCCCCATCCCCTTCCCGCAGAGGCGCCCGGGTTGTTCTCAGCACGTCCCCGTTTATTTCGGAGGAAGGCGGTCGGGAGGGGACACAAACACACAGAGCGGGGTGGAGCCGGGCAGCGCCCCGGGGTGCGGCTGGAACCCCGCGGGCGGACCCCGCATCCCGGGGCTCCCGCTGGCGGACCCGGTGTCGCTGGCCGGCTCCATCCCGCTCTAGTCCGCCCGGCACTCGTGCAGCTCCTCGGCCCCGCCGATGCGGAGCCCCTGCAGCAGCGGGAAGGTGGCGGGGGGCTCCTCGAGGAACCCCCAGTCCCCCGCTCCGCCGCCGCCGCCGCCGTTCCCGCGGCCTCGCAGGTTCTCGTAGAACCGGGGACCGGGCTCGGGGAGCAGCCGCTGCCCCCGGTACCCCGCGCCCCCCACCCGCGCGTATTGCACGGGCTCCCCGGGACCCTCCTGCCGCACGTAGGGCCGGGGCAGCGCCGGGAGGGCGGCGGGCAGGGCGGGATGTTCCTTCCCCGGCTGCTTCCCCGGTTCCCCTTCCAGCACGGTGACCGTGGAGATGGCGGCCGGGCCGGGCTCCCTCGCGGTGAACACCTGGAGCGGCTCCTGGGGACCAACGGGAGGTCACAGCCGGTGCCATCTGCCCCTGCTGTCCCTCACAGTGCTGGGTGGGGACTGCGGGTCCGGGGAGAAGCCGCCCGGTCTCACCTGCGGCACCGCTGCCGGCACCCACTTGCCCAGGCTGCTGTTGGCGGGGTCGGGGACACTGGGCCAGAGCTGCTCCTTCATCCTGGGGACCACGGGGATGAGGGGACTCAGCGAGGCGGGCTGGAATGGGTGGCCTCAGTGCTGGACAGGCTCCCACCGAGCTCCCGGCGGGATGTCAGCACCCCGCAAGGCCACCGTGTCCCACCGGCCTGGGGCGGGGCTCTGGTACTCACCGCTCGTTCTTCTGGAAGCAGATGAGCAACACGATGAGCACGACAAAGACCAGCCCCAGGGTCAGGAAGAGGAACTGGATCTCCGTGTCATCTGGGAAGCGGGACAGGGTCACAGGGAACTGCAGTGGGCACCGCCAGCTGTGGTGTGCCGTGAGGCTGGGGCTGGACCAGGGGCTGCAGGTCCCCTCCCATGTCCCGTCCCCCCCCCCGGATGGCTGCAGCCCTCACCCAGCACTGTTGTCACCAGGGTCAGGCTAGTGCCATTGGTGCCGCCGGCAGCCGTGGATGCCATGATGTGCACCTTGTACAGGGTCGATGGCTGCAGCCCCCGGATGACAAAGGAGCTGAGGGAAGGATTCACGGTGGCACCTGGGGACACATGGGGCTGTTGGTGTGACAGAATCCCCCCACCTGCACAGCCCCTCAGGTCTCTGCTGGCAGGGAGCCCTGTGAGGGACCCATACAACTCCCTGACCCTCTCTGAGAAGGACACAGGGGCTCCTGGTATCTCCACCCAGCACATGGAGATGGGACAGAGGGCAAGGTCAGTGGTGATGTGGGCACGACTCACTGGCCACGTGGGTGATGCTGTTGGCCCAGAAGATGGTGTAGCTGGTGATGAAACCGTTCTGCATCTCCACTGGCAGTGGCTCCCAGCACAGCTCGGCCTCTGACTTGCCAATCCTCTTCAGGTGAAGCTTTGGGGCATAGGATGGTGCTGGAAAGAGCAGGACAAGGAGGGACCAAGTGCTGAGCAGTGCCACTGCCTCAGGTGGGAACTGATGGGGAGGGGGTCCCACTCCCAAGGTGGGGGTGTCAGCTGCCCATGCTGTAGGGGAGCTGAGAGCACATTCATGACAGTGACAATCATGACATGAGACAAACCCAGCCCCCCAAGCTGAGCTCTTTGGTACAGCCCCTGGATTAGGGGTACATGGAGAAAAGGTTGTTCCTCCTTTTGAAGGGCAAAGTCTTGGTGGTGGGGCACCCTTCCCACATACCCTTCTGCTGGGAGTAGGCTGTGGTGTGGATGGGCACCCCGACAGTGCCCTCGTAGAGGGGGTACAGTGAGATGTTGTACCGCTGGAAAGGCTCGATGCCATCTGCAATGGAGAGCAGAGGGGGCCGGGAGTTCGGGCTGCTGAGACCCCCCAGCTGCACCACCCCTGCCCCACAGCACCCGCCCACCTACCCTGGGGGTGGATCCAAAGGAAGGAGGGAGGGTGGGGAGTGGGCTGGGAGTAGGGTTTGGTCCTGGTTTGCTCGGGATGGGTGCCAGCCCTCTGGGACAGCTGACCAGAGGGTCAGGACCCCCTGGCAGCCCTCACTTACCCTGGATAAGGGCTGTGGTGGCTGCCCTGTCACGCTCTATCTGCCAGCACGAGCTGCAGTGCCCAGGCTCTGCTGTCACCGGCTGCCACTCCAGGACATAGGCGATCACTGGGGCCAGCGGTGCCTCCCAGTGCACCCAGAGGCTGTGCTCGTCCTCGGGCACGGCCCGGAGCCCGGCCAGGGGCTGACCTGCACGGGACAAGCAGCCGGGATGGTGAGAGAGGGGAGCACCTCTCCTACATCACCCCCTGGGCTTTGGAGTCTGCCCTCTCCTTGCCCTGGCTGTGCACCCCACGGCAGCCTGCTCGGGGGGAGCAGAACCCGGGGGACACAGGGAGGTTTTGGACACTGCCATCACCTTTCCTCTCCAGGAGCACGACCTCGGTCGGTGCCGACTCGCCGGCGGCGTTGTAGGCTGAGAGATAGACCCTCCTGGTCCCCGTGGGCACCGAGAAGCTGCACTGGGTGTGGGTGGTGTTGCAGATGGTGGGGGGGTCCCTGCCCCTCCTGCGGGGGCTCAGGGTGACGCGGTAGCCCAGCACTCGCCCGTTGGCCTCCCGCTGCCGTGGGGCCTGGGTGCGGGCAGGGGGTGTGGGTGTCAGTCCCTGCGGGGATCTCAGTCCCCAGGGCAATGCCCCGGCAGCTCCCGCGCCCCTCGCCTGCCCCTGCTCACCTTCCAGCGCAGCTGCACCTCCAGCAGCCCCCCTGTCCCGGGCTGAAACCCCCACCACGCATCCAGCTTCCCTGTGGGGGCTGCAGTGGGATGGGGATGGGAAAAACTGAGAGGGGCCCGTGTGACTGTGTCCCCAGCACTGAGCCATGTGTCCCCAGCACTGAGCCGTGTGTCCCCAGCGCTGTGCCACCTGCTCGGGCAGGGGGGACCCCCTGGGTGACTGACACTCACCTTTCTCATGGGTGGTGTAGTTCCTGCCCGGGCTCCACTCGCTCCAGGAGGCCAGTGCCGATGCCGAGCTCCGCCGGCACCGCATCTGGAAGTGGTACTGCGTGCCGAAGAGGAAGCCGCAGCGCTGGGCGGTGCCGGCCCGGCCGATGATGCCGGTCACCTGGGGGCAGCCGAACGAGGGCTGTGCTGGCTCCTGCCTCGGGCAGGGGCTGGCCCCGGTGTGGGCACGGGGGGACACCTTGCCGTCCCACTCACATGGGGACCCTTCCACTCCCACGTGGGCACGGGGGGACACCTTGCCGTCCCACTCACATGGGGACCCTTCCACTCCCACTGCTTGGAGCGCAGGGAGGCTCCTGGCTCCCGCCCAGCCCCACTGCCCCAGCAGCACTCACCAGGGCCCAGGCAGGGTCCTCGGGTGCCCGGTAGCGCAGCTCACACTGCAGCTCCATGTGCTGTGTGCCCCACGCCATATCCCAGGCCAGGGCAACGCAGTCGGTCTGGAAGGGGATGGACTGGATGCTCTGCAGGGTTGGAGGGTCCAGCTTGGCTGTAGGAAGAGCAGGGGAGAGTTGGAGAGGTTTGTGGTGAGCAGTGCCCAGAGCCAGGACCTCACATGTGCCTGTTGTTAATGCCAGGAGCTGCAGCCAGGGTGCTGCAGCAAGAAATGGGGGGAAACCACCCCAAAACATTTAGGAGAATGGCTGGTGGCAAGGGACAGGAGCTGGTGTGTGCCCCTGCTTGTGAGTGCAACACTGGGACAGCTCTGCATTAATGCCTATGCAGAGAAAACAGATTCCACGGGGCCTGGTGTCTGGAGCACCCCACATTTGGGTCTGCCCAGGGGTGAGAGTTTGGCACAGCCATGGAAGGGCTCAGCTGGTTCCTGGGCAAGCCCTTCCCCAGCCCCAGATCAGGGAGGATAAGTCTCTCCATCTGGGAAGGCTCCTTTTATAAATAGTTTATAGGCACTGGATCCATTATTAATAGAGCTGCTGAATAAATGGGTAATCAATTGCTGCAGGAGCTGTGGAGTGCAGCAGGTCAACTGGCAGCTCATAACCCGCCGCACGCGCTGCTCGCTCTGTAACGCGGCGCTGGCCCCGATCCATCCCGGCAGGACATCCATCATGGAACCTGCCTGTAAAATGTGACCTCGAGGCCCGACGTGCTTTAATGTCACTTTAATACCCCTGTCATCAGCTTCCCTGGCCCCTGACCTCTGTGCTGTCACTCACCCACGTCCATGGGGTCGAAGCAGAGATGCTCTGACTCGGCCGTGCCCAGGGCGTTGGTGGCAGACACCCAGATCTCCATTTGCCGGTACAGCTGGAGCAGCCGGCGTGGCACCGTGCACTGGCTGTGCCCTCCTCGTGGGGTGCAGCCCGTCACTGCCTGGCCTCTGCTCCTGCAGCACACAGAGCAGTGGGCTCGGGGTCCCTCTGGCAGAGGGTGAGGCTTGCTGTGGGGTTTGGAAGGGAACCGTGGTCCCAGGACTTACCCGGTGCACTTCAGCACGACACTGGTGGGGAGGTGGCTGTCGGTTCCCTGCTCCCATTGGCACGTCAGCCCGTAGTCACTGAGGTTCAGGATGCAGCTGAGGTTGAGGGGCTTCGCAGGAGGATCTGGGGGAGAACAGCCGGGAAAGAGCCTGAGCAAGTGCCCGTCCCTGCTGGGGAGGAGGGTGACCTGTAGTGGCAGCAGACTTACAGCCCGCCCTGATCTCGGTCATGCCAACACGCTGCTTGGTCCCATTCCACTCCACAAAGCACCACAGCTTGGCCTGCGTCTGGTTGAACCGGGGCAGGGTGAGGTTGGACACCTCTGTGCCCCCTGGCCCCTGGCGCTGGCTCCCAGCCACAGGCTTGTTGTCCAGCATCCAGCTGATCCGGATCTTCCCGTGCTCCAAGCCACGGCAGAGCTCTCTCTGGACGGTGCAGGATGCCTTGACAGCCGAGCCCAGGGGCACAATGGGGGAGTCTGGAATCACTGAGGCACAGCCCAGTGTCCCTGCAGGCAGGAAAAACATGTCACATAGAGGGCACAGCTGTGACAAAGCCATCTCAGCTCCTCAGCGCCCAAGCAGGACACAGGGACGAGCCTCTTCCCTTAGAGGGGCCCCCCATCTCTGGAGAGGAAGAGCGGAGCGTTGGGCAAGCCACCGGCACGTGCCAGGCCCCATCCTGCCCGTGCCTGCTGTGCTGCCGCCGTTCCTGCCTGCCCCGTGGCCCCGGCCAGCCTGGGTGGCCGCAGGGTGCTGGGGATGGTGTGGCTGTGGGACAGGATGGGATGGACCGCACTCACCGCCCAGGTGGAGGAGCAGGAGCAGGGAGAGCTGCAGCAGGAGGGGTGTCCCCGCACCGCGCCTGGCCATGGTCTCCTCCGTGGCTTTGGCATCACCTGGAACGGAGAAAGCGGCTTCTCCTGGGGGTCGGCAAGGGCTGGGGGCTAAGTGGGCTGAAGCAGCCGGGCTCCATTGTCACCGGCGCTTCCTGAAGCAGAATGTCCTTTCGCTGTCAGCGTCAGCCCTTTCCGCTGCCCATCTGACACCTCCGCCCCCGGCTCGGCGCCCGCACCGCCGCAGCCGCTGGCGCGGGAAGCGCAGTCCTGAGACCCCGAAACGCGGGTCCCTCCACACCGTCCCGGCCCCGCACCCCATCCCGGGCACAGCAGCCTGTGCCCGGCCGCAGGCACGGGTTGATTTTATCTCCGCTGTCTCCAGCCGCTGCCGGGCAGAGATTTGCGGTTTGAGGGCGGGAGAGGGCGGCGGAGGGCGATCAACTGGGAGAGGGAAGCGAATGACCGACAGCAGCAGAGCGGGACTGGCCGGAGTGCGGGGTCCTGCCCACGCCCCTCCCGGCTTCCCCCGTCAGCTGCATCCCCTGCCTGCTGCTGGGAATGGCCCTGGGAGCGGTGGCTGCCTCTGCCCCTGCCCGGCCGCCTCTGCCCGGATCCTCTGCCCCGGATGTGTCCTAGACACGTTCGTGGCTCAGGAGGGGCTGCCCACAGTGTGACCAGCTCCTCACGCCCCAAGCCAACACCCAGAGAGAGACAAAGGACTCGAATGCGGGAGGTGGGACAGCGGCCACTCCTGAGCGCTCGGCACACGCGGCTGTCCCAGGCAGGGGACTGGGTAGAGCAGCCACAGACCAGATGCTGCTCGGTGGGACCTGAGCACCACGCACCGACCCCTACCTCACCTCCATCCCTACCTCGGCTCCATCCCTGCCTCTCCTCTGTGTCCGGGGTGTCCGGCTGCCGCTCACCGCCCGCTCCGAGCACGGGGCTCCGGCTGCCGGCGGCTGGCCGTGCTCAGTCTGTTTGCTAACATGCTGCTTTCCCCCCGTTAGTTCCTCAAAACCAAGGCCGTTAGTTGCTGTGACGCTCTGAAGAAGGTGATTGCAAAACACTTCCCTGAAGTCTGCGACCCCCTCGCTCGCCGCAGGCAGGAAAAGCCCGCAGGGGACGCGGACACCCTGAGCAGTGGCCGGCCTCCACCCCGCCCGCCCCAGGGCCGGCCTGGGCACAGCCGGGATGTGGCACAGACAGCTCCTCACTGCAGCTGCCCTGGGGGCACCCCCTGGGGCTGGGGGACACGGCAGAGGAGCTGGGGAAAGTGGCAGGAGGCCATGGGCCAAGGGAATGAACAGCTCAAGGGGCAGGAGGCAAACCCAGCTGTGGCTGCCAGCGCACTGTGATGCCACCTGGGAGCAGCTCACATCCCCAAGCCTGTGCCCGTGTCCACGTCCACTCAGTCCAGCTTGCCACAGGGTGAGCGGCCTGCAGGATGCCTGAGGGCAGCCCATGATGTTCCCACCAGTATCTCCCAGTAGTGACCATTAACCCCTGTTATTTCAACAGCTCCTTGCCTGGGGCCGTGCAGAGCTGCTGTGCCCACCTGTGCCAGGCTGGAGCACAGCCCCGGTGGGGAATCCCGTGTCTGGTGGGATGGGGCTGGCATGGGGGGTAAACACAGGGTTGCTCAACCCTGCACACACTCAGAGCCTTCGCAACCACGGCGGCTGTTGTGCAAAGAGCTGTTTACTCCAGCCTTGGGGCGGTGTTTCATCTCCACGGCACGCTACAATGCTCACACAGCCCCACGCTGCCAAAATCTGGGGGGCCAGAGCGGCCCCTGGGAGCAAAGAGTCTCGGTGTGGTGGGAGACCAGCCTGGGGAGGTCTGACTTTGCCTCCTGCAGAGCCGGGCGCTGGCTGGAGGGGATGGCCTGGAGCTCTCACAGCCGACCTCACAAGCCCCACAGTCCAAGGAAAGGCACTTTCCCCCAAATCTGCCCTGCTTGTAACGGGTCAGGCTGCTGGCGGGGGTGGGATGGGGGCTGAGCACCCTGGGCTGGGGCACGGGGCTGATTCCCACTGCCTGCCCGGGCTGGGGGAGCTGCCCTCGCAACATCTCCCTGGGGTGTAGCAACCCCCAGCAGTTCGGGACGGAAGCTGGTGCCGTGCGGGCTGTTTACCAGCCGAGCAGGAATATCCGTGGGTAGCCATGGCGACGTGGGCATCTCCGTGGGAACCGAGGGCGTAGCGCTGCAAACACCCAGCTGGACACCGGCAAACGCCCGCCGCCGATGGGGCCCCGCCACGGGCTGGGGTCGGGGTCGGGAGGGGACTTTGCATCCCTCACCAGAGCCCACCTGTCCTCGGGCTCACCTCGCCCGTGCTCCGCAGGGAAAGGGCTCGTCCCGGGAGGCTCCGAGCGTGCCGATCAGCCGGGACAGCCGCCTGTGAGCGGGGATGGAGCAGACATCCCCTCCCGACAGCGCTCTCGGTTCCCCTCCGGCTCTGAGTCACGCTCACAAGCTCACAGATCCCGTCCCTGGGAAGGGACAGGAATACGAGGCAGGGTGCAGGGTGCCACCCCTGCAGTGATCCTGAGCCGTGGGTCCCGGCCAGCCTGGCAGAGGGGCTGGGGCAGGAGGATGCACAGAGAGGGGGCTGCCGGGGTGTGAGAGCCAGCTGGGTGCCAGAGGGTCCCACGGTGCAGGGGCAGGTGGTGACACAGGCCATGGTGCAGGACAGCAAGGGGAGCACAGTTTGGACGGAGGGTGGATGCTCACGAAGCAGGTTTTGGGGTGAGTGGTGGGGCAGCGGCTCCCAGTTCATGCCATAAGAGCCTCCCAGGCCTGAGGCCATCAGGCAAGGGGGAAGGTGGAAAGGGGAAGCAGCTGCGGGGTTTTTCCTGGTTGCAGTGTGTGGGATGGGGACCAGTGGCACTGACAGTAGCCCGTGGACACAGCCAGACCCTGTGGGCAGCTCTGGTTGCAGTCCACAGGCAGCAGCCCCACATTTAGTGCCCAAGAGCTCTCAGCTACGCCTCTGTTTCCTGTGCCTCTGATTCCATCCCTGCTGGGTGGATCATTGCTCTTAAACAGAATAAAGTACATTCCTGGTGTGTATCAGCTCTGCAGGCAGCAAACCCCAGCTCCCCTAAAGGGATTTTCCCTTTCTTCTTTTCGTTCCCTGAAAAAATAGAATATTGCCAGTCACGTAAGATGCAAGATCTAAGTGTAAAAGCTTCTGCAGTCTCTAATGGGTGAAGAGACCTGGTTAAATGGTGCCCAATGCAATTAATTCAGACTACCCCCTTCAGCATTGAGGAGGGAGCAGAGAGCTCCCCATCAAGTCACTCTGTGGGTGGGCAGAGGCAGTCAGGAGAGGACTCTTGGCTCCAGATGGCATCACCAGGGACAGGGGACATGGGCAGCTTGCCAGCATGGAGCCACCCCTGGGACAGAATCCCATTCAGGACCCTCCTGTGTCTGCAGGCTCTGGTCACCCAAACTTCAGATATGTCCCCAGTGCTTGTCCCTGCTGTGCCACTGCCAGCTCCTCCCCAGCGAGGCAGCCACAAATTGGAGAGGATTGATGGCAGGGGTCCTAGAGGCTGACCTTGAACGGCTCCCGACACATTCCTGCAATTAATGAGGCAGGAGGATTAATTTCTGTGTGGCAGATCCGGGGAGGCTCTGATGGGCATGGGGAGGAGGGGCAGGATGTGCTGCCATTATTCATCTCTACTCTGCCAAAGTGGTGCCAGGGGGCTGCAGCTCCAGCTCGGCAGAGTGGTTTGACAGGGTGGATGGGCAAGAGGGAGAGATCCTCCATGGGTCCACCTAGAATTTTCCTGTCCTTAAACTCCTGCTTCTGTTGCACAGGTGTCTGTGGCAGAGGAACCTCCCCATGTCCTTTGGCCCTGTACCAGCCTCTCACCCCTCATATTCCTGGAAATTCCTGCTCTCTTCTGCTGAGTCACTCCAGAGCTCAGACTCGTGAAGCACCTTCTCCTTCTGCCATTGCTGAAAAGAAAATTTCCCTTCGATGCTGCCTCCCATCAAACCACCTGGGCAGGGGC
The DNA here is from genome assembly GCA_013397395.1 of Sinosuthora webbiana. Taxonomy (NCBI): domain Eukaryota; kingdom Metazoa; phylum Chordata; class Aves; order Passeriformes; family Sylviidae; genus Sinosuthora; species Sinosuthora webbiana. The sequence goes on from VXBN01004400.1 coordinate 411,525, forward strand.
TTTTCACCCCCCCAGCACAGCCCCTGACCCTGCTGTGCCCGTGGTGCCAGGCAGCACGTCTGAGGGCTGAGTCTGATCCCAGCTGTCGGGGCTGCGTGGCCACTCCCGACACTTCCCGGCAATCAGGCTGCAAGCAAAGCACTATTATTTTTCTGCTCTAATAAACACCTCTGACAATAATAGAAAAAACCTGCCCCCAGCTTTTATCAGGAGAAAAGGATACCCGGGGATTATTTACTCAGAGTCAATAGTTGCAGGTAGGGGCTGCCAGCCCAGGCAGGCACTGACAGCTGCTCCTGGCTGGAGCATTGCATGGAAAGGGAGCAAAGCTCTCCCAACTGCTCCCCCCTTGCTCCTGCTGTATGAACCCCCCATCTCGGCTGTGCTGCCCAGGAGACCCCCTTCATTCCCCATCCATGTCACTCTGGGACATGCTGCCAGTGCCAAGCCCCTGGAGGGCACAGGGGGGCTCTGGGTGCTCGAGCTGTGGGGCAGGAATGTGACTTGGAGTTGGCACTTCTCCTCTTCCAAGGGCTCAGATCTGTGACAGCAAAAAATCCACGGTCAATTGAGCTAATCACAAAGGCAATGAAATGTCTTGGTGAGGTTATAAACATCCCCGCTTGAACCCAGTGACACAGGGAAATAGGAATCCAACCAAGCAGCCTCCAAAAGTGCTTTATTCCCCATTATTTTCATTAGCTGCCTTGTAATTTGATTTGTCCCTCTCCTGCTGCTGGCTTTTTCCATGGCCAGGAGGAGTGACAAATGAAACACCCACAAATGAGCCTGACAGCGTCCGGGGGGCTCAGGAGTGACACAGCTCCCCTGGCTCCTGGGAAACAGCTCTGTCTGTGCCCTGCTAGATGGGACTGGAGGTTGGGGTGCCTGGAGCACCTTGATGGCTCTGATAACTGCCCAAATCTCCTGGCCAAGACCCCCTGAGGCTCAGGTTGTGGTTCCCAGTGCCATCAGTGCCCTTCCTGGGGGGACACAGGGTGAGGCCCCCAGGGCTGCACCGTGTCAGCACCACCACCTGTCTCCGGGTGATCCTGTGCCCCCTGCTCCACGCTGACATCCTGTCCCCATTATCTGCAATTTCCTTGAAAGCTGTCAGGCATCGAAGGGGGGCCCCTTTGCAAATGAAGAGAGGAGGAAACAACCAGGTCTGCATTTCCCACTAGAAATTAATCCCCCCTTCTTATTTAAAGGTATCAGTGAATGAGGCCAAGTTGTTAAGTGACAAAAGAAAAATGATTCTTGCCTTCCAGGGTTATTAAAATCATGTTCTACAATTTTAGCAGCCACAAGGAAGCCCAGATAATGACAGATGATGATAATCCATCTCCAGCACAGCCTGGTCTATAATGATACTGCCCATATCTCTTGTATTACCACCAATTACTCAGTGTATAATGAAAATGTACATCCATTCTGGGGAGCTGCATTTGCTGTCTCTGAATCCAATTTCTCCCTCTCCTTCCCCCAGTATTCTCCTGCTACAGCTGGAGCTCCCACCATGCCTGGCTCTGCTCTGGGATCTGGCCTGGGGGATCCAGCCTGTCCCTGGCAGGGATTTTACCTGTGAGGGCTGTGAGTGCCCCTCACCCTTGGCCTTGAGCTCCTGTGGCTGCACAAAGCCCGTCTGGGGACACAGGCAGGACAGGAGAGGCTTTGAAATGCAAATTGCAGGAGGAACCTGAGGAGATACAAAGCAAAGTGGATGCTCTCTGCTGGCCGAGGTGGCAGCTCACGGCCAACCCCGCCTGGGCCGCCCCTCCCACCCTGTGAGCTCCCGGCAGCTGTCCCTGCTGCCAAAATCCGGGTGGGAGTGCCTGTCCAAATGCTGAGGTGGCATAATCCTGCTCAGCACAGCAACGTCCCGCTGGGCACAGCATCATCCTGCTCAGTACAGCATCATCCCCCTCATCACAGCATCATCCCTCTGGGCAGAACAGAATCCTGCTGGGCACAGCATCGTCCCACAGGGCACAGCACCATCCTGCCCAGCTGGCAGCAGCTGTGTGACCCAGCCTGGAGCAGAGCTTCCATGACAACCCCACTGTCACCTTCCGATGTCTGGAGGTGACAGGGTCACACCTCTCCCCTGGCATGGACATTTCATGGGGAAAATGTACCCCTGAGCTTTTCCACCACCCTGCCAGGGGGAAGCTGTGCTGCCTGCACTGGGACCAGCTGCATTTCACAGCAGCACTTAATCCTGTTAAATCAGAGTGGGAATCACTCAGACCCGGGTGGGCTTCTGATTGCGACTGGATCCGCTCCTGCCGCAGCACCTGGAAGGGGCACGAGGCTGTGTAAGATTAATGTAGATATATATTTCATCTGGGTTCTATTGTCTTCCACTTTATTCAGGTCAGAAAAGCAGGAGGCAACATCTTCGAAGATGAAAACATAATCTTTTGGAAAATTGAAAGTACAGATCGTTGTTTGGGCAGCATGTGCTGCCACCAGGGCCCCCAGTGCCTGCCTGGGGGGGACCGGACCTGCACGGGGGTCCCTGGAGCAAAGGAACATCTTGTGCTCATGGAGAGGAGCTGGCAGTGGGAAAGCTCCCAGAAAACATCGTGTGTGTGTGTTTGCACACCATATGTGCACTGGGGTGACCCTACCTGCCCTTCCCAACACCCCCCTAGGTGGGCACCAAATCTCCCACGTGAAGACAGAGCTCACCACAACGGGGCCAGGCCTCCCTTAAATGTTTTTCCTTGGAGCAGAGCTCCACTGCCAATTGCCTCGTTAACACGGCTCTCCAGGTAACAGAACCTGCCTCGTTATTTCTTAAATTAAATGCCTTTATTTTTCATAACTTTGTGTAATAAATCTGTGTGTGTTTAATCCATAATTAAGGGCTCCTCCTGCTCTGAGCTGCTCTGAGCAGAACGCCCGGTACCGCCTTCCCCAGCACAACTTTACATGAGTTATTAAAGAACTGAGGTGCATCTATTAATTATTTCATAAATATTAACAAGCCCTTAATGGCTGGAATCCTGGAATAACAAGTTCCCAGGGAGTTCAGTTTTAAAAAGGTTGTTAACTACGCTGACCGCTGGGCTCTGGGAGCCCACAGGACACACACTGTGGGCAATGGCAGCAGGAGCAGAGCCAGTGCCAGCTGCTGTGCTTGGATCCCTTGGCAAGTCAGCTCTGAACTGAGGCTGGAGCTGGGGTCACCAGAAATATGGTTTTAAATTGAAGGACAATAGGTTTGGACTGGATATTGGGAAAAATTGCTTTCCTGGAAGGGTGTTGAGGCCTTGGCACAGGTTGCCCAGAGAAGCTGTGGCTGCCCCGTCACTCAAGGGCAGGTTGGACGGGGCTTGGAGCACCCTGGGATGGTGGAAGGTGTCCCTGCCCATGGCAGGGGGGGTGGAATGAGTTTGGCTTTAGGGCCCCTTCCAACCCAAACCAGTCTGTGATCCTACAGGCAATGCTTCAGGTGGGTGTCAGCTCCCATGTGAACAAAGCGAGTCCAGGCTCCCTCACCCAGCAGATTGGCGCCTTTCAGAGAGCTCAGCTCAGCGCAGCCCCTGCACAGCTCCTTAAACCGCCCTGAGCCTGTTCTCACTGTTACCACCCCTCTGCAGCAGCAGCAGCAAAGTTATGGAACAGTTATCCCATGTTAGCAGTGCACCTCATGGCAATGCCAGCGTGTCCCTCCAGCTCCCCAGGCCCCGCTCATCCTGTGCTTTCCTTCCTGGAGACAGGGAGATCCCGCTCTTGGGCCCAGGAGAAGTTATGGGGACAAACTGGGGAGCCAGGGCTGGCCCTGTGCTCACAGGGGTGGGAGGAGGAACCACAACTGCCTGTTTGGCAACACTTTTGGAAACACGTCCCCAGCCCAGGCTGCCAGCTGGGCTGATGTGCAGCGGCTGCAGTGGTGATGTCTTGGAAGCCTGGGATGACACTGATTCATTGGGGCAATTAAAGCTCTTTCCAGCCTTTCCTCAGTGGCATGTTGGCATTTGGCTCTCCATGAGTTACAAGCACCTTCCCCGCGTGGAGACATTTACAGCCATGAATTTTGCAGAGCCCAGTAAAGCATAATTACCTTCTGAGCAGAGGCAGGAGATCCGGGCAGCAGCTCCAGGCATGGGCATTCCAGCCAGGAATGCGAATTCCCATGGGCTGGGGCTTCTGAGAGAGAGAGAGAAACACCGAGCCAAACCCAGGGCGGTTTGTCATGTTTTCATTCCACCCTGGAAATCCCCTTTTGCTGGGGGAAGATCCCGTGGACCAAGCAGGAACTCCCTGTGGAGCATCACTCCGGGGTGCAGCTTTGGCAACATCCCCGCCCCTCCTCAAGCCCGGGGCTAGAGAGGAGGATGCTCGGGCACTGCCTGGAGGGCAACCACGCCCGGATCCGCTCCTGTATCCCGCGGCTGAGGCTGCTCCGTCTCCTCCGAGAGCCCTGGCTCGGGCACACCCCGACATGAATATTGATGGCCGGGCTGGATGCGGGGAACGCGCTAATTTAATCAGGGTGACAGGAGCGGGGCTCCCCGGAGGCGCCGCGCTGCCGCTTGCTGACATTAATGTTACTTTGTGTCACAAGGCATTTTTTTAATGTATCTTGCCAGTAAAATAATCAGCCTTCTCCCGGGTACAGAGGCACTTGTTTCTCATCCATTATGATACAGACGTCGCTCCGCAGCTGTCATTAGCGCACGAGGGGAGAGTCGGGGCAACACGTCTGGTATTTTTAGAAGTATGACATGGATGAGGAACATATTCTTGCCTTTCAAAGGCAATAAACAACCTCTGTCGTGCGACTTCCCTCGGGGCACGCAGAGGTGGCGGGTGCTGCACAGCCCGCCCGACCCGCGGTCTGTCCCTGGGGAGCAGAGGGTGATCCCAGCCGTCAGTGTTGGTGGGGGAAATGGGATTTGAGGAGGTCTGGGGGGTCCTAGGGGACCCCTGTTTCAGTCCCTGGGAGCTGGGTGACCTGCGGGAGGGCACTGGCAAGGACATCTTGGACCAGAGCAGCCTCAGGGCACCCACCTGGCAGTTCAGGGCTGACCTGAGCCGGGGCGCGGGGCTGGGGGTCAGTCCAAAGCACCCCCAGACACAGCGAGGTTTGCAGCCGGCTGCCTGTGCTCTCCTGACCAGAGATCTGAGGCAGTTTATCAATTTATGTAGTGAGCTTTCGGCTCACCTTCAAAGCCCCTGACTCCTCGGCGCGCAGCCCTGCTCGTTCTGCTCATGCATCTTTAATCTTGAGTGAAAAACGAGGGTTTTTTCCCCCTTTTCTTTTCGCTGTTTGCCTTCAGAGACCGGGATAACAACAATCAAATCTCCTCCTCGAGCACACCCAGAGGGGCTTTCTGTTCTTCCAAAAGCACCACATTGCCTGCCAGGACCATGCCCAGCAGCACGGGGGGGACACAGAATGACCAAAAGCAGGGGAGCAGGACCCAGGCAGCTCCTGTGGAGTGGGGATGAGCCCCCCATCACGGCCATTTAGGCGTGAAGCACTAAGAGGAGCCAGACAGGAGGCACTTGAAGAGCATTAAACCCACTGATGAGTCAAAATGCAACTTCAGCTCCTGCCCCAGCAGGGTCCAGCCGAGGCCCTGGGATCAGCAGGCAGAGCAGCAGCGCCTGGTGGGAGCACAGGGATGTGTCGGCTTGTTTTGAGTTTATTCTATTATCGAGGTGGTTTTATTTTTTTTCCAAGAGGAAAAAATCGCTATGGCAACTTCTGCAACCGCGGCGCTCCTGGGAGACTGACTGCGAGTGAGACTTGCCACTCATCATCTGACAATGTTAATCTGCCGGATTTACATAGTAATTAATGTCAAGAGGCAATCTACGACTTGAGCAATCAGAGTTTCTGTGCATTAAGTCAGACTCCGAAGACAGCAATACATAATTGTGTGTAAGAAAGGCATTTAACCCCTCGTGGGCTTTCCCCGGGGAGCGGGAGGGTGGAGCAGGCTCTCCTGTGTCCTGACACTGACGTGGAAGATGTTTAGACCTCCCTGGCCCTGACCCTGCTGAGCTCGAGGCTCTCTGGGCCACACTGGCTTCAGCTCCGAAATTCTCTTTGCCCTTGAACTTCACCAGCTGTTTTCTGAGCAGAAAACTCCTGCCTTTCCTGCCTTTCCTGCCCAAGCCACACTGTTTTTTCCCTGGATGCATCATTAACTCAGCACCTGCAGGATCTGTCTGTAACCCTGCTGCCATCAGACCCCCCTACAATAACCCACCCCCCCAGCAGCACCAGACACCCCCAGCTTTGAGCTGAGGAGCTGCCCCAGCCCCAAGGCAGCCACTCTGTGTCCCCCTTCCCATCCACACTCCCAGGCTCTCTGGGAAAGCCACAGTTGGAGCCAGGCAGTTCAGGGCAAAGAGCTTTGTGGAATACCTGCAACTTAGCCCTGGAGCAGAGATGAGGGGATTGAGGGCGGACAGGGCAGCTTTTCTGCCACACAACCAACGTGGTGCTGAAGGGTGGCTCTCATCCTCCTCTGCATCCTGGGACAGGGCTCAGTCCCTTCCTCCCAAACCCCTCCAAATCCCTGCCTCAAGCCGTTCCTGCAGCCTCCTCTGTAAAGAATAAAGCTGTGCTGAATCCCAGCATCCTTTCTTCCTCCATCCTTTCAGCTGGATCCAAAAACTTCAGAGGAGGAATAAAAAAAATAAAACCCTAATTGATTTCTTCCGTATTAACAAGTCAATCATTAGGGTGGGTTTTTTTTTTAATGACTCATAAGCAAGCTTGACGTGTCTGTTAATTAAATAGCCATCCCAGCTCTAATCTGCTGCAAGTTAATCATTTGGGGAATTAAAAGGTGTCAGTGCTGAATACCTCATTATTGTAAGTGCTCGCCTGCCCTTGCTGCTGGGAGGAGCTGGGGTGAGGATGGGACAGAGCCCTTGGTGGGTTTGAGCCCCAAATACCCCAAATCTCCTTTCCTGCCCCCCTCCGCTGCCCACCTGCCCCAGACCACTCACCCACTGTTTCCTCCTCCCAAGCCCACCCAGCTCCCCAACACCCACACACCCAAGGTGACTGAGCGATGCTCCCATCACGGGCTGATGGAACGGGACAATTTCAGGGATGAAAAAAGTCTGCTTTAATTTTGACAGCAGGGCTGGTGCCTGTGGTCAGGCTCTTTTTAGTATCATCAAAATTGATATTGATGAAGCCACCACAATTTAATTTATTGGCTCAGTGCACAACCCCGTGACCGGCCACGTGCAGGAGCTGACAGCTGAGCGATGGGATTGGATGGAAGTGGGTCCTTCCCGGCCTCATGGAAGAACCTATGGGGGGAAAAAAACCAGTGGAAAGCAATTTAAGAGAAATTCTTCCTTCTGTCTTGTAGTGGTTCAAGATCCTTAGGTTTAAAATCCCTTCTGCAAGATGTCAGCAGACCACTGGTCGTGCAGAGGGGCAGAGGACTTACAAGCCCATTAGAGGCTCCTGTATTAAATCTTAATTACAAATTCCTCAAAAGCCACCTCTCCTGCCTCCAGAAGATCCTGGCCCAGCCCTATTGCTCCTTTGCCTTCCCAGCTGCTCATCCCACAGCAAACACTGATTCCTTGTCTCTCCTGCCTTTCTCACTGCTTTATGAAGGTAAACAACGAGAGGGCAAACAGGATAACTCTGGTGGTGAATGAAGGATGCAGCTTCATGTCGCTGTGTGAACTGTATTAATCACCTGGTGACATGCTGGCTACTGGCCTGATGCAAGATAACGAGAGGTAATTAGTTACTAAAATTGGGAGGTGGGCATGCTGCCAGTTGTTTACAGGTGCCATGGTGACGGGGGCAGCCAGGAGAGTTGCCTTTTCCCAGAGATCAAAGCTTGCTTTAAAACATCTGGTTCAGTTATGGACCTGAGGGCTGAGCAGACCCAAATGTCTGCAGGGCCTCTGCCCCAGCTGCAGTGGGAGTGTTGGAGCATGGATAGGATGTGTACCCACCAGGGAATATGGGAACATGTTCTGGGCCCTCACAGTGCTGGAGCTGCTGCTCAGGGGCCTGGCTGGAGCATTCCCAGACCCTGAGGTCAGGAAGGGAAGATGTGGTGCCACAGTGAGGGTCTCCTGCAGCACCCCAGGCACCACCCAACCTCCTGCCCTCATCCCAAGGGGCAGCCCTGCTCCACAGCCTCTCTGGAGGATGTTCCCACCTGCAGGGAGCATTTCCACATGCAAGTGGCCGTGGTGGCTCTGGGGTGCAGCCGTGTGGCAGTGCCAGGTTTGGCTGTGCCGGGAGCCACACGTGCACGCTGGCACACGTGGTGTCACCACGGCCAGGAAACCTCCCCTCCCCTCCACTGGCAGTGGAACAAGAGCCACAGGGAGCATTCGATATTTTCCCCTTGTAGATACAACTGATGTGGGCAGAAAATATCAGCTGCCACTTGGCGAGGGGTGCAGAGGCCAACTCCATTAAAGCTGCTGGAATTGGTACATTTGACACGACACTGGCTATAACTTAAAGCCAGAGTATGAATAATAGAGCTCTGCACTCAGACCTGCAAGAGAAATATATCTGATTGTTGGATCGCCCGCTGCTCAGAAACAATCCCGAATCAATTCCTGCGTGTCTGGAGCGCGGGCAGAGCAGCCTCCCCTCCCTCCTCCTCAGCTGCTGCCCCCGAACAAAGAGCCACCAGGTCCCCTCACCGACGCGTTGAGCCCGTGATTGATCGCTCTGCCCTAAGCTAATTTGCACATCATTAAAAGTAATGTCCGTGCTGGGTGTGGGGAGCTGGAGGCAGAGCTGGGGCTGTGAGAGGACCCTGTGCCCCTGCAGGGCCGGGGGGATGAGACAGAGAGAGGGAGAGCAGGGATGCTGGAAGCAGCGTGACCATGCCTGGATCTCTGAGGGTCCCTGCTGGGGACCAGGGGCCGGGGGGCTGCACCTGAGGGGTGATAGTTTGCAGCAGGAAGGGTTGGTTTGGGGATAGCCCACGGCTTTAGATCTTGGAGGCTGCAGGTGTGCTGCAGAAGTGCTGGGCAAAGGTGTCCTGCCCACAGGAGGACAGGACACCGTGTCCCATCCATCCCCTCCCCACGGCTCTCGGTGGGGGCTGGAAAATGCGGGGCTGCTCATTAACAGGGCCTCGGGCTTTGCACAGCCTGGGGCTGGAGCACAGCAGGGACCCGAGGAGCATCCTTGTGTGCCAGAGGTGGACGAGCATAATGATATGGAGATGAGGGAGGGCACGGGAATTCCCGTCGGGATTTCTCGGGCTCAGCCATGGCACACGGCCATGGCAGATCCCTGGTTAATCCTCTCATTGCCGAGGCGCTTAAGGAGGGATTACAGCGCTGGGTTTGTGGCTCCTGTCAGTGTGGCAGCGGCCAGGGAGTCCCGTTCTCACAGCTGTGGGGGTTCCCTGCGGTCAGGGGGGTTCCCCGGGTCCGGCTGCCCTCACCGTGAGCTGCCCTCGATGGTTCTCGCGGCCGTGCTGGGTTTTACAGCAGGAGACAGCCCTGATCCATCTTGTAAAACGGCGTTGTCAGGCGAGCCAGGGAAGGTTTCGGGTGTGAGGGTGGGATCAGAAGGTACCAGGGATGGTAAAAGCACACGGTGTTTGTTCACTGAGGTGAGAAGTTAAAGCCTGACCCATCATCTCCTCCCGTTAGGCTGGGCCGGGGGAGCCCCAGGGGGGCAGAGGGCAGAGCACAGGAGCACGGACACTTCCACCACCCCCGAGCTGGCTCCTGCTCATGGCACTCCTGAGGGCAGAGGAACAGGCACAGGTTCATCTGAAATTCATATTGCTTGAAAAAATGGGTTGCAAACCACCTGACCCCGCCAGGTTTCTCAGGTTGGCAGCTGAACTGACAAAATCCTTGACATCTCTTTAATTCACTGTCCCTTCCCTTAGGGACTTGTGGTCTTCGAGGGCCACTGGGCTTGGGCTGCCTCTTCCCCATCAGCCAGTGGGGCTGGAAACGGTCTTTAACCGGAAATTTACAGTTTGTGTTCATTTAAGGGCTTGATTGCATTCTCTGTTTATTTTTTATTTTAATTTCCTTTACCTTTATTTACTTTATTTGAGTTTATCTGTTCATTTATTCAACCTTCTATGCTGAAATCCCCGTTCCTGCCTGGTTTTGAGAGGGGTTTGAACCACGGGTGTGGCTGATGTGACCCTGCACCGGAGACGCGCGGCCGTGAAGGGAATGGCGCAGCCTGGAGCTGGAAATAAAGGAGCCGAGGTCGGCATCTCCAGTGAAGGATGATGCCACGGCAGCGGTGCCAGAGGGCCGGGACAGCCCGGCGGTGACAGCCAAGCCTCGAACATCACCTCCGGGGGAAGGGACGGCCACACCTCAGCCCTCACTGCCCGGGGCTCTCGCTGCCATGGGACCGCACAGGGCTCAGAGCAGGTGTGCGGGACCGCTCTGCCCGTGTCCCCCACGCCCCACAGCTCCTGCCGGGGCCATCACAACTCGTGTCCTGCCCGAGGGAGCTGGGCACGAGCCTTCCTCCGTCCCCCTGCCCGCGGGTGCCCATCGGTAGCATCCTCAGCGCCCACAGGGTCCAGCTCCAGTGATGCCCTCTGACCGCCCCACACTCTGCAAAGCCGAAATGAGCAATCCCAGCCTCTCTCAGCCCCTCGCAGCCCCTCTGTGCTGCCGCGGGTGCCACCCCGAGCTGCGGCAGCTGCAGGGCTCGGTGCGGCAGCCAGGGAGCACAATTGCCCCGTTCTGCTGCCGCGCATCTCCCGGCCCGGCTGCGCTGGGGATGGAGCGCAGCAGATCTGCCCGGCACGGCTCATCCCGGCCTCGCCCAGCCCGGCACAGCCCGGGGCCAGCGGGCTCTGCTAGTGCTGGAGCGCCCCGAAAGGAGCAGCCAGGACAGGGTGACACCCAGCCGGAGCAAGGACAGGGTGACATTCACCTCCCGACGCGGCCCCTGCACCCCTCCCAGCCCCTTCCAGGGAAATTCTCCAGGAGTAATTGCAAAATCCTCTGGTGCATCACACGCAGCGAGCGATGTTATTAACTCGGCAGCCAGGAGCTGGCAGGAAAGCAATCGGGCCGTTTCCCCAAGACTGAGCCAGGGATAATTGAGTTGAATGGGAAGGAATTGCTGCTCTTTGTTAGATGATCTTCCAGCCCTTCCATACTGATCTCATTTTGGGTTATTCAAACAGGCTTTTGAATTAAGAGATGAAGTTGCTCCAAAACATTACGAAGCTCTTTGAAAAAAAACTTGGAAATTCTTCCTGTTTACACATAACCTTTCTCCGGGGCTTAAGCATCATATGTGGGGTGGTGTCAGCCCTGAGATGTGTGGGACAGGTGAAACACAAAGTGCCCATCCTGTCCCTCTGTCCTGCAGCCCTGGGGGCAGCCCCATCCCAGGGAAGGGAGCTCAGTGAGGGATCTGTGGAGTTCAAGTTATCGAAAGTACGCTGAGCTGGCAGAAAATCAATGCTGAAATATGGCCAGCTGTACTCCCTCCCTTAACTAGCTCCTTTAAGACTGTTTTAAGATGCAATTATTTAAGGTCAGTGGGGTCAAGTACACAGCACAACAGCGGTGAAAATTAACTACACCATGTAATACTGCTGAAAATTAACTACACAGTGTAACACCGCTGAAAATTTCCCTGTTCGAGCAGTTTTGCCCCAGTAATGGAGAGCCCTCCCTGGCATTTGTCTGACCTGTGTACTAGCTCGTCCTAAATACAGGAGAATCCAGGGCTCTCCTCTCCAGGCTCTGAGACATGAAAAAATCCACAAAAATCTGCACCACTTGGAGTAAACCCAGGGGAGGTGGCAGGGCTGGTGGTGGCACTTTGGCCCGTGCTTCTCAGGAGCGAAAACATCAGCTGGGTAGAAACAATAATCTTATAAAAACCCAGGGGTTGCTTCATAAATGCATCCAGGTTGGAGTGAAATAGGGCCCTGCAGGAGGAGGGGGAGCCAGCAGCTGAGTTTTGATTGATTAATGTGCCAATCACAGCGGGGCACCAGCTCCTGCTAGTGCCAATGAAACCCCTTCAATCCCAATACCTGTGCAAGATGAAGCTCCCCAAGTGCTCCCTCAGTCCCCCTCCCTGAATACTCCTCAAAACACCTGCAGCCAGGTGGGACCTTGGGAGGAACTGGGGGGCTCAGGGGCTCCATGGGCTGGGGTCAGAGTCAGGCCTGCGGTGCTGATAACAGCAGCGCAATGTATCGGGCTGGAAAACAACCTGGAAACAGCAATTGATCAGAAGAAAATTGATATATTGAGGCAGCACAGGACCAGAAAGGGTTAAATGTGAAGGTGTTGGACCCACTCACAGCAAACCAGCAGTGATTCCCTGCTGCCAGCACTGACAGCCCAGAGCTGATGGAAACGGAGCGTTTACACTGAGTTTATTAATTTTTCTGCGTAAAGGGATGCTGCCGGAATAACAGGCTCTTCCTCCCACTAATAATAAAATCCGTATGCAGGAAGTTTGGAATTAATTTCTGTGAATCCTCACCTTAAGCTGTCAGCAAAAAAATCGGGTTGTAAATGGGAATTGGCCGTGCCAGGAGTGCCTGGGGGGCTGTGGGGATGCCAAGGGCAATTTGTGCTGGGAGAAGCTCCCTGCCCATTCTCGGAGGATGAGGGACCCTCACTCGTGATGAGGTTTTGCCTGTGAAATGCAATTATTGCCCCTTTTGATGCGGTGGGGGATCCCCAGCGTGGGGGCTGCTCAGCCCCTGGTTCACCCCAGGGTTGGTGTTTTCCACATCCTCGTTTGCTCCATGGTTGTTTACACCTGGTTTTCATCTCTAATTAAAGATAAATCAAATTTTGCAATGACAAAAAGTAATAAAAATCTCATCAGAAACAAGAATCCATCCTTGAAGAGGTGCCAAATCCTAGAAACCACATGCCCAACCCATCCCCTGACGCCCATTTCCCTTCTGTCCTGGTCTCTGTCCATCCCATCCCTCGTCCTGATTTCCATCCCAGCCCTGCTCCCCTGGCTCTTCTGCTTGGAGGAAGAGGCTCTTTATCCCCAAAACTGCCAGATTTTGTGACCCCAGGAAGACACTCAGCTACTCTGGGACCTCCACAACCTCCTGCAAAATCAATGACAACAAAGCTGGGGCCTTGGTCGAATTAATTTTGCTTCGGCTCCAAAAAAACTCGCAAGAAAAAGAATTAATTATTCACCAAGCTCTTAAGATAATAAAGATAAAAATTAAGCTTGGATTTCAAGACAGAAAATTGTTCCTCTCCTGTTCAAATATAAATTAGGAGTGCAGATAAATGCTACACAACCCCAAATTCATTTTAATTTCTAAGCAGCTGTACAATATTCACAGGCACAGAAGTGATTCCTCGTCTCACCCCCTGAGATGACTGTGTTGGCACCGTGGGTCACCAGCTCCTGAAACTCACCTGGGTGAGGGAAAGGCTGCACAGCCCCTCCTGGATGGGAGGTTTTGTGTGGCAGGATAAATCACAGGATCACTTCAATTGGGGAAAAAAACCCATTAAAATCATCAAGTCCAACCATTCCCTCAGCACTGCCCATCCACCACATGTACCCAAGTGCAACATCCATGTTTTAAACCCTGCCCTGGTCCCCATGACAGTCCCTGTCAGCCCTGCTGGCACCCAGGCTTTGGGAAAACAGAAGGAATTATTGCATGCTGGAGTTTTATATCACTCGACAGCTGTTGCCTCTCTCGGCATTCACAGGGCTCGACCTCGAGCTGTCCCTTGCCCTGCCAGGACGTTTTCCTGCCTGTGGAGATTCCAGCGCCTGCCCCTGGCTCACGGTGGCCCCAGACCCAGGGACAGGTCCCTGGTGGGAGCAGCCCCTGGGAGCAGCAGTCCCAGCCAGGGACTATTTCATCTTCCAGCACCCAGCCAATGGTTTATCTCATTACCCAGCCCCTGGAATGGGCTGGAGCTGGGGATTTATCCCACTTGCAGCCTGGGTGTTTCCCTCTGCAGCCTGAGTGGGATGGACAGGGCCTTGGCTGGGCAGGCGGGGGGCACTGGGAGCACTGGGAGCACTGGGAGCACTTCCATCCTCACTCACCCTCCCAGCTCTCTGGGCACTCTCTGCCCTCTACAGGCTCTGGCTGTGCCCTCAGATGTCTCCAGTGGGGTTTTTGGTGGTTTTCTGTGGCAGTTCTGGTTCCTTTCTTTCCTTGCCAAGGTCAGGATGAATAATACACAGGTAATGTAAGTTTTTGTGTTTGGACTTGGAGGTTTATTATTTCTTATCTATTTACAGGCTCACGAGCTGTGAGCTCTAACTAGCAAGTTAGAGAAATGAGGTAAAATGGAGATGGTTCTAACTCTTTCCAAGGTTATTTAAGAGTTAATCACCCAATAACGAGGTGACACCTATGTTATTTATATTTCTGGCCCAATAATGACCACCCAAGGCCCACAATGTGGACCTTTTCCACCCAATTACAGAAAACCACCCAAAGCCATGAAGAAGAAGGAAGAAGAAGGTGAAGAAGAAGGACTCAGACAACGCCTCAAATCCTCCATCTTAACTCACATGCATTACTATATACTGAGACCCCAAATTCTAAGTTTCCAGAATTCCAACAGTTTTCCAGAGGGAGCTGGTCTGGCTGTCGGTGGGAGCAGTGTGAAGCAGGCCCCTTGGTCTGCTCCAATCATGGAAATCATTCAGGCTGGAAAACCCCTGCAAGACCATCAAATTCAACCCTCAACCAAACACCCCCGTGCCCATGAAACCGTAATCACAAAGTGCCACCTTTGGGTGCTGCAGCCTTTTGTGTCTGGAACAGCACAAATGCAAAAGGAGGGGGGGAAAAGAATCTGCATTTTTGCCACGTATTTTTGCAAGTGTTGTGCAATAAATGTGCGCTGAACAAATTAGTTTGTGGTTGAGACAGTCGCCGCCGGAATGTTCGCCTGCAGATAGTGCAGGGAAAGCTTTTGAAAGCCAATGCCCAGCTGCACCGACAAGGAGATCGCCGTAAATGCTGCTCAGAACAATTTAAACAATTAATTTCAGCATTTAATGGGCACTTGCGCTATCTGCTGGAGCAGAAATGAGAACGTGTCTTTCATTACCTGCCACACTTCCCCTATTCCTCATCTCGCCACCGTTCCCCGGGGGGCAAAACAAGGCATATGGTAATTGAAATTGCGGCACAGCTGCAAAAAGAGGGGGAAGACAAAAAAAAAAAA
>VXBN01004400.1:427462-508602 GCA_013397395.1 Sinosuthora webbiana
CCTGGTCCTCACTGCCCCTCCCCGGTCCCCGCTGTCCCTGCCCGGTCCCGGCTGTCCCTGCCCGGTCCTCACTGTCCCTCCCCGGTCCCCACTGTCCCTGCCCGGTCCCCGCTGTCCCGCCGGACTCTCGCTGTAGGTGGCAGGAGCCGCCCGCGGTGCCTCAGCGCAGCTTGGGGACACTCGGAGCAAAAGCCGCCCATCGCCCTGTGGATGAAAACACGGGCTGGAAAATGGCTCCTGGCCCTGGGCAGGGGGCTGGGAGGGTCTCGGGGACAAGGAGAGCAGCTGAGCGGGGCAAAAAGCCAAATGTTAGTTTTCTGTTCAACTGCAATTGCCTTAATTTTCTTCTTTTGGTAACGAGGGGCAGGCTCAGGAGTCCTTTTGCTCCTGCCATTTGCTCACTATCAAGACAGCAAAGCCTCCTTGGCCTGAAAATGATTATTTTTCTTGACAAATCCTCCTGCTGCTGCTTTTTCTATTAATCTCCCTCTGTCTCTTCAGAGCAAAGAGAATTACAGCGGCTGCTCAGAGCCCACTGCTCGTCTGTCCTTGAACCCTCCCGGCAGCCTGTTGTTAGCAGAGCTGAGCAAATAGCAGAGAAAGGAATTCCTACAAATATTCTCGCAAATTTTGAAAGGAAATTTCCATCCAGCAGCACAAGCATCTCCTTTGTGGTCTTGTCCCGGGAACGCCGGAGCGTTTGCCCTGAGCAAGCAGAAACACAGGAAGCACAACTCACTGCTTCTGTCGACTCAAACAGAAAGTGTTGTTCTGACTAAAAATACTCCCTTTGAACGACGACTAACTGGTGATTAATTTCAGGGTGTGAGGAAGCGGGGGTGGAGGTGCCCGTGTGCCTCAAGAGCTGCCCCCAGCACTAGCCCTGAGGTCCCTGTCACTGGTCAGCTGCCAGGACAGACCTTGGGCATCCTTATCACCACACCTCTGGCCCCAGAACTCCACAAGAGCCTTACAAAACAGAGCTGTTTGGCAATTTGGACAAGACAGGCATCCAGAATTTGGGATCCAGGTTTCAAACCCCTATTACTTTCTGCTGAGCACTTAGGAGAGCCTAATCCAATTGGCCATATGGTCCTGGGCTCCCTCCAATCTAATTCACCCATCCCTTGGGCATATTGAAGGGAAAAGAGGGTGGGGGGAAATTGGAAAAATGTAAATCACATTTTAATAGACTCATAAAAATACACAAAGTGATGACCGAGAAAACTTATCAGATTTTATGGGCATGTGGGTTGCCTGACAGAATATGGAAATGCCACTCAAACAGCAGAGCTGTCCTCGTTGGAAACTTCACAACATAATCCAATTTGTGCCGTTCACTAGGCAGAGCAGCCGGACTGATTCAAGTCTTCTGCATCACTGTCACCTCTGCTTCCCTCTGGTGCCACTCAGGGTGAGAGGGAGCTCGGTGCAGCTCTGCACAGCTTGGTACAGCTCGGCCTTTCTGTAAGGCCAAGTGGCTGTTGACAGCAAGTGAAGCCCTGGTCTGGCTGCTCCCCACATCCCAGAGTCCTGGGGGTCTCCAAATTCCAGTGTCCTGGGGTCACAGGGTCACAGGATCATTTAGGTTGGAAGAAACCTCTGAGATGGTTGAGTCCAGCCTGTGGCTGATCTCCACCTTGTCACACAGCTCAGAGCACCGATGCCACATCCAGTTGTTCCTTGGACCCCTCCAGGGATGGGTCCCCATGTCCCAGCACCCCAAGGATCAGTCCAGCCACACTGCAGGGCTGCAGGGAGAGTGGGAATGGTGTCAGGCTTCTCTGGCCACAGCAATGGCACCTTAGAATCACAGAATCATGGAAAATCCCAGGCTGGAAGGGACACACGAGGATCATCACACCCAACTCCTGGCTCTGAACAGGACAGCCCAGCAATCCCACCGTGTCCCTGAGAGTGTTGTCCAGATGATCCTTGACCATTTTCCTGGAGAGTCTGTTCACCCTCTGGGTGGGGAACCTCGTCCTGACACCTGGCCTAAACTTCCCCTGACATGGAAGTTCCCAGGGAGGGACAGCTCAGCCATTCCACGCTGGTTACCAGCACCCAGAGTCTGCTCACAGGAGAGCCAACAGGAGGGAGGGAAGGAGTTAAAACAAACATGCAGAGGGTTTATCTCAAGGCCCTGAGCACCCATGGAGGGGGACAAAGATTTCCTGTTGCCACAAACTGGAACTGCCACCGAGCTGGGGACAGGGACTGAGGTGACATCCAGCCCCACTCCTCAACGAGCACTGCCCAGTTTGGATGCTCTCCCCACTGCCACAGTGGTGTTTGCAGAGCCCAATGAGTGTCATCTCCTGGGTACCAACATGGCCAATTCTCAGAGGTGTAAATCATTTTTCCTGCGAGAGCTCACAGGGAGAACAATTTTTCTAAAGAGTGCAGGATTTGGCCAGAAACGAGTATTTGTCTTTGGCGAATGCTTTGAGACAGCACTCCCAGATTCCTGCAGGCTGTATGGCTGCACGGTGTTCTTGCTGATGGTAATTCAGCCAGTGACTGTTGTTTGGAACAAAGGAAACCTTTGAAGCATTGACAGGCGATTGTAGAGGAGAAAATAGGTGTTGTGCAGGTGAGCTGCTAAAGTTCACCCCTCTAATTGCTCTGTAATTGTGCTGCCTCGCAGAGGAGCTCTCTCCCGAGCCTGGTTTGCTCGAACATGCTTGCAAAGAGCTATTTTGTTGGAAGAATTTAATTTTTGCCATTATGTTGTCCAGCACAGTCCAGCTCTGGGTACTTACCACCAATTATCCGTCTGGTATAAAGCTAATGTTGACACAGAGGTCCTCGATGCATCGACTCTGGGAATCTGCCAGGAAGGCTGGTTTCAAGCAGAATAATTAGTGGGCATGGATATCCGTGTAAGATGCCCTTGAACTGATGGACTGTCTTTATTCACTGGGATGTGATCAATTCTGAGGTTTTTCTTTTAGACAAGCCCTTGAATTTAATTCCATTCTGTGCAGTAAGGATTTCTTGTCTGAAATTCACTTTGCATCAGGAGAGCCCTGTCTGAGCTCCCCCATTAGCTATTCTTTCCCCTCATTCCAGAGTCTTAAAGCACTTTACATGGATTAACTAATTAGCTCTCTTCATAACCCAGGCTTTAAGTTAATTTCCCCACGTGCATTATAAGGACGGTGCCAAGGAGCAAATCTCCCTTCCCCCAGCGTTTTTCGCCTCCCTTTGCTGCAGGTAACTCTGAGGTGGTTTGGGTTAGAGAGGAAGGAGCCCAAAATCCCGTGGGAAGGTGTCATGCCACCAAGCAGGCCTGAATCCCACGGTGCCCTGTGTGTCACCTGCTCGGGGTGCAGCCAGAAGGAAGAGAGGAAGGGTGACAAACTCCTGTAACAATCCAGGGCCAAACACCTTTTGTGCAAAAGGATCTGGCGAAAGAGCAGCAGGAAAAACCCAAGGGCAGTGCGAGAAAAGAGGGGAGAGGAGGGAGATCCAGCCAGGTTGGGGCTTTATCCAGCCAGTTTGGGGCATTTAGGCAGATCCCAAGAGGCAGGGTCACATCTTGCCCATGTCCAGGAGCTGTCCAGCAGCTCTGGCTGCTGCTGCTGCTGCTGAGGGGACACTGCACCGGCAGCAGGGGTGTGTGGTTTCAAGGAGGGGTTTAAAGATGAAAATCGAAAGCACAGAGAAACCTGACAAAGAGCAAAACCACGGCATGGAGGGCGTGGGACAGGCAGGGGCTGCCACCTCCTTGTGAGGTGGTTCATGACGAAAGGAATGAGGGATTTGTCTTTACAAACAAACCCCGGGTCTGCTGGTAGATAAAACTAGCGCTGAGAGATAAAAGAAACAATGGGGAGGATTCCACTGATTGATAAATGGAAGGAGAGAGATCTGTCTTTGCAAACAAACTGTAGGTCTGCTGATAAATAAAATGGGACACTGAGAAATGAAAGAAACAATGGGAAGAATCATGAATTCCATAGAAATTCCACTGATTGACACAAGGGAAAGAAAAAGGAGGGGTTATACATTAGAAGGGGATTTGTATTAGGTGATTTGGGAAGTCTGTACCTCTCAAGTACCTCGGCCAATGGGGAAAGAGAGAGGGAAATGCAGCCAGGAAATTGGGATAAAAAGGAGGTTGTGTCCTTCAAAATATTGAGAGACCCCATGGGAAATGCCCCATGACCTCTCCCTTTATTGAATAAAGTTCCAGCACTCCTCTGTCTCCTTTTTGGACACAAACCTCGGGTGTTTGTGGATTAATTTTCCTGAAAACGACCTGGGGTGTCCCTTAAAGCTGCTCCAGGGTGCCGGCAGGATTCCCCTCCGGAGCCGGGCTGATCCCGCGGGGATCCCGGCGGGGACAGGGGAGGACCCGCCCGGCCGCCTCCTCTCCCCCATCCCTCCGGCTTCCCGCACCCGGGAATCGCTGTAAAACACAAAGGCTACTCGCTAATGGCTGCCCACCCGCGGGGATGAATATATCCATTTAATATCCAACCGCGCGGCTCCTGCGTTCCCTTTGGAAACGAGCCTCGGGCGGGTGGAGCAGCCAGGGCGAGGTCCATACACACACAGCGAGGGGGGACATCCCAGCCTGGGTTTTCTGGGTGGGGGAGCTCCCGGAGGCCACTAATTTGGGCTTTTTAATTTCATTTTTTATGCTGTAATTTCTCCTGCTGCCATTCACACTCAGCAACTCCTCTCGGTGCAAGCTGAGGAGAAAAAAAAAAAAAAATCTGTGTCTCTGCCTGTCTCGTCTCTCTCCTCCTCTTCCCAAGGGCTGCGATTTTAGGTTTGTTTAGAGATAATTTCACCGGGCCCTGAGTTTACCAACTGCTCTGTCTCCCTGTGCAGGGCAGGTCGCTGTGTTGTGTACACGGGAGGCTCTTTACAGCTGCTGATAAACTCTAGAGGCAACAGGAACAGCCACTGCCATGTATTAAATGCTGCAGTGCAAAATAGGAGGAGATTAATCTTTTATTTCTCTCCCTTTATAAGCTCCTACTTGTGTTCTATGGCTGTTCTCGTGAGTTATGAAAAGGTTTATTTTTCAGTAAGCGTGTTTTGTTGTAGCACCCAAAAAAATAAAAGAGCAGTGTGTAAAGGGAGGATAAAATTCCTCCTGGCAGATCCTGGGCAAAAGGATGGGGAGAGATTTATCTGAAGGAGGAAGGGAGGGAAATTAAGAGATGGGATTTACACTAAACAGCAGGGAAATGTGTGAGCAGGGAGAGCCCTCAGGCACAGAAGAGCTTCCAAAGACAAGGGCTGCCATGCTGGGATGGCAATATTTGGGAAAATATTGTGGAGTGTGGGAAGCTGGCAGGGATTTTGGATCCCAAATTGCAGGAGGTTTTTCATTTGCAATAAATATTGGGAGCAAGCAGAGCCCTGTCTCCTTCACATCCCCTTTCCTCTTGGCTTCAAAGCTCCACGGATTTAGGAAGTCCCTGGAAGAGCAGTGAGCAGTGAGATGAATCCCCTGAGTTCCCGAGGGTCTCTCAGGGGTCACAGGGAAGTTAATTGTCCCCCTGCTGAAGCCCTTGGTGACAGTCACTGCTCTGGGGACAGGCTCAGTGCAGGTGGAGCCTGGCAGGTGGCTTGGTCACAGCCTCATCATCTGTGTCTCTAAAAAGTGACCTTTCCCCACCTGGTCGGAGGGGACTGAGTGACAGCACGGGGCTGATGGCAGCTGTAAATCTTGGCCCAAGAATGAGTTAGAGATGGAAATTCATTGCTGCACCTCCAGCAGGTGGTAAAACCCGTTGTAAATCTCTGAGAGGCTTGTCAGGACGCTAATGGATTGAGCTCCCGATGCTTAAATTTCACAGCTTCCAGTTCTCCTGAAATGTCACCTGGAGGACTCTGCAGAAGGGCAAGAGGACAGAGGAGAGCCCCTTTGGCCTTTGGTGAGCTCTGACAGTGGGGACAGCCCCATGGCACTGGAAGGGAGAGATGGGGGCTTGTTTCCAAGACAGGGGGCTCAGCTCCTGCTCCAGCACCAGTCTTGGGCCAACACAGGGCAGCCAATTTTGGTCCCCACCTCCACTGCCTGGTGGACACATCCCCAGGTCCCCATGCCCACCTCCTGGATGGATGTACATCCCAGTGCTACCACCCTGCTGCTCTGTCCCCTCCTGTGCTGCCTTCGGGCTCCGGGACAGAGGTTCCCCCAGCTCCAGCCCCAGCTCTGAGGGCAGCTGCTGGTGGTCAGACCTCACCATGCCCCTCCCAGCACTCACCCTGTGCATTCAGCACCAGACTGAGGAGTGGAAAAACCAAACTCCTGCCTGGCTTGGCTGCCTGCAGCACAGGGAAGGTGTTGGGGCTGACCTGGAGCCCAGCAGCAGGAGACAAATGGGCCTGGGGGTGAATGGCATTAATGTGCCTGTGGGGGCATTAATTTTACCTCTGCCGTGCCCAGGTGAGCAGCGCTGTGGCAGCGCCTCCCCGAGTGGAGGAATGATGATCCCTATTTATCTTGTCGGGCATCTCAGCTCTGGAAGCATTTTTAATTCAGTTTCTCCATTTTCCCCTCTTTTTGTCTTCCTGGATGTAAGTCCCATTAAAATCTGTCTTGTTGGCTGCTTTGTCGAGCCTGGCGATGGCAGGCAGGGGAGAGGGATTTCAGGTATTTCTCTTCTGAAGGTCTGTCCTGTTAACTCAGAGTTAACCCATTGCTAATTCTAAACTACTCCCTGCTGTATTTTCTTTCATTTCTTCGAGGAAACAAAAGGCAAAGGAAGATCCTGAGTCAGTATTGGCTTGTGAGGGGTTCAGGAGTGGGGGGCAGCTGCCAGGCTGCCAGGGGCACACAGCAGTGGCTCGGGCCAGGACATGGAAGAAGAAATACAATGCAGCCACTTAGATAAAGAAACATTTCCCCTAAGCCTGGTTCTAAGCAGGAGCCCCTAATCCTGCCTTTCTGCCCCTCCCCACCCTCACGCTGCTGCCAGACACTGACCTAAAAGTGCATTTTTCAGCATCGATGCCACTGTTAAACTGCTGCCAGCTGGGAGCTTTCAGTGCATGAACTGGCTCTGGTGGGACTGTCAGGATTTGCAGTGAGCAAACAATAGGAAACAACATTTTTCAACAAATCTTCTGTAATTTCAACACCATGCCATTGATTTTGGGTCCCTTGGGCTGCGGCAGTTGGACCATTATAGGTTTGTGTCATTAAGGACTGGGGCAGGGGAGCTGTGCGGATCCCCGAGGCAAGGGAGTAAATATTAGGGCTGGTTTTTCTTTTTTGCACGTTACTGCCTTCCTTTCCAATAAGTTGCTACGCCACAGGAGACCCCAATCAATTAAAACCAAGTAAATTAAGAGTGGAAAAATATTAGGCGGAAAGACACAAACTGAATGGATTTGCTGGTGTCCCCAGGGTCATGGCGGGAAGCTCCGGAGCAGCACCAGAACTTCTCCTTTGCCCCAGATTTTGGTGCTGATGTCTCAGCCCTGCCAGGGTGGATTAGCAGCTGCCTTAAGGGTCAGGATAGATTCTGGGCAGCCCAAAGGTATCCCACCATAGGGAGCAGCCCTTGGTTGCGTACCACACATTCGTTCAAAATTTTCACACCCACATCCATGTGTGTGAAATAAGAGGAATCATTAAATGCAGATTGAATTGAAGAAGTATGATTACACCAAGTAATCTGATTTTCGTATGTAGGGCGGTAGGGAGAAACATCCTTGACCAAAGATTGATCCTTCCCTGCTTAGTTAAATTTGGCAAGAAAAATCATGTTTACAGAATCAAAGATGTCCAATTCTTCAGGTTCCAAAGATGCCTTGGGAAGGTGAGGAACCCACCAGTGGCATGCATCTACTGGGGACCAAAAATCCCATGAGGACGACCCTGCGAGCGTACCTTGAATGGGTCCGTCAATTTCTTCTAGAATTGGCCAAGCATCTACTGGCATGGTAACTAAACAGGTGGAAAATGTCTTTTGTGGGGTGGTATTGGACAGACAGGTGGCATCTAAACCTGATGCATCAGCTAAAGCTACACCACAGCACAAAACCAGGCAGCAGAGAGCACCCGTGGGGACAGTGGCATTGATACAATTCAGGACTGCTCACACACCTAGAACTCTGATTTCTTCAGAGGGCATTATAGCAAAGCTCATTGAAAGACAGATTCATTTTATACAGTGTTTGGGTACAATGAATAGGGTCGGTCCTTTAGGGCACCACCCTTTTGTAAACATCTCTACCAGTGAACAAGTTAGAAAAACACCAGGTGTCGGGAGGATGGTGTCTACAGGGATTGTTTGTAGGGGTTGTTTTGGGTTCCTCCTCACGATTTCCCAGGCCAGACTGAGCGAGTTCTGTCCTTGGCTTTCCCACAGGCTTCAAGGCACTGCCTGGAGCCTAAGAACCACTGTCAGTTCCCACACCGTGGCGTTGTGCAACACCCCCTTTCCAGGTGTCCCCAAACCCCCTTGATCTTCCCCAAGCACGGAAGGTGCCACAATACCCAGAAGAGAACCCTGAGGGGCAGCAGGAGAGCCGAGCAGCTGCCGGGGCAATGGGCAGCATCACCTGGGCTGGGACACAACGTTCAGCCGGAGCGCAAACAAGCTGCCAGCGGTGTGAGTGGCTGCCGGGGCTCAGGTTGCCTCCTGCACAAAAGGAATATCATAGCATGCAAATGCCGTTTGTATTGTGATCATTAGCTCGAGCTGTGGGAGGTGCCTTATATCAGTTAAATTCTTCCAGGGGCTCCCGCAGAGCTGCCGAGAACTCTGTAAGTGCACAGTGGCATTTAAGAGATTGCTGCCTGCTCGGAGCAGATGTTCCACGGATTAGACAGCTCAGTGTGCAAGACAGCTTCAAATCTGAACAAAATAAAAAGAGATGCAATATTTATGGGCTGCTCTGCATGTGCTGGAAATCCTAGAGGAACACACCGTGTCTGGTAGTCAAGGTACAACCAGAAATGTACCTGAAAACATCCCGAGTTTGGCTTCAAAGGCAGAGCAGCAGCAACGGAGGCGGGTGCAGGGATGGCTGAATTAGCATTTCTTGAATATTTACAGTAATTTACACAATTCCTCCCTGTGAGGGTGGGGAGGCCCTGGCACAGGGTGCCCAGAGAAGCTGTGGCTGCCCCTGGATCCCTGGAAGTGTCCCAGGCCAGGTTGGACAGGGCTTGGAGCACCCTGGGACAGTGGAAGGTGTCCCTGCCCACGGGAGGGGGTGGAACTGGATGATCTTCAACCCAAAACATTCTGTGGTTCTGTGATTCTCCGATTTCATTTATCTGGATATTGATCAGCAGCTTTGTCTGCATCCACAGCAGTCCTGGCCTGGCCCTGCCGGGGTGGCAGAGCTGGGGCTGCTCAGAGCCAGATTTTCACAGATTTGTCTTTTTCCTTGGCAGCTCAGCCATAGACAGAGGCAGCTGCCGGTGCCCTGCACCTTCCCTCAGCCAGCCTTCCCGGAGTGTGCCCCAGCACATCCCCAGCCTGCCCGGAGCCCAGACTGGCACTGAGGAAGGGGCAGCAGCACAGACAGCCCCTGCCCGCCCTTCTCTCCACTGCTGAGTCAATCCAAGCCTCAGGGAAGCAGCTGATGCTGCCCTTTTTGTACCTCAGCACTCCTCACCCACACCGGCTCCTCTTCCTTTTGCTTCCCTTTTAATCTGCTGCCTGCAGAGCTGCCCTCTCCTTCCTTGGGTGAATTTTCCTGTTGTATCCTTTACCCTCTCTGCAGGGGCTGAGCCCTGACCTCCAGGGCTCCCTGCAGGACCTGTGGCTGCTGCAGGGCTGGGCACAGGCGAGCTCTGCGCTGGGGTCTGGCGGGGGAGAGCGGCCAAGCCCGTTCTGCGCTCCCTGGAAATCCTCTCCAGAGGATGCTCCTGCCCAGGAGCGGCTCCGGGCCAGCCCCGGGAGCTGTTTGCTGCTGCACAGCCGCTATAGGTGGCAGCATTGGCGAGCCAGAGGCTGCTCGGCTGCGCCGGCTGGGATGATTCAGGCACAGAACAACAGAAAATGCGATCCAGGTAATCCCCGAGCACAAACGCTTCCCTCGCTGGAGCTGCCCTCCGAGGCTGGGCTTTAGGAGCAGCTGAGAACGGATGGACCGGGCCACGCTCCGGGGAGCCTCCATCTCCTCTGCACCTCCCAGCTTTGGGTCGCTGTCACCTTTCCCGGGGAGTTTTTCTCACCCCAAATCCTCCCCTGGGTGACGGGATGCTGCCACGGGAGCTTTGGGAGAGCGACCTTTCCCCGAGCCCTCGTGACTCCAATATTTATAGTGACTGAGGGTAACTCAAGCACGGTTTGTGGTTCGACCCGAGGAACCCGAAGCCCTGAATCACGCGGATCTGCCAAGTGAAGCACTTTAACCTCTGCCCTCGCCACCGTAAACAGCGACCGGCAGAGTTTAATGAACTGCCTGGCGCTGCCAGCAGAGTCTTTAATGCTCCGTGTCCCTCCTCTGCAAGTCCCCTGCGCCTTCCCCGAGCTCTCTGAACCGCTCTCCTGTAATTGCTGCCCTTCCGAGGGGCAGAAAGAGCAGCTGGGCGGGCGATGGGCTCGTTTAGTGGCACCTGGGATGTGCCCAGCGGTGGCCGGGCAGGGCGGGGAAGGTTCCTTGGCTCCCCACACATCTTGGAAGGGAAAAGGGAGCAGAGAGAGACTCTTTGGGGACCGGGGACTTTGATTTGTGCCCCACAGGGGAAGGCTGCTGAGCAGCAACAGGCAGAGACGGCTTCCCAAAACGGGTGAGGGAAGCCAAAGCCTCCTGAGGGCACTGACTGTGAGAACAGGGCGGCGCAAAATCCCACCCAAAGCCTCCGTTATCTCAGCAAGTTCCCTGTTTATTTTTCCAGGCACAACACGCTCCGTAACCTCCTGTTCTACTCAGAAGGGAAAACCCCCCTTTATTTATTTATTTTAATTGAGAACCTGGTGGAAAACAAGCTCCGCTTCCAGAAGCAATTACATTCCATCTCTTAACTGGATTAGGTACCTTGATAAAACTCCAGCGGAAAAATATTTGCTCATATTTAATCATTTGTTGACTTGGCACCTCACGAAATAAAGCAAAATTAAATAAAAATGTGTAAAGGGCAATCCGCGTGCTGATAAATCCAACCCACTCCGAGCAGTTTATTACAGGAGCAACGATCCATTAGCTCACACATAAATTAGAATCGTGCATCCGGTTTATGGAGTTGCAAATTGTTGGCTGCCGCTGTTGTGTCAAAAATAGGCTGCGCCAGGAATGAATCATGGCTGTTGTCTGGACTGCCTTGCCCTCAGCAGCTTAGGGTTAGGCAGGATGGAAAGCAGAAGGAATTCAAGCCCTTTGTTTAATTTCATAGAATAACATGGAATGTCCTGAGCGGGAAGGGACCCACAAGGATGATGCAGCTCAACCCCTGGCCCTGCACAGACACCCCAGCAACCCCACCCTGTCCCTGAGAGCATTGTTCAAATGCTTCTGGAGCTCTGGCAGCCTTGGGGTAGTGACCATACCCTGGGGAGCCTGGGCAGTGCCCAAACACACTCAGGGGGAAAAACCTTTTCCTAATATCTAAACTAAACCCCCACCCTGACACAGCCATTCCCTTGGGACCTGTCCCTGCCACAGAGAGCAGAGATTGGTGCCTGATTCTTTTTTCT
The DNA here is from genome assembly GCA_013397395.1 of Sinosuthora webbiana. Lineage (NCBI taxonomy): Eukaryota > Metazoa > Chordata > Aves > Passeriformes > Sylviidae > Sinosuthora > Sinosuthora webbiana. The sequence goes on from VXBN01004400.1 coordinate 439,090, forward strand.
TGTGCTGCTTGTACAAACAAAGCAATCAGCATGTTTGCATGGTAACAGGGTCTGCAGCTGTGGAACGAATCCTCTGCTGGTGCCCTGAAAACCAACCCCGTCCATGTATCGATCACGGCTCCGTGTTATCTGTGCCCACGTGTGGGAATGCAGCCCCTGAAATGAGATCCAGCCATCAATATTCTCCCCAGGTGAAGCTGCTGCTGTGCTCCTTATTGCAGGTCGGATCACCTCCCGAGGAGTTTCCCATTATTTCTCAGCCCGAGAGGAGGGAACGCTGCCTGACACAGCCACTGCTACCTGTGTGCTGCTAACAGGGAAATGAGAGGTTGTGGGGTTACCTGGGCTTCCCAGGTGATTATTATACAGCTCCAGTGGCAGGAAAACTATTGGTCTGGGGGGAATTGCAGCAGGGATCGGTTCAGCCAAGTGTTGGCATCATTAACCCTGACAAGGCTCGCTGATGTGCAGCTGGGCTGAGGCTTCAGCCTGGATGGGATTTCCAGGAGCATCAAAATCAACAGCCGGTGAGTCAATCCCAGGTGAACAAATCTGGGAGCCGTGAGCTCAGCCAGAGTCTGCCTTCCTCCTCCTCTGGAGCACCTGGAGCAGCCCCGGGCAGAGCCCAGCCCCAAACCCACAGCTCCTTTGGGACACAGACTTTGGGATGAGGCTGCAGTGACCCAGCAGCTGCACAGGCTGTGGGGATGTGCTCCTGCAGTGAGCCTGGCAGGTGTCACACACAGACCTGCAGTGCTCAGGACTGAGTGCCTTTGGGTGGGATTTTTGCCATTGCCAAGGTGACCCCAAGGACCCTTCCACTCCTGCCTTTCCTGGGAGCTCAGCTCACACAAGGAGGGGTCAGTGCCTGAGACTCCCCCCAAATTCCTGCAATTTCTTTGTTAAAACTGCGACTGTGAAGAGCAGCGTTTGGGAAACTGCAGTTTTGTATGTGTTGTCAGTGTTGTGTCCCCTCCACTCCTGTGTCACTGCAGAGGTGTCACATCAGACACGGACCTGGCACAGGTCCCCGTGGCAGGGCCAGCGCTCCAGCTGACGCTCTGCAGAGATTTAAAGATCTGGAGAGGGCAGAGCTGCAGGGAAGGATTGCACAGGTTATTTTTTGTTCTTTGGCCCCACACTGCAGTGCTGTGTTTAAGCTCCCCCCAAGGCCCAACACCCCCATTCCAGGGGCTCAGCTCTCCCTTTGTTTGGTGGCTGCAGCTGCTCAGGGTCCGTGGAGAGCCGGGGCTGGGTGACCCTCTCCTTCCAGATGTGCTGATTTAAGCAGTGGTTAATAACCCCTGCTCACCTGCACAGCCGGAAGGAATGAAATAAACGAGGTCTTGCTTTATTTATTCTTCTTAATATGAAATTCATGCCCTGATTGCCTTTGCTCTCTCCAGCCAGGCTTCTGGGAGGTAGGAGATTCAGTTCATGAATCTGAATTTGGGGAAGCTTCATCTTTTGAGCTTTCTGTTCAGGGAAAGTTACTTGATAGCCACAGAGCCAAGGGGGAAATACATTATTGAAAGAAAAGCTTCCTTTTTAATCTAAAATTCAGCAGGATCTTTGAGATGAAAAAGGTTATTTCCAAGAGTCTGTCCAGCATATCTTGAGGGCTTCTCCTTCCCATACAATAAGTAGTGAGTGGGAGGGAGGGAGAAAAGAGGCTCAGTCAGAAACAGGCTGGTGTTCTCTCTCAATTACACCAGCATCCCATCTCCTGACAGGGGAATAGCAATTCCCCTTGCAAAGAAGTGCTTGGAGGCTGGCTGGAGAAAGAGGAGAAAGTAATTATGGCTAAACTGTGCAAACAGGGACCCCTGGGAGCAGCCTGGCAGTGTGCAGGGGCTACTCACACAAGTACGGGTTAGAACACTTCCACCTGGGAAAAGTCCTTAAATAGGAGCCTTGGTCCCTTTGAACTCAATTTGTTGAATGCTGGTAAAGAGCATCTTGAAGCCCAGAAAAGGGAATTAGGGGATTTCTGAGGGCAGGTGGGTGCTGGGGGTTCACACTCCAGGGGATCGTGGCTGGTTGCCAAAAGCTCCCTGCGAGGGACACAGGTTTTGGAGGGCTTGGTGCCTTCTGCTGCTTTGCTGTCCAAGAGCTTTGCAGCAAGGCCAGGACGAGGTGCCTTTTCCTCTGAGATTCAGATCCCATCCCATCACCCTGCAGGAGCAGGGTGGGATGTTGAAACTGGTCCCCGTGTGAGGCAGCAAGAGAAAATCTTGCCAGAGAGTCAGACCCATCCTTGGGAGAAACTTATTTTTCTCTCTGACCTGGAAAGGCTCCAGCTTCGCTTCTGCTCCCAATTTAAAGCCATTCTCTTGCCACAGTCAATCATTTTAAATCCTCTCCCTGGACTGTGCTGTGCTCGAGGAGCTGCAGGAGCAGGAGCTGTGTGTGAGTGTCTGCGTAGGGAAACAGGGAGGGGCAGGCTCTGCCTCCTCTCTGGGGATGCCATTAGGTGGGATTTGTGTTTGGGGTGGAAAAGCAGCAGCTCTGCTGTCAGCAGTTTTCTCCACAGCCACGCTCCTCTCCACCCCTCTGGGTGGATTTTGGGGTTGGCTGTGCTAAAGGGAGGCTTTAATTGTGCCACTTGGATGACAAATATCCAACGAGACATTCCTGTTCCGAAAGGTGTCTGAGCCACACCTCCCTGGGTCACAGCCAGGCTCTGCCGTGCCCTTACCCAGCCCTGAGCACCCACATCCCAAAATCCCAGGAGTTCTCACTGAAGTTGGAAAAGCCCTCCAAAACCAACCTGTGACTGATCCTCACCTCGTCACCCAGCCCAGAGCACTGAGTGCCACATCCAGGCCTTCCTTGGACACCCCCAGGGATGGGGACTCCAAACCTCCCCGGGCAGTCCGTTCCCACCCTTTTCCTGCAGGCTCAATCCCATTTGTTTTGAAATGCCATCAGTCTGGGAGGAAATGTAAAACCCCCTGTTGGCGCCAGAGAAACAGAATTACACCAATAATGTGCTCAGAGCAAATTATCTCTGCTACCTGCTTTTGCTGGGAACAAAACCTCAGCTGTGGGATTCCAGCCCCCTGGCAAAGCTAATTATGAGATATTAATAAATTAAAAATATTAGTTATGCAAAGAAGTTTCTAAACAACATTGATGTTGTTCTTTCCTGGGTAAACAAGAAGTACTAAAACTTTTTCGGGGCAGTGCTCCCTCTCTGCCTTTATTCCTGTTGTTATTTCAGTGTTGTTCCCTACATCCCTGGAGCCCAGGGAGCTGCAGGTGGATTTCCCCAACATCCATCCTGCTTTTGCACCTTCTCCTTGCTCTGTGAACCTGGAGCCTGTGGAGTCATGTGGACTCTCCAGCAGTCCAGGCCACTTGCTGCCTCATTTCTTTTCCAGCCTGCAGGGTGATTCCAGCTCGGGAGCTCGGAGCTGCTGCTCATCCATCCTGCAGGGCAGACAGCACATTATTTTGTAATAATTCAGGACAGTTGCTCCCATTTGCTCAGCTGGCAGGACACACCACGGGGCAGCTGTGGGAATATGGATTTCCACGGGGATCTGTGCATTTCTGTGCTGACACCAACACAAGCTGCTCCACAGAGCTCCACCCGTGGAGCGGGGACACCTGGAATTTTGGATGAATAGTTCCCTTCCATGTCTCCTCATCCCAGTTCTTGCCCTGCCTCACCCAGTGTAGTTTTCCAGTGGTTTTATTCCTAAAGTCATCACCCAACAAACCTGCCAAAGCCTTTATCTGAGGGGAGGTCTTGGTTAATATTGGTTAAAACAGCTTTTTCTGAGGACGGAATGCTGCTTTTTATATGTTTTTTTTTTTTTTTAAACACCTTAACTGCAAAGCGATGCCTTGAAGATGAGATTAGTTCATTATTTATAAAAGCAAAATCCCTCAGAATGTATTAAATATGAAAACATTGTATCAGGGTGTAAGATTTGGGAGGATTAGGCTCTGAAGTCTAGACATTTATCTCCGACCGCATCGCATTTGCATTCATTACGTGTCCTGCTGTACCTCTAAACAGGAAAACTGATCTGCAGAACCGATGATCAAAGCGGGGAAATGCAGATCAGAAAACACGCTGTGTTCGCTCAGGAGCGAAAAATGGTGTTAAAAAAAAAAATAAAAAAAAATAAATTAAATTGTCTGATATTGCGGTACATGAGAACTCTACCAGGCCCCCAGCAGCGAGGGGGGACTCGGGAGCAGCTGCTGTTGGGTTTGGAGATGCTGCTGATGGTGTTTGGACAAGCTGCTTGGTGGGGATGGGTGTGAGGGAGGGGGATTGTCCTGGGGTGATCCAGCCTCTGGCACATCCCCTGTGCAACACCAGCACCTCACGTCCCCATGGTGAGAGCAACAGGTCGCTGCAGGCACAGGCTGCCCCAGCCCACCCCCCAACTCCTCAAAACCATCTCATCACTTCTTAGTTTTTCACTAATTGAGACCTTTCCACTCCTTGCCCTGCTTGGATGATGCATTAATAGACACCCCACAGCTCTATTCCCACACCTTCCCTTTTCCAGCCCAGATGTGGCATCCACCTCACTCCGAGCCTCTGAAATTTATCCAGTCCTCTAAGATTCGTGCAAAAAAGTAAAAAAAAATCTGTATGACTGATGCAGAGCCCCCTTTGGCCAGGCCTTCAGCCACCATTGGATGACCAGCTCTCCAAATCAGTAGAATTTAATGTTTTTAGCATTACTGATTGCTGTTGAACATTTCCCTGAGCTCCTGTTGGCGTGAGGTCTGTCATCATCCCAGTATGGACCAACTGGCACTGGGGCACATCCTCCTAAACAGGATCCTGGAAAACTTGAGTATTTCTGCCTTTCCTGCGGGAACACTGCATCAGACTCAAAAATGGCCAAGAAGTTTGAAGCTAAACCCTTGAAAATGGGTGCAATTTCAGGTGAAATTCATCTAATTTTCAAGGCGCTTTTATTCTACACTGGGACTAACGCCAGATCTTCTGGAAACATTCCCAAGGTTCATGAAGCATTCCAGCGAGTTTGGAATCACTTTAGGATGATTTATATGTTTGGAAAGGGACCAGGCTCCCAGGCTCCCTCTGCCTTTGACCCGGACACTGCTCCAGCCTTGATTTATCCCTTGATTTATAACGTGTGGGGTTTTTTTTTTTGCGTAATTTCAAATCGGAATAAAATTTGAGTCCACAAAGCCATGCAAAGGCTGACAGCCCGGTCTGCAGCAATCCCTTCTGGATGATTCATCTGCCTTATCTCTCCAGCGTGCTCATTTCCCAGCCCAAATGCATCCAAATCCCAGATCAGAGGTTCCATTGTTTCCAGGCTCTGTCTGTTCCCACAAAGGAAAGCTCATTATGCCCGGAGTCTCCGTGTCTGTTTAGTGTGACAACAGAACCACTGGAGCACTGTCACAGCTTGTGCTAACTTGGTCCCAAACTCTGCTTTTAAATCAGAATTCCCTTTCTTAATAGAAATTTTAAGTGACAAATCCATGGAATGAATCTGGTATTCATTGTTTGCAAGAGAGGAGAGAGGGGATTTAAATGAAGCAGATATTCTGTGAGGAGCCTCAGGAAATCATTTACGAGCTCCAGTGAGAGGGGAGCCGTGTTATCAGCACAATTTACATGTTACATTAGCCAGGAGTAGGAATGCTCATCTTTCTATCCAAAATCTGCTTGCAGAATTAGTGGAATGCTGTTGCTTTAATGCTTTTTTCCTGTCACCAACAGTGTAAATCTTCTCCCCTTTGCTGGGAACCGGAGAAATTAAATTTGTGAACTGCTGTCCATTCCCCAAATCACACTGAAACAGGAGCAGAGGTTTCAAGGTTAAAAATGACGAAAGTTGCAAAAAAAAAACAACCAAAAGGAGGCATTTTTAGCCTCTAAGAACTGCTCACACAGCGAGTGCCAGAAAACAACCGTTGTTCTGTCCTGCTGCTGCTCCATCTGGATCTGGAACGTGAGTGCAGAGAAACCTGAGGTTTGACACTGGCTCTCCCTGGAAACAGGGCTGGGGATGGACAAACCAAGGTGGGTTTGGTTCATCAGAACCCACCAGGTCTCCCTGCAGAGCCTTTTCCGAAACAGTTTCAAAGTTAAATGGTGAATGAGTGGAAATATTTTTCTCCCATCTCTCTTATTACAATCCTTGTTGCTTTTAACTCTTTTTGTTGGCCCAAAAGCAAAACTACCAAGACCCACATGTAAATCTGAGCAGGTGAGTGTCAGCATGGAATTCAGTGGAGCTGAGGATGTTCCTGTGTTTGGGATGCCCTTGGAATAAAGGTTGGAAAAGAGCTCCCAGGTAACCCTAAATCCCTTCCTGCATTACAGCCCAGGTGTGAAGATTTCTCATCCTCAAAAATCTCGCTGTGAATTTCTACTTAATGGAGGGAAAAAAGGGAAAAGACCCCCACCACTCCCTGCTTAGACTGCTTCTTCTCAACAGTAAATCCCTGCTTGGCAAAGCGGGAGCAGGAAGTGCCAGTGGGGAAGCCTGAGTGTCCGTCCAGCACAGCTGGGAACAGGACTTTTCATGAAGCTGGGAATGTCTCCTGTGCAGCTCAGCCCAAAGTGGGTTTTTATCCCTAAATAACAAAACACCTGGAGTTAGGACAGCCAGGAGCGAGGCAGAGAGGGGGGTGCTGCACCCCCAGTGTGCCAGGGGGTCGTGGGACTCTGTCACAGCTGTCCCCTGTGCTCTGGGGGACAGAGATGCCGTGGGTGGTGTAATGTGATTCGGAGGAGCTTTATGCTCAAATTAAAAAGGCCTAATTGAGTGTCCTGGTAGGATAAGACACAGCTTCTGGTGCCCTGGAACAGAGGCAAATCTGGACCATGAAATATGCTCAAACCTGATTTTCCTCTGTAGCAAACCACTGCCCTGAAACCTCTTTATTCCTTCTCACAAAGGCTGAAAGCTATTTCCTGGCACCAGATCCCCCAAATTTCCAGTTAATAAGCAGGCTTTGTGCTGTTGACCTTACACACGCTGGCACAGCCAGATTTTCCAGCAGAAATGAGGAGGCCAGCAGCCAACTCGTATTGCATTTTAAAGCTCTGCAGCTTGGAGAGGGAAGGGAAATGATCCAGCAGGGCCACAGGCACGGCACGGTGACTGGCACCCTCGGCGGAGCGCGGTGGCACTGGGACACACTGCTGAAATTACTTTTGGATGCTCTGTCAAGCACAGGATATAAATTGCACAATGTTTTTAAATGTTTTGGAGAGATTGCCTTTTGAGTGGCACCCTCCATTGCGGTGTGTCCAGTAAGGTGTAGAGAATTCATTTGCATTTTTCATTTTTTATCGGCGTCTTTTAAGCCAGCCTGGACCGGGAGAGTGAATCCAGCTGTGTGGAGGATGCCAGGAACAGCTCAGCCTCCATCTGCTCAAAGACACAAATTTGATTTCCCCCCTCATCTTTATTTTCACGTCAAAAATTTTCTCCACTTTTTCAATATCCCTTTTTTTCTCCCTCTTTTATCCCCGGTGTAAATCCTGACTATCAAATGAAATGAAATGGAAGGGAATGGACTGCCTGAAGCCATCCACGGCATGGGGAACTCACTACACCTCCTAATAAGCCATTCCCTATTTATTTTTAGCAGCATACCATCCCTATCTTTCCTGCTACTGTTGAATACTCAAGTGGTGCTGCTGCTAAACATTATGACTTTCTTTCCTTTGCTTAATTACGTGCCAATCAGCGGAGAGCAGAGCGTGCTCTCAGCTGGTTGCTGGATAAATATTGAGTGCGACGCGATTCCAGCCATTACTACGGAATTGGGCACTTCCAAACCTCACACTGTTGAGGTCCTGGTGGAAGTGTGTGCCAGATGGGGAGCATTGGGAGCAGCTCGTGGCCTGCCACGAGCAGTTTGGTGATTTCCAACTTGGATCACCCCCTCACAGGGCTTAGAAGAGAGTGTGATGAGTTTTGGATCAAATAATGAACCCCCCGTGTTTTGGTACCCAGTTGTCCAATTTTCAGCTGGTCCATGTATTTTTTACCTGTTCAGTCAGGAAGGTGAGCATGCCCTGGATAACCTGCCTCGCCCTTGGCTATTTCTGTAAATAAATCCCAAGTTCCAAGAGATGCCCAATTTGCAGCAGCTGCCCACAGTGATCCCTGCCTGGGGATCCACAGAGGAGAAACAAATCAGCCCTTTTCCTGCATGTGCTATTTTTTTTTTAAATTTATTTTTTTCCCTGTCTCTTCTGGTGTCTTTACTCTGCTCTTTGTTTTTGTTTTAACAAAGCTGAAAATATACTGTCTGCTGCTAATGAAGAGCAGGGAAACCATACGCTTCCAAGGCTCTGGGGTCGTGCCGAGTCGGCTGCTGCTCCCCATATACTGCTGGAATATATTTGCCAGCATTTCAATTAGATCATCAATAACCCAGTGCAGCTGCTGAGAGAAGAACTCAGATGTTCATAAATGTTATAGTCCATTAAGTTCAGATACTTCAAAGGCAGTTTGGAAAGAAAGTCATTTGTTAGGCCGAGTGTCAGTATAGTGGAATGCAAATCATGCTGGATGCCAAAGAAAGGGATTAAAAATGGAGTTTAAAGGTCAAATTAACTTAATTTGACCACTTCTGACACATAATGTTACTCCCTGACTTTTATAATATTGCAGCCATGTGCCAGGGCAAGGATTCCTCTGGAAGGATGCAAACCCTTGGTGCAGGATGCTCGGGGCAGTGCCAGCAGCAGCACAGGGACACCACAGGAACACCCCAGCAGCTGGGGAATACGAGGGGTGTGGGGAGTCTGGGGTGTGTGACTGTGTGTCTGTGTGTAATTTCCTCACTCAAAATCCGTGGGATATTTCCTGCCCTCTAAAATCTGTAAAGCAAGTCGGTGCTTCAAGCACAGCAAATATTGAAAGAACTGATTAACATCGTGTGAGATTTTTTTTTTTTTTTCCCGTTTTAAAATTATTTCCGTTTGGAGCAGGCAGAGAACCAAAGCTCCTCTCCCAGGATGTTTTCCTGCAGCCTCCCTCTCCCCTCGGGTGTGTGCAGGAGGGAGAAGCGGCGTGATTTGTGATGCTTTGGAAGGAGAGAGGAACGCAAACATCAGAGTGAATTAACAGCTGATGGAAAACGCGGCCAGCTCACCTCGGAGGAGGGATGGCATGACAGGGAGAGAGAGGAAAACACTACATCACCGTGGAACTGCCAAACTACAGCTGAGATTCAGCAGCAGAAGGATTCTGGGCATGGCATCTGCTTTCAGCAAGTGGAGCTGCATCCCAGGAACGGAGCAGATTGGCACCGACCGGGGGGAGCAGCACGACAGATCCTGCCCCAGGAACACAGCCAGGACGTCCACGAATTGGAAAGACTTTGCTGCTAAGGTGGGAGCTTCAGGAGGCACAACAAATGCTTTCCCCACCTGCCAAGGGCAGGGACACGTGGATAACCAGGGAAATCTGTCCTTGGTGCCACGTCCTTCATGACGGTGCACATATGGCCAGGCAGGGTCACCCAGCCTGTTCCCAGCTGCTGCTCTCCCGCTGTCCTCTGCAGAAGCTTGGGATTTGGGCTGGATAAAGCATTTCTGTGACTGCCTCGCTGGAATATTCATTTTTTCTTGTTTAACAGACACTTTCCCAGCAAATACTTGCTGCTATGAAACAAGTTCTGTACTTCAGGGTATTTGTGGCTGGTGAACCAGTTACATGAAATGTCCTCGCCAGATTTTGACCTCAAACGGGATTGTTTTAAAAATTCCTTTAAAAAGCAGGGCAGTATCTCTCAGAATCCTACCCCAGCTTTGCCCAAAGCTTCTGAGCCTCAGCATCTCCATGTGCAAGGGTGGGGACAGCACAGCTGGTCAGTGGTGACCTGGGTTTGGGGGGGTTTCAGTCTCCTCTGGCAGCTCTGGCAGTGCCAGGACTGTCCTGGTGGCAGGGACTGGAGCCAGGGAGGGTTTGGGGACAGGAGCCAGGAAGGGTTTGTGACACCTGAAGAGCTGGTGATGAGGATCTGCAATGGGACACATGAGCTCAACCTCATGAAAGCTCAGCAGAGGGGAAGCCAGTGGCTCTCCTCTTGGGAAGAATCTGTTTTTCCCTCAAGTCAGCTCCTTCCAGACAGCACACAAGGAAGATCCATGTCGTGTTCTCACTGCCTCCCTCCTCCTTCGAGCCCCGGGAGGCCTCCTCAGGGCGATCCCCAAGGATTTCTCCGGGACAGCCCCAGGGATGCCTCTCAGACACCCCCGGGGACGCCTCCAGGCAGCCTCTGGCTCACCCTGAGCCGGGAGTGCCGCTCAGGGGATGGATGTTGGCTCCCTGGGGAGGATGCTGAGATCACAGCCCGGGCACAATCAGGTGCCTGAGCTCCCGGGCTGCGTGCTGGGTGCCTGTGAGAGCCTGTGCCCGGCGCTTGGAGCTGCCAGGACCTGCCGGGCTCTCCCCTCACGCTCACTCGTGTTTTTGAGTCAGGCAGGGTGCCAGGAAAAGTCCCTCCTGGAAAGATGATCCAATATCTGGTTCGTCATTGTCGCTGGTGATGCCGTCTGTGAGTAATTAGGGGAAAGGAGGAGGGGGGCAAGGATGAAGCTGGGGAAGTGACTCATTAGCAGGATGTTAATGAAGCTCTCGGCATCGCAGGGGCACAGGCAGATCATGGTGACTTGCCTGTGCCCTGGATTTGGGGGGGTTAAAGTCTCCTCTGGCAGCTCTGGCAGTGCCAGGACTGTCCTGGTGACAGCTGTCCTGTCCTCTGTGCCCTGTCCCCAGCGCCTGTGACAGCTCAGAGAAGGGCAGTGGGATCACTGTGGCAAGTTTGGAAAACTCCTGGATGGGAGGGGATGGGGTGGGATCACAGCAGGTACAGGAAGCAAAACAAATGCAGAAACTCCTGGGTGCTGAACCAGCTGAGGCGCCCAAATTTCACGTGGCTGTGGCAATGAGTGGCACTGCCACGCTCTGTCGCAGCTGATCCTCCATCAGCGGCGCTCTGGGAGAATTCAGATCAGGTTATCAATTCCATCAGAGCCGGGAGACAGGAGGGAAATTTGATAAGCGCCTGCGATGGCTGATTAAGATGGAGAGAAGAGGAGCCTCCGGTTTAACTCCCACCTGACCTTTCGAGAGGGAGGCAGCGCGTTGAAAAATGCCATTTGCAGCTCTTAAAGGTTTTATGCCCCTGAACACCTCAGAGCTGTTTAAGGAGAATGATATTCAGCTTGCTCAGGCCCTGCCAGCTCCTGCTTCCCCTCACAGCAGCGGCTGCCCCAGTGGGAGGCTGAGAAGGATTTGTGAAAGGTCAATATTTGAATGTGCAAAACTTACTAAGTCTATCAGAGCACGGGGAGAGATTCTGCATCAGCTCACTGGAAATCAGCCTGAATTTCCACTCAAGTAGGACAAGCAGCTGGAAAAACTCTACGTGGCTCCGTTGGTGCTGGCTCTGGGCAGCTGTGCACCAGCAGCTCCATGAATTCCCATCCTCTGCTGGCACAACAAGGTCTCGACATGCTGCAGAACAGGACAGAAGGAACAGAGTCTGCCCCAGTGTGTCCAAAACCCCTGAGATCCTTATTCCTTCTCTCAGAGCCTGTTGCTGGACAGAGCAAGTTCCTACCAGGAGCTGACATTCCCAGTGGACAGGGAGGAGCATTCCCAGTCCGTCCAGGCTGGGAACACTTTGCCAGTGCTGACCGCTTGTACTGGGCAGGTGACAACTCAGAACCTCCTCTACCGAACTGCAGAAATGGAGAGCAAAGCTGGAAAGCAAACCCCGCTCCGAATTGCAATGCCAGGGAATGTTATTCCTTGTTTGCAGGATCACAGCAGCTGCAGCTTTCACAGATTTTGTGGGAAGAGAAGCAAGTTTCACTGAAGCAGAAGAATGAGCCCAGAGCAGAGGAGCTGCTGCAGCCATTGGCATCTGCTGCAAAGCCAGTGTGAACATTTCGTATCACACAATATCAAAAGTTTGCTCATGTCTCCCAGATGGGGCCGGGTGGTGATGTGTAACCGAGGGGTAGCCGTGGTTCAGCAGGAACATATGACATGAATTTGTTCCAGATTTCAGGATCCTTAGCTGTGATTTTATTCTCATTCAGTGATTTGACAGGCAGCCAGTTACATTTCAACAGAAGAGAGAAAGCGAGAAAAGGCTCCTGTTCCTTGGGATCAGTCAGAGAAGACGATGCTCCCCGTTTTGTTGGCACTTCTGGTCCCAGGTCAGGACCCTGTGCCAGGACAGGGAGATTCCAAACCCTCCAGCCAGGAGGGGCTGGGCAGGTGCTGCTGGCTCTGGCACAGGCAGCTCTTCACTTCCCTTCCTCTGGAGCCACGGAGATTTTGGAATCCCCAAAATGAAAAGCAAATATTTTCGCATCTGGTTTGCAGCAGGAACCACATCCGTGTGAGGTGATGAGACCTGGGGCTCACAGGAGACTGGGGTCCTGTCTGGGTGAATTCAGGGGCTTCCCCACTACCTCCCTCAGCCAGTTCCTCGGTATTTAAACTCCTTTCGAGAGCTGAAGTGTCGTTAAGTCTCCCATTTTGCCACAATTTACAATTAGTTTACCTCATTAAGCATTGTAAAAGCTGTCGGGAAGCACCTTGGAGGTTATCTATCACCCTTATTGCTCCTGCTGCCGCATGGCTCTGCAGAGCAGGAGGCTCCTGGGGGACCCGGGGCCCTGAACAAGGGGGTGACAGCACCGGGGGCAGCACCAAATCCACGTGTGGCACCTGCAGCCCCTGGCACATGCCCCAGGCACCGGTGGGTGCCGGGTCAGGGCTGCAGCTCCTCTGCTGAACCCTTCAGCATCGGCCCAAAGGCCAGAGTGACCCCTGCTCCTTGTGGTGATGCCTTTTTGGGCTACCTAAAAACAGAGGCCAGACAAAATTAAGGGAATAAAAAGCAGTTCTGTTTATTGAAGGGCCTTCAGGAACATTTCAGGCAGATGAAGCCCCTCGGGGGCTACACCCAAAAATAGAGGACAGGTCATGGGTTTTCACACTTTTATAAGTTTGGTCCTTTAACAGGTTGGGGATTGATCCTCCAATTACAGCTTCAGGTAATGAAGTCATTTACTCCAAGTTTGCTCCCCCCAACTCACTTTTGTTTCCATCTCTCAGGCCTGAGGCAGTGAGGTGTCCTTGATCCCCAGGCCTGGAGAGGAATTGTTGTGTCTGCCCAAAATGGGGAAGCAGCAGCTCACACTGTGTGTGGAGTGTAGAGTTATACCCTAAAGAGTTACAGGATTACAAATATATTAAATATATAAAACCTAAAATCCTAAGGCATCACTTGCATATTCCTTACTTTAAAGCCCGGCACTTGGATGACTGGAGAAGCAGAAGGAAGCAACGTGCTCTGCCCAGCACAAATGAGAGCAGCAGAAGCAGAAAAAGCTGCTCTTTACCAAATCCTGTGTAATAACAGCCCAATATCAGCATGAGACTGGAGCTGCATTTTAAGAGAACAATCTGTGTTCTGCATATAAGAAGCTCTCATCCCTTCCAGCAATCCCGGATCCGTCCTGGTGCTCCTCCTCTTGTCTTCCGCCAGCACTTGCAATTTCTACTGAGTAGTTAAATTTGACCAAAAGATAAAGCTCACATTTTGTAAGCACTGCCTGAGGACAGGGTTTGAATCCAGAGATGGCTCCTTGCTTAACTGATGTAACTCAAACAACTCAATTCTCTTGGGAGCTGATGTGATCCTCCACTCTGCAAACCGAGACACTTCCACTGAGTCACTGAAATTGCAGAAAGAAGTTTTATTTTAAATAATTGAACCAGAATCATTTGGGAAGTGTTACCCGAAGCGGAGCTTGCACATTGGCAGCAGGGATGGTTAAACTACTCAGTCACATGTGTCTGTGTCCCTTGAGGAACGTTCCATATGAGCATGTTGAGTTTTTTTTAAATTTCCAACAATGATGTTGTAAGTTGCTCTACGGGTTGTCTTACAGCCCTGTTTTAGGCTCCAGTCCAGGGAAAATAGTGGGGACACTCAGTGAAAGCCACCAGAGCTGCCTGGTGACACTGTTACTCCAATTCCCGTAAAAAAACCCACATATCAGCAACGGATATTCGGGATTTAATTGTTTTGATAAGCACAGGGCACTTTGCCAAACAGTCAATTGAACAAAACTGTGGCAATTAGCAGGGAAGTTCTCCCAGCAGAATCGCAATCCTTAAGCTCCATTCCTATTTACAAACGAGATTGGATGAGGGGGGATGTCCACGCTAATCCCTGTGCCCACCCCCTCCTGCTCCCAAAGCTGGGTCTGTCCCAGCTCTGTGCTTTGCCGAGTGCTCCAACCTCCCGTCCGAGCATTTCTGGTGATATTTACACACACACACAGAACAAAAGGTGATTTACCCAGTCAAGTGAGGATTATATTTCGTAGGGAAGTTTCCACTAGATGCGTATCTCAGTTTGTCTCCGGTGTGGAGCTGCAACCTCACATTTTCATCGTGAAATATTAGTTTACAGAGTCAGCTCACCTCCCAGAATCCCACCTGGAGGTCCAAGAAAAGGTCTCACTTACTCAGAACCTGCCCATCCTGGAGCTCTGCAAGGGAACCTTTTCTCCCATCTACAGGAAAACTGAAACCAGGAAACCGATTCTTTGGGGGTTTTTTGCCTCCGTTTCTGGAAAAAAAAAAGAGAAGATGCTTTGTTTCCTCCAAGAGGAGCAGTGATTATTATTAGGGATCTGTCTGTGCTCATTTTCCTGCTCTGCTCGCAGGGGCCCGGTGTGACGGTGCTGCTATTGATGAGTGCTCAGAGATCGATTGAGGTGCTGGGTCAGAGCTCTGACAGTAATGAATAGGCAGGGCCCCGGAACCTGCAGAGCCCCCACCGAGCCCAAACCTTTGTAAAAGGCCAGAGAAGGAAAGTCTTTGCCTGCAGGCACTTGCTGGTGTCCTACGGGGCAGAGCAGGGCTTTACAGCCGGGGTGTGACCCATGGTGAGGTCTGTAAGTTCAGGGACAGTGTCCTTTGCCAGGTAACTTCCCTGGTTTTAGACTGGTTTTAGTCTAGAAAAACTGTGTTTTCAGTTTCTTCTAGCAAAGAAACTTGCTTTAGATCAACTAAAAATTGATGGTTTTAAGTCGAAACTAAATTACTGGTTTAGACTAAAACTGGTTTTAGACTGCCTCGGTGTGGCTGAGCTGGAGATGGGTAACTTCTTCCTGGACACAATTTTTTGCCCCAGGATGGATGAGGAGCCAGGAGAGAGAGAGAGCAAGGAGGCTGCTCTGCTTCACCTGTGGTTTTAGTGCAAGTCCAGGATGCAACCAGAGCCCGGCATTTCCTCATTCCCTTGGCTGGCAGCAGGTGTTCCCAGCAAAATCACTGTTTCAACAACCTGCGTGGCTCTGTGGTGCAGAATCTCCACGTGGCAGCAATTGTGGCTGTCACATCCCCGGTGATAACCCCCCGCAGGGCCCCCGGGGCTGATAAAGCTGCTCTTGATGTGTAACACACTGGGCCAGTCAGACCAGCTCCGGCACTGCCGCTCGCTTTGCTAATTAATTTTATCTTCCACTCAAACCCAGGCAATCCTCAGCCTTGTAGAATTGATTTCAGGGCAAAGGAGGGACATTCGTGTCTCACAAAGCCACTCCAGTTACAAACCCGAAGCACTTGCTCCCTGTTATTTGCATCAGCGTGTTCTAAAGTAGGACACAGCACTTGGACTGTTTCTATTCTGGTAACTCACAATGTATTTTTATAATGTCTCTTTTCTTTTCTCAGAGACAAACAGCAGCTGTGTTGTTGGCACAGTGCTGAGAAAGGGAAGCAGGGGGTCAGCAAGGGCAGGGAGATAAGCAGTTCTGGTGTAAATCAGATCCTTCACAAAGCTGAGATTAGAAATCGTCGCTTGCCTACAAATAAGTGACGATTTCTTGCCCTCCCCGTATGTGCAGGCACTTTGATTTTCCATTCAGATGGTTTCTGAACACTTCATTTTGGAGTGGGAAAGGCAAGGGTCAAGTCTCCACTCGTCTGCAGGAGGACAGAGCCCGGTTCTGTTCTCAGTGCAGGCACAGCACACAGGCAAACCCCGCCGTGGTGCCATCACTAGAGCGACACTGAAGCAGCAAACCTGGCTCACTCACCCTGTGCTGGCCACCAAAAGTCTCCAGGGGGCTGCTGGGCCAAACCTAGAGTTGGCAAACACAGCAGGTCACAGAAACCCACACTCAACACTTCAGAGAGCTCTGCACAGAGCCAGGGCAGCCAAGAAAATTCCTGGTCCCATAAACCAGGCTGAAGCCAGACCCAGCTCAGGACATGGGACAGCTGGGATGTGACTGTGCTCCTCCAGAGCCACTCCTCCAACCCACAGCACCCTGTGACCCTCTGGAGAGGCTGGGCAGGATGCTCCATCCCTGCATCCACAGGTTCTGGACAGGGATTGCTCAGCAGACATCACATGTTTGGCTTCTCGGAAAGCTGAAGGATGATCAATAGTTGATTAATCTAGTGAAGAAATTAATGTATTAAAAGCAGTGACTGATGTCAAATACATTCTCTCTTGCTCATCGATTTCCTTATTTTTAACCTGCATGTGCCAAAGCTCTGAGGCCCAATTCTAGCGTGCAGCTGGCACATCCATCTCTTTAATTTCATATGGATATAAGATACTGAGCAATGCATTTGATTGAGTAAATGTGGCGCCATCGATTTTGTGGCTGAATTATCTGATTTGATTGGCACCGTGTCCCGTTTAATAGAGAAAGCAACCAATTCAATAAGTAATGTTAGTAATTGGGCAGTTGTTCTCTGAAGAAAGATTACTTGAGTTCACAGGACTAATGTTCCTCGGCTGCAGCGTAAACCGGATAAATTTCTGAGCGAGATGAACACGATAACATTTATCCGTGTAATAACAAAGCTCTGGGATCCCTAATGCAGCATCAAGGGCTCCTGGGCAGCCCCCACTGAGCAGCTCCCACGCTGTTTATACACTAATACAAAGCTCAGGCGTCAGGGCCATTCATTAATTAACCCTCAAACGCCGCTGAGAAACGCTGCACACGTTTGTGTGTGTTCTAACGAGCACACTGATGATGTTCTGTGCCACGGAATGGGAACACTGACTGTGGGCTCAGGGCACTGCTTGGGTTTGGGGTGGGAGCAGGAGCAGCCCTGGGGCTGAATCAGAATCAGGTTGGAAAAGATCACCAAGTCCAACCCGCAGTCAGTCCTCACCGTGTCAACCAGACTGAGAGCCACCTCCAGTTATTCCTGGGACACCTCCAGAGATGAGGACTCCACCACGCTTGGCTGTGTGACTGCACAACCGAGGGCCTGTTCCTTTCCCAAAACACCTTCCCCAGCCCTCAAACGCCCCCAAACCCCTCAAAAGCCACTGGGAAATGCTGCACACGTTTGTGTGTGTTCTAACGAGCACACTGATGATGTTCTGCCCCACAGAGTGGTAACACTGACTGAGCTCAGGGCACTGCTCAGGTTTGGGGTGGGAGCAGGAGCAGCCCTGGCATCAGTGGGGCTGAATCAGAATCCCAGAATGGTTTAGCTTGGAAAAGGCCTCCAAGTCCATCGAGTCCAACCTGCAGTGAGTCCCCACTGTGTCAACCAGACTGAGAGCCACCTCCAGTTATTCCTGGGACACCTCCAGAGATGAGGACTCCACCACGCTTGGCTGTGTGACTGCACAACCAAGGGCCTGTTCCTTTCCCAAAACACCTTCCCAAGCCTGAATCGGAGGCGGGTGATTTTCTTCAAGGTGGTGTTCAGCACTAAGAGGAAAGGTATTTAATTAAATGTTACACTTGACAAATTTGATATCAACAGTCATCTGTCAAGTTCATGTAAAACTGATAGTAATAAAAGCAGAACGACTCATATACTGATTTTTCAGCCTATGCCGTATTATTTTCAAAGGGGAAACCAGCACACAACAATTGGATTCCGTGCTGATATATTACAAAACACAATCTAGCCATAATGCTGATGTGACAGCCAAAAGCAGATATTAGCAGAAGAAAAGTGATTTTTTTTTTTTATTTTTATTTTTATTATACAATTTTATCACTGGATGGAAATTTCAGGACTTAAATTTACCATCACATCCACATCTGAACCTGAATATCTGGGAGGTCATTTACTCCACTGCACAATAAAAGGGAGTCAGACAAGGTAATGCATAATGGAAATCAAAGTGGAGCTTCCATTTGCGACGCTGCTGCACATAAACTATCGGCTGCAGCATCTAAATTATGAGGAGATTCACTCTCTGGTGATGAATGTGGAACACAACGAGTGGGGAAGGACAGACCCCGAGGGAGGAAGAATGTGCCACTTGTAGACGTGTTTATCAAAACAGAGATATGCCTCTGTATCTTAAAATGTTTTTTTTTTTTTTTTCTCAAAATTTATTTCAGATCCTGATAAGCAAGACCTGTTTATTTATTTCACGGCAATTACAGGGTTGCTCAGAGCTGCCTGTTCTGGCAGATTTTCCCCACAGAAAAGGCTTTTCGCTGAGCATTTCAGGGCTTTGCTTCTAAAAATTCGGAACTTCAAAACCGTTTTTAAATGTAGAAATATTCAGTTTGGGGTGTTTTGTTTTTATTTTTCTGTTCCTGAGGCCTAGGCTGCATCTTTCAGATTCCCAACTTCTTAAAAAAGGAAAGATGTTTCATGCTCCAGAACAGCAAAGAATATTTTGTTTTCCTCAGGGTGCTGCAGGGCAGGAGCCCCGTGGGTACCCCCAACCCCAGGGATGCCTCTGAGAGCTGCTGCCAGCCCTGACGTGCTGCTGTCTTCATCTGACACCCCAGATTCACCGAGCAAACACAGCTCTGGCCGTGCGAAGTGGGTGAAATAGAGAGAGAACTGCTTTGTGCAAGGTTTCCTCAGCTTTTCAGAGGAGACACTGAGCGTTCGGGCTCTCCTGCCTCTCCTCAGCCGGCTTTGTGCGAGAGCTGGAATGGAAAACAGCGACGACTCCAGCTTTGTCTGCCCTTAATTAAATGCTGAAGTGCTCGTGTGTAGTGGCGGGATTGTGTTGTGGTGAAACCCGAACCCCCACAAATGGGGTAATTATAAGCTGAGGGATTTTGCTAATACCAGACTTCCCCTCATTTTCCCTCAGTAATTAGAACACAGCAAATCAATCAGTGCGCTGTTGACTTAAACAATCTGCCGCTGGAAGAATTGCTTGCTGATGACTTCTCTGGCCAATCACATCCCTACTGCTGCCACATCCCAAAGAAATGGGTTTTGTTTCTTCACGTTTAAAGCTGGCAGGTTCCCATCCTTTCCTGCCCCTGGACAGGACAGGAACACTGTTGGAGGGAGGTGTGAGACATGAGGTGCTCAGAGTCCTGGTGTTCAAATCTGAGAGCCATAAATGCCTAAATTCAGAGTGGAGGCATTGGTTTGAAAGCAGGACATGGGACAGCTCTGGGATCTGACTATATTGCTCCAGAGCCACATTTCTAACCCGCAGCACCCTGTGACCCTCTGGGGTGAAGAAAGCAAGAAATTGGTGTCTAAGTGACTGGCAGAGAGAGATATCTCCAGAATAAACCCCAGGAAGTGAAGCCTCTCCCTGATTTCTGGCCAGCAGGACCAGATCCTCCCCAGGGGCCCGTGGCATGTATGAGCTATCCCAGGATGGAGTTGATGGAATCTACCCCAGCCTGCCATCCCTCTGCACCCTGCGCTCTAAGCTGGCACAACACACAGCACCAAGAAGTTCAATCTGGAAGCATCAGTTTCACTGACCAGGGTGGCTGTCGTGTGGCTGCAAGAACTCCAGATCTGAGCTCTCCTGACCCACCTCCCTGCCAGTTTGACCTCTCTGAGCCTCAGAGGGAAGAGATCCTGGGGAACCAGCCCGGCTTTCCCACCATCAGGCACGCTTTGCCCATTTCAGGGACACACGGTCCTTATGGAAGCAGCAGTTTCCCCAACCCTGCGCGTGTGCCGAGGCTGTAAAAGCCCTGACAACGTGTATCAGAGCAGGATCTTTGTTTACCAGCTGTCAGCTAATAATGGGCGGCGTTATCCCAGCCCTGAGACCCATCGCCAGCTCGAGCAGGAGCTTACAAGCTAAGCCGCCTGATTTACTGACTGCTCACGCCCGCGTTGCATGAGCTGGTGTGAATGTAATCTACTCAAAACACCCCGGTGGGACCCATAAACTTTATATAAGGAGCCTTAACTCAAACAGTAAGAGGCTCCCAGGGCCTATGGAGAACGGCTCAAACGCTGCCGCGGATGGACTTTTATGCATTTTGCTTTTTTCCTTTTGTAGTCACAGGGGCTGTTTTCTGTTTATTTTGCAAAACAAAAGCGATTCCCCCTCCCCAAACTGTCCCCCCGGCCTCTTGTGCCACAAGCACAGGCAAGGCAGGAACGGTGTGCCAGCACCTTGTCATCCATCCAGACTCGGAGGGAGGGGAAAACAGCTGGGCGAGCTTTCCTGGTCCTTGTCCTCAGCGGGGATTTGTGAAAAGGATGATTGATGGTATTTGATGGGATATTTGCCCTCTCGATGCAGCAGGAAAGCTTAACAGGAATGTAAAAATGTGATTTCACTGTGGTGAAACCTTGACCCTGGGATGAGCTCAGCCAGGGCTGTGCTGGTTGGTGTCCTGGCAGGAGCAGATCTCTCTCTGGGTGACATTCCCGGACAGCCAGAGCTCTTCCTGCAAGTGCTGCTGCTGCGCTCAACAGCACAACGACACAAACCCTTCTGATCCCATCTTCCAGCCATTTCTTCCCAGAGAAAGGAATCTCTGTTGTTTAGCCTGGAGAAAAGGAGGCTCAGGGGGAATTTCTGGCTCTGCACAACTCCCTGACAGGAGGGGACAGCCGGGGTGGGGCGGGCTCTGCTCCCAGGGAACAGGGACAGGAGGAGAGGGAACGGCCTCAGGCTGAACCAGGAGAGGATTAAATTGGATATCAGGGAAAATTTCTGCATGGAAAGGGTGCTCAGGCCTTGGAAGTGCCCAGGGAGGTTTGGAGTGCCCATCCCTGGAGGTGTCCAAGGAACTACTGGATGTGGCACTCAGCGCTCTGGGGACAACATGGGCATCAGGCACAGCTTGGCCTCGATGTCCTTGAAAATGTTTTCTAACTTTAATGATTTATTTTTCTACGATTATCCCAGAAAGAGTAATTTGAATGTCCACAAACAATGGAGAGAAGCTGGGACATCATCTCTCTGAACCCAACACCAATAAGGATTTGGCTGTTTGGCACCACTCTGAGATAATTGTTCCCAAGGATCTGAATGAAGAAAATACTTTAAAAACAACTTTAGAATCAATAGCTCTTTTAATTTGCAACTTGCAGCTCACTTTGACAAATAACCCAAAAAGGGAGGATAAATAATGCAGCTTCAATTATATTTCTGTACAAAATTTGTCTTATTTTGTGTAGTGTACTGCTGAGCTAATTCAATTTTCTGCTGCCAGCCCTTGCTTGTTTCCCTTTCACTGGTAATATATAACTTTATGAAGAGGGACTAAATCTTCCTACGTGAATGGCACTTTATCCTCGAACGTGAATGTTTCTGGAAAATAAGAGAAAATAAACCAACCACAATACTCTTCATAAAACTAAGAAAAGCCACACAGCTGAGTTATTTTTCAGCAGGGACAAAGGATGTACAATAGAGGAAAGCAGGTGGCAGCTGGAAAACATCCAGAAATCCCCAGAGGCTTCTGGTTTTACAGCTGGAAACCAAGACCTGAGACCCCCTGCTTGCACACACTCCTTTGAATTCCCAAGCCGAAGGGAAGCTCTCTCCTTGCTCTTCCTGCTGCCTGTCTGAAGGATGCACCAAGATCTGTGATGTAAAAACGGTGGTTCCTGGCCCCAAGAGATGAAAACCTAAATTGGTTTTAGAGCTCGGGGGTGGAAATTGCCAATTCTGTTTATTTAAGCATGAAGAGCGAAGGTCACTGGGACGTTCTGAAGTGTCCAGGAGGTTTTTGGTGCATGGTGCCCACTCAGCTGGGCTGGCACCACAAAACCTCTGCTTGATTTAGTGGTGTCACTGTCTCTGCATCTGTGCTGGTGCCTGGCACAGCCCAGGGGTGGAATCTTCTTGTGCAGTGACATAGGACAATGCCCACAACCCTTCTGTGCTGAGCAGGACACAGGCAAGGAACTCTAAAACTTTTTTACCCCATTGCTCACTTACTGACATTTCCATAACTTTTTCATCCTGCAATCCACTCTCATGAGCTGCCATTGGAGCTATTTCTGCTCCTATCCCAACACCTTTCATTTCTTTCTCTCTAAACAGCTGCCTCTGGAGGGGGAAAACAAGCCACGAGCACCTGTTTTCATGTCTAAAGGCGAAATGTCAGTCATCCTATGCCTGTCCCTCGTCCCCCACGATCCCAGTGTGACCTGCCTGGCTGCTGGGAGTGAGTAAAGAGAGAGAAGAACCTGCTCAGCTAAAGGCTGGGAATTGTTTGCAGCAAACCAACAGATGTTTATGGTTCATGAGTGCATTCCCAAAAGGACGATGTTAGCAGCCTGAAAAAATGGGAGGGCGGAAAGATGGAGGAATTGATTTAACATCTGTGTTTTTCTTGAAAATCTGCTCTCTCAGGGATGTTGGGGAGCTGACATTTTCACAAGGCAGGAGTGAGGCTCATGGCTAATTGTGGTCCTTGATAGTGAAACAGCAGAGGATCCAAAGGAAAGATTTGGAGGCTGCAGCATCTCCTTCATATCTCCTCCACCACCTGGAGTTCTGACAATGAGAAAACAAAAATGAAAAAAAAAAACCCACTACAACTTTGTCCTCTTGGCTTCTTTCACACATTGCTGAGGAAGTGATGGCTTTGCAGCCTGTCCCTTGCCTCAGCCAGCACACAGCCTGGAGGGAGCACCACTGCTCCAGAAATGTGCCGGGAGAGAAATCCGCCCTCAGCTCCCGACTTGTCCCTCTGCCTCTCTCCTCTGCTGACAGCCCTGCTGCTCTGCAGACTCTCCCGTGCAACAATTCGTGTTACAGGTGTTTGATTATATTTTAATTTCCCCTTAAACTGGTGCTGCTCTCACACAGCAGCCACGGCGGGAGCGGTGCCAGCTGAAAGCCCAACAGCAATAACTCTGTCTGTGCCCCCGGAGTTGGGAGGTCCACATTGCACTTCCCTGCACTTCACCCTGCTGGGTGTTAATTTTAGATCCAAAAGTTCCTGTTTGGGAGCTGATAACGTGGTTAACAACTGTTGCTGTACCCTCCCTCGGCAGGAGGCAGCAGCATCCCTGCGTGTATTGCTGCTGTACTGCCAAGTTGGTCTTGTAGCTTCTCCCAAAATTGTAGCAGGTGCTGCTGAAGCCGTGGGCACCTCAGCCCTGAACTCCCTGTTGGTCTGGCTGGATTATTAGACAAAATTTAGGGTATTTCTGCCACTGGCAATGTCAGTTTGGCATGCTGGATGAGCCTGCGGGCACTCCCCGAGTCTCCATCTCTGTCCTGGCGTCACCAGGTACTCAGGACACTCTGCTGGCAGGGGATATTTTTGGGAGTTGAACGTGGGGTGTGCACTGAGGACATAAAAGACACCTGCCCTCACTTAGCTGGTGCCTGGTGCTCTCTCCTTTGGCTCCTCGTGGAGCCTCCCCAGTGCTGCTGTGGTGATGCTCCAGCTCTGGTCCTCACTGGGGCCCTGGAGCTACAGAGGCTCCTCAAACTTTCTTCTAAAGTTTTGGGGGATCCCAGCTCTGGACCTGCAGGGAAAACCACCAGCTGCAGGGTCACTGGCACTTCTTCTGAACCAGGCCTCAGAGGTGTGAAGATGCACACCCCAAAACCGGGTTTCAATGAGCAGGGTGCAAAAGGGAAGCCACAGATCTCCAGGACACAGCAGCACCAGAAATCCAGATCAGTCAAGAACAGAATCAGCTGAAGCTGTGGAGTTGTCCTTATTTTCAAAGTAATAAACTCTGTAATTAACCATAGCCTTAATAAGTCATCAATCTTTATGTTAAAAAAGGAATAATGAACTAATTAACAAGAATGCATTCCCCAGTGTAGACAATCAATGCCTTATCTTAATGCTGGGTATCTCTGGAGGGGAAGGAGGGAGGTTAGAAACAGTAAAGATACTAAATATTGAGAGAGAGAATGATTTGCTTTTCCCCATAAAAGGAAATGGGATTAAGAGACAAACTCCAGTGTTTGAAACCCAGGACACTTTTTCCCTGTTTTAATTCTTAGAGAAGATACAGACTAAGAGCTACCCTTACTATTCTATGAGTAACTGTTTAATGTATAAGGCAAGAACCCCAAGGCTGGCAAAACCCCTTTAGATCACCCTCCTTCCCCCTCCCCAAGTTGAAAGATATGTAAATTGCCATTCCAGAGGCAGTGCCTTCAAAAAGAGGGAGTTTGCATTTCTGTGAGATTTTGGAATGTGTCTTTCTAATCTTCCAGTCTCACACATATTTATTCCAGTGACTCCCTTTGCTTCCTCTTGTCAGGCTGCAGTTAATTCAAGTCATTTTATACTCCAAAAGCAAATCTTTCCTTGTATGTTTAAAATACAGTTTGAACCTCTCCCCGTTCAACAGAGTCACTTGGGCTGTGAGCAACTGCTCGAGCAATTGCTGCTTCTTCCCTCCAGAATATGACATTCTCTGGTGCTCACAACAAAGCCATCACGGGTGTTAATACTGTTGTCATGGTGACTGACAGCTGCTGCAAACATGGCTGATATAAAGTTAAATTACGGCACTTTGGAAGCAGCTCAAAGCTTTGAACGTCGCCGGGGGATCTGTTACATCCTCCCGGGGAAAGCTGAGAGTTGAGAGCCTTCCCCCAAATGTCACCACAAGAAGCCTCGCACTCACCTGTCTCTGAGTGAGAGACGTCTTATCTCCTGGGCTGAGAACTCTGCCTCTCCCAGAGTCCCAGGGCAGGGAACAAGGGGCTCCTCCAGCCCTGCACAGCAGGAACAGCCAGAGGGGAAGGGGAGAGCTCTGTTAGCACCAGTGGGTCCAGGAAGGAACAAAATGACTCCCACTCCTGGCCCCGGTGGCCACAGCCCAGCCCAGCTGAGGTCTCAGGGATGGGAACGTTCCCAGTGAGCTGCAGGATGTGCAAACCCCGAGCCAGCCGGGCTGGAGGTGTCTCACTGAGCACAAACATCCGAGGCCTCACCGGGAGCCAACACCTGCACCAGGATTCCTCTGCCCTGTTTATTCCCTCCTGTTCCACGGTGATATTACCTTCCTGCTCCTTACCTGGGGCTGCAGGGTGGGCTGCACCCAGCGGGCTCGTGACATGCACCAGAGCAGCTCTGCAGGATGAGCTCCCACCGGTGACTTTGCCTGGGCAGGTTTAATCTTCTCATCCAGCCCCTGGTCCTTCCCCCCAGCGCTCAGCAAGGCCCAGCAGAGCTGCTGGAGGAGCCAATGCACCTTCCAACAGGTGAGCACCACCTGGGCTCAGTCACTGTCCCCCACCAGGTCTCTGAAGGCTCCACCAAGGAATTAAACCCGCAGTGGAGTCAGAGGGAGAATCAATCAAGTAGATGGAAGTGTGGGAGTGGAGTTTAGGTTAAGAAAGGCCACGTTCAAACCTTATTTTTAATTAAATTGGGGGAAGTTTTTTAACTGATAAAAACATCTTTAGTTGGACTTAATGGCATTTAGCTGCTTTAATTGGGATGTCTATATTTGGTGCTTGTAGACAGAAACAGATAATAAGGCAACAAAAACAGATCACAGGGGCTTAAAATCCTGGCATTTGCATAACCCAATTGTTCACATTATGAAACGGAAACCCTGTTATCAGCTTGCATAAAACAGCTTGTTTTGGTAGATTGCAAATACTGTGTTTAATTAACCAAGCTTCAGGGACAGTGAATCTTATTGTTACAAGATACCACTCTGTGGAAATAAAGGCATTTTCATTTAAACAAAACAAAAGGGGATGTTTATCAGGATGTTACTTAATTGTCAGCATTGCTAAAGAGTTTTGTTCCTGCTACAATTTATGAACTGGAATTGATCAGTGAAGCAGGGAACCAGGACGCCTTTTTGTCCTGCACAATTAAAGTTCTGTCATCTTAAATCCTGGCATTAACGATGCCAGCAGCCAAGAGGAAAGGGGGGAGAAATCTGTAAGTGCATTGGAAATCCTGGGTTGTGCGTGAAACCCAGTTTTAACCAATTGCCCTCTCAAAGGATCTCAGCCGTGGTAGAATTTACCTCTGGCTCTGCCACTGAGGTCCCATCGTGGTCCCCACCAAAGAGCAGAGGAGGAAGCTGGGCAGGTATGAGGGTATTTGCCACTGACATTTTCTTTGCCACCTCCTCCCTCAGCACTGAAGCAGGAGATCCTTATCTGAAATCCAGGAGCTGTCCACAGAGCGAGATGGAAAATAACTGAACTGCCGTGGAGGGAATGATTGGGTTTTCCTTGCAGAAAACACTGCTGGGAATGGAAAACATTCATTTTCAGCTTCAGACACGATAAAAACTAAACATTTCTCTATCTAGATGTATATTCGCATTTCCAGTATGTCAGAAATCATTTTTCATTTGGGGGGAGGAAAAAAACCAACTACCCAGACATCTCCAGAAATGTTGTTTACTGTGCTGCAGCCTCCCTGGGAACCTGCCTGAGGCCACACCTGGGTGTAGCTGTGCCACACGGGCATGGCAGGAGTGTCCCCCGTCCTGGGAGCATGCCAAACTCCGGGAAAAGCAAAAGGGAAGGAAGGAGGATGCTGTGCACACAGATGACAGCCCTGTCCACATTAACACGAATGCAAAGCACAAACCACGGGGTGTTTCTCTGAAATACGTAATTGTGTTTGAAAGAACACAAAAGCTGCAGTTGCTGAGCTGCTTCCAGCGACGAATGTATTCTATGGCCTGAAACAAAATCTTATTTACGTGCCGTGTTTTCCTGTGATTGCTTAAATATGTTTATCACATTGCTCTTCTTGCCACGCAAGACCACTGAGTTCTTTCTGTTCTGACATGACAATGTGCAACATCTGATTTCTCACCACGGCCAGACCCCCCAAACACCTGGAGGGGAGAGTCTGCTGGGGAGTTCAGCCAGGGCAGAAGCTGCTGGTGAACCCAGCAAAGCAAAGAATCAAAGAAATGTGCTGGAGTAATTGGAGGGGAGAGCGGATGCTGCTGGCAATAAAAGCCTGTGTGAAACCCAGCTGAGAAGCCAACTGTGAGACCCACAGGGGCAAACCTCCCTGTGGCAGGACAAAAGAGACCCAGCGAGTGAATAGCGGAAAAATCCATCGCGAGGTGCCCATTATCAGGCGGCAGAGAAGCTGCAAAAAAGGAGCAAATTGGATTTGAGGAGGGAAGGGAAGCAGGCACCCCGCGGACACAATTACAGAGCCAGCTCAGGAATTGCAGGGTGTGTAAATGCAGGAGCAGCAGATGGGAGAGGTCTGAGGATGCAACTGGAAACGCTCTCCCCACGTGTGCCAAGGAAATGTCCAGCTGCTGCTCCTGTCCCTCCACACTGCCCAGCCCCGCCAGCTCCTGCCTTTGCCTCTGTCCACACCCTGGCAGCTCCATCCCCTCAGTTCCCCAGTGCTGGCAAAGGTCACCTGGGGCTGTTGGAGGTGCCCAGCAGCAGCAGGGTGTGAGCCCACCAACACGCTGGGATTCTGCTCCCCGTCCAGCTGGGATCCAGCACTGCACAGCCTTCTCCTACCCCACCCCTGGAACCTCCCAGGAAAACTTCCCAGCAGCCAGACCGCTCTTGGAAAAGGTGAACCTGACGCTTGAAAGGCACCGAATCCTTTAATCCCTGCAGCCACTTTAACCCTTGGCCTCCAGAGCCTCGCCGAAGGATCTGAAAGCTTGCTGAAATCCCAGAGTATCACAAGGATCATTGTACATCCTTAAATAAACCTCCTTTCTTTAGCTCTCTCCCTTTGTGAGGATTTGTGCCGCGAGAGGCACAGCTGCTCCTGAGGAAATGGCTTGGGGTTCCAAACCCCCTCCTGGTTTTCACTTCTTGCCTCTCGAGGGTTAACAATCCTCGGGAGAGCAGAGCAGCCTGTCTATCCACTTTGGTAATTGAAATCAATTTCTCTGCCTTATCTGTAGGAAACCTATATAGTCAAGACACTAATCTGCTGGCTCTGGCATCTTTTAAATGAAAACCTATTTTAAAAAAGGAAAAAAGGTCCTTTCCCTGCCTGCTGGTGCTCCTTCGTTCAGCTTCTGAGGGTGGGGACAGACAAAACTCCAGGCCCTAGACTTATTTTAGGAGCTCACACGCTGGCCAAGGGGACATCCAGTGGGAGAAGGATGCCAAGAGCATCTGGGAGAGGGGCTTTCAGCTGGATTTCTCCCTGCTTGCAGCTCCTTGGCTTGCCCTGCAGTTACCCCCAGGCTCTGTTCCTGGCTCCTGTGGACAGCAGAAGGGTCACAAAATCAGGATGCCACAAGCACAGCCACAGGCAGGGATGAAGGAGATAAACCCCACCCCCAGCCTGCTCCGATGGGATCAGTGCCTTCCTCCACAAGCCTCGTCAATCTCCAGTTACCCAAAACCAATCCTGCCGAGAAAGAGCAGCCCCAAACCATGTTCTCTCCTAATCCTGGTCATTAGGAGTCCAGCCGAGCCAATAGATTTCTATTTTGCAGTCAATCAGGCTTGAAATCCCAGTGGTCTTGATTGTAATTACACAGATCAAGTAATCAATAGAGACTCACACCTTCCTGAGCCTAAAACAGGGGAATGAGAGCCCGGGAGCAGCCTCAGAGCAGGGACCGTGGGGCAAAGCACAGAGCTGACGTGAAGCAGAGGCTGAAAGGACCTGAGTTATTGCACACTCTTCTGTGTACTCCTATCCACTGACCCTTCCCAAACACCCACCCCACTGCTGGCTGCAGAAGGCACCAGCCCCGTTCTCTAGTGAGAAACGTGCACTTTCCAAAAGGGAACGATTTGTAGTCGCCTTCAAACCAAGTGCGCCTTTTGAGCAAGACAATATAATTAAATGAGGCACATTAATACCGTGAGCTGAGCATCACTGACCACATTTATGACAATATTAAAGGAATTCACGGAGAAAAGGGACTTATACCCTATAAATCAAAGCATTTTGGTGCATAAAATTTGGGAACGCGAGTCTATGAATTGTAATAGAGCATGACCAAGTCTCATCAGCAGAAGTAAATATTAAGCCCCCGATGACAAACAGGCACACACATCCTATCTGGATGTTTTTTCAATTTAAAGCAGTTCCCTGATTCTTATTCTCTTAATTGAGGTAATTTGCTTTAAGTGTCCTTTGCAGCTGAGAAATTACAATCGCCCCTTTAATATTCTGGTAATACTAACTGCATTTTTTCCGATCTGATGCTAATCCTCATGTTCCTCTGAGGAGGAATCCTCTTTGGGTGAAAAAAGCTTGATAAGAGGCCAACATGCACATCAGAAAATGAAATGCCTGACAGTGATTTGACTGCATAAGGGTAGAGGAGGGAACGGCCATTTCCCTGGCCTGGCTTCCCCAGCCAGTTATCCATTATGGGAAATTGCCATTATATTCCTTTCAGCTCCCTCAGAAGTCAATAGAACATAATGAAGTTATCACAAGATGCAGCTTCCTGAGCTAATTTGGTGATGGCAATATAAACCAGCTCTGGGTAAAGGTGGGGAAGAGCTTTGTTTGCAGAAGGGAGCACGAGAATAGTTGGGGTTATAGAGGACAGGCAGGAGTTTCTTCCATCCTCCTCTCCTTTTCAGACAGACTTTTTAATAGAATTCCAGAAAAGTTTTAGTACTCAATGTCACAGCAAAAGGAACCTGAAAGATCAATATAACTCCAAGCTGCTCTTGCCTCTGTCCATTCAATGTTAAACAAAAGCTTGTTCCATTTCTCCAGGAACTTCCATAAGGTCTGGCAGGAAAGCCCAATACACACGTGTTCTTTTTCTCAGCAGAAGTAACTCCAAAAGAATAAGAATCACGGGATGTTTTGGGTTGGAAAGGACCTTAAAGCTCATCTTTCTCCAACCCCCCTTCCATGGGCAGTGACAGCTTCCACCAGACCAGGGGCTGGATGCAATAACCCCTCTGAGGTTCAGCTCATCTGATTTTTCTCTAACTCTGTGGATAAATGATGCACAAGAGGTCCTGGAAGGATGCAGGCACAGTGCCTGTCACACATTGTAGAGTGACAGTCTACAATGAGTTGGAAATTCACCTGCACAGCTCTTTGTATTTGACAGTGAGAACACTGCTGGTGTTGATGGCAAACTCCTTCCTGAACACAGGGCGTATTTCTGACTTCTTGGTGAAAACACAACCCCATTTCAGCAGCAGATCTCCTGCCTCCTGCTCACCTGGGGCCAGGTGAGCCCTTCCCAACAACACAGGTCCTGGTCCCATGCAGTTGGAGCTACCGCTGCCAAAGCCACTCTTGTAGACACACAATTTTGGTAGCTGTTTACCAACCCAATTTAGGAACCAGAGGTACCTTGGAGCTGCATTAATCGATTTATTCTTCTCCTTGTAGGAATATTTATCCTGTCAACCAGTTTTTGGATTGCAATAGTTCCTCTGTTAACCTGCAGTGTACCAAACTGAGCAGGGGCTCATTGTGGGAGAGAGGGAGAGGAGCAGGGGGAGAATTGCACACTCATTTTGGGGACTGTGGCACTGAGGAATATCCCCAGAGCTGTTACTCACTGCATTCACACTCCATTAATTGCTCACTAAAGGAGTGGCTGCAAAACACGCTGGGAGTAACTCTGGCTGCTGGTTTTGGAGACGGAGAGAAAGTGAAAATGAAATGAACTATTTCACTGCAGCCTGGGCAGACTGTGGCTTCAGGGCTGCATCCCCAGGGGATGCTTTCCTGCTGTGGAGGGGGATGCTGGGCACACACTCCTCAGGACTGGCAGGAACACAGCAGAGCCCAGGGACGATGAGCAGCTGAGCAAGGAGTGGATTAGGACAAAAGTTTCCAGACCGGAAATTTTGACCACAAGCCCTTTTCGCTGAGGATCCCTGTGTTATTTAGATTATTACTAAGTTCTGTGTACAAGCACCACTGGGACAGTTTTTTTCAGCCTCTTGCTCTACCAAGTCATCAAGGAAGGAGGGCGGTGTTCGGTTTGGTTTTTGCAGGAAGAATTAACAGAATGAAGGTCAAGGAGCAGCGTGGGCTGACCTGTACAAATCTGGCATTTCTACTCCTGTCTCAAAGCACCATGATAAACCACTCTGAACACAAACCTGCCTCAAAATGAATCACCCCAGTGCTCCACAGAGCAGGAAATTGCAAGGGGACACTGTGGGCCCTGGGCATGGAGAACAGTTGTTCTCTCAGTGTTTCTACCAATCTTCCTTCCCCCTCAAATTTCGATAGGCCATGTCTAATTATTGACTGACACGTGTTCCCCCTCACACCAGGGTATTATCAGAACACGTCACTCGTGTCAGTCCACAGAATTAGCAGCCATAATTGGACCCTTTTAACAAGGTACACAACACATTTTAAATTAAATTGCATTCCATAAATCAGGTTAACCTTTTCAACATTGCTCTAAGAAAATTAATTACTCATATCGAAGCACATGACCTTTTCACAGTGCTTGGGATTAGCTCCCCACATTTCTTCTATTTTCCCTTCCCTCTGCTCCTCCCTCCTCTCTCCCCCAGCCCAGACTTCTTTCTTGACTTAAAAGCATCAGAGCCCAAAAAGCATCAAGGCTGAGCACCTTGCTTCAGCTCTCATAGCTTCAGCCTAGCAAAACTTAATTGCTTAATCTCCTCTGCCAAGCAAGCTGCCCCTCTTCCCCCTTCCCTCTCTCCTGGCAGGTGAAATCAGGGCTGCCCAGTGCCAGAGCTCAGCTTTGTCATCAGACCCTTTACTTGTGTTTCATGTTTGCTCAAAACACCAGGGAACCTCGCTGTGTGAGGATCTCCATTTCCATCACCAGCAACTGGCAATATTTCTACCTTATTAGCCTCAGAACCATAAATAGAGTGCGGATTAGTGGCAAAAAACTCAGAGGGAAGGAAAGGGAGAAGTGCTTTGTGTTAAAGTTTGCCAGAATCACAGAACCACAGACTGAACTGGGTTGGAAAAAACCTTTGAGATCCTCAAGTCCAACCTATGATGGTTGGATCCTATGACCCAACACCTCCTCATCAACTAAACCACGGCACTGAGTGCCATGTCTGGTCTCTTTTAAAACACATCCAGGGATGGTGACTCCACCACCTCTTTAGACAGATTATTCCAGTGCCCCATCATTCTTTCAGTGCAGAATTTCTTTCTAACATCCAGCCTAAACTTCCCTTGGCGCAGCTTGTGTCCTCTATTGAGTGACCTGGAGTAAGAGGCATGGATCCATGGCTTGAGCTCACATGGGGTTGGTGCTTCCCAGAGCTGGACAGGCAGACAGAAACACCCCCAGGCCTCATAAATGTGTATTTCCATGGCTGAGGGCATCCTCTCTGTCCTGGCTCACGGGTGTCCAGGCTGAGGGAACAGCACCTGGAGAGGGGAGGGGTTCTGTGGATCCAGCAGCGAGGTAGGAACAAAAGCACTCAGGGGCTTTGGTGTTTACAGCAGCTGCACCTTCCTTGGGTGCATTTTCTGCAGTGAGACTCCTTCCCCCTCTTTGTGCCTGCTTCCCACAGGTGAACAAGTCCAAGGTGTTGGTGTCTCTGTCCTGTGGGACCCACAATGGTGGGGATTGGTGTCAAACTCCACACAAATGTGTGACTTATGGAAGATCCGCTGAAGTTAAGAACATCTGTTGTGCTGTTTCTCCCCTGAAATAGGATAATCTATGTAGTTTTACTATAGACTGTATTTCCCAGCTGCCTTAATTTCCTTAAATTGCTCTGTGAGTTGCTGAAGTCATCAGCAGAGATGCTGGAGTCAGCTGGATTTTAAACATTTAAAATGATATAGCACCATTTTCCTTCAGAAAGAATCTTAAAAAATTTAATTATTCTTTTTCTTTTTCCTATTTCTTTCCTTTTCATTTAATGATGGGGTTGTTGAAACCTCTCATTAAAAGTGCCATAAAATAAAACAGACCAAAAAAAAAAAAAAAAAGCTTGGAGCAGAATCTTAGAATGTGACAAAGTTTTGTTGAAAACACCAGGCATTTGCTGCTGCTGCTTTAGTGCCTTTTTTTACACAGAAAAGCAAGGAATGAGGAGGAGGGGGATGCTTGAAGGTGGCTCCTGTGTTTCATGCACAAGTTGATGCCTCATAAGCAGCACTGCAGTTGATACCTGCTCCTTGGAAACCAGATATATGAATAGATAAACATATTAATAACCCAAGCACAATTAAAACAGCTGTTACAGCCTGGTCAGGCTCATCTGGCCTCAGGGTGAGGGTGGTGAATACTCTGAGCATGTGTAGACTCTGAGATGGTGATGCAGGACTAAATCCTGGCCCCCTTAAACTTACTCAGAACACTTGTGTCTTCTATAATTTCCCAATTAATCAGCCTGAGCTGATCTCAGAGTTGTAAGCCGGAGACAAAGGCAAAACTGAGAGCTCGTTTGGAAAGAGGAAACAAACATAGGTTTTCCCCTTGCAGTGCGCTTAAACGGTGTTTGTTTTTGTTCCTGCGTACCCAGACACACATTAAAAAGATTGAACATAATAAGTTAATTGTTTGCCTAATCCTTAATGAAGATTGCTATTTCCTCTTCAGAATTGCTGCTTGAAGTAAGATGCATTAAAGCTCCCTCGGAAGCATCGGGGGTGTTGGGAGGAGGTGGAGCTCACAGGGAGTTTTTGTCTTACAGCTCCCAGTCCCCTCCCAGCAGGGGGATCCTGTCGCTGCTCCGTTCCTCAAAGGCAGCTTCCCCAAAAGCTGCGAAATTTTTATTCCTGAAAAATGCAGGCAACATTCAAATACAAGTCCCATCAGCTTCAGTCCTGTAGCAATTATCCAAGAAGATCACCTTGAGGGCCATTTCAGGGTAAACACCTGTATTAAATGTTTGCTGGTTGGTTGTAACAACGAGGAGCTCCTGGGTGGGGCTGGGGGCTCTTTTCTGTCCCTTGTTTCTATGAAAAAATTGACTTTTTGAAGTTGTTCTGAAGGCCCTTTTCCGTGGCTGGTTCTCTTCTCCGTGCCAGTGCTGGCTACCCCAGGCTTCCTGTCATTTGTAATTATGATGGTTTTGTTCAAGTGATTTTGCATCAATCCATCCATCCATCCCTGCCCTCCAGTTGTAATTATGCTTTTTGATGCCACCGAATCGCAAAGATCTGGGGGAAATGCTTTCAACATCTTTGATAGCAAAATGTGATACATCACTCAGCCGGGCTGGGGCAGTGGCTCCTCCAGCTTGCTCCGAGCATTAAATCAGATATTTTGATGGTGAATGACAGAGCCATGGAAATGTCTCGTTGCAGATTAACGGAGTCCCTCAAAGCGAGGAGTTAATACTTAAACAAAGCCAGAGCCCTGTCCATGACACCATGGTGCTGACGACTGAACAAAGAGTGTGAACTCAAACAACCCAAACCAGTACCAAATCAAACAGAAGCACATTTGCTTCCGAGAGATGCATTTTGCCCTAAAGTTTCGTTTGTTGCATTCCACTTGTCTCAGATGTTGCTCCAGTAGCTCCTTCATTACAGCAAATCAAATAAACAAATGAAAAATTAAAGCTATTGTGATCCAGCCGCTCCCTGGGGGAGGTCTGTGGTTCTTTGCATATTTATGATGCTTTTTGGGCTGTGTGTGGGATGAGAACAGATGGCTGATGGGTTCCACTGACTTACCTGCTCCAGCAAACTGGCAGGTGTCCACACCTCCAGCAAATGAAAGCCCACAGAGCAGGTTTGGGAAGAGGAGTACATTGTAGTCATTGAAAGCTGCTTCCAATTGCTTATTGTGTTTTTTTAGGTTTTTTTTTTTTTTTTTCTTGTGGTCTCCTCTGCTGTGCTGTTCATTAGCCCCTCTGGAATTTAAATGGCACATTTTATGGATGAGAGTTAACTCGGTTTGCCAGATAGAATTGCTGCATTGCCATCGCCTCTGTGCATGAATATAGAGATGTGGACATTGATAGGAATGCAAGTCACTCGAAATGTTCCGACTGCTAGAATATTTCTTTTCCCTCCTTATTTAATTTTGCTGTTTGGAGTGAAAGGAACACATTTAAATAATAAAAAGAACCACAATGTGCCTGCTGCTCTATTCAGGGAGTTTTTCTAATTTCAGTCCCTTTCTGCAGAACTGCTATAAATACTCTGACATGAGAATGCCTGAGAAATAGGTCACAACGAAAACTGCTAATATGTACATTTGACAGAAGTCCTTCCAAAGTTGATTTCTTTCAGAGCGTTTCATAAGGCAAATAATGTGAAGATTAGGCTGGAGTTTTCAAGAATACCTGTCTGAGAATGGGAACCAGATGAACATTCCTCTGCTTCTTCTCACCCCCAGACATGCTCTGAATCCAGACCTCATAAGAGACAGGTAAAACTGCTGCAGGCTGGAGTCCTGCAGGAGCATCAGTACCGTGATTATCTTTTCCTAGGGCAGTTTGGGTCTTGAAATGACCATGATTTGGCAGATGCTGCTCCTCCAAGGGCTGGTTACTGGGGTGTCTCCTACAGGGTGCACCCAGGAGAGCTGGAATCCCTGGTGCAGCGGAGTCCTCCTCCCTTAGAGAAAACCCACATCATCTCCCCTCAAAGGAAGAGCAAACAAAGCAAGCATCAATCTGCTCACTGTCAGGGTGTGAGCAGCAGCGGGGAGAAGCCCTGCAGCAGCTGAGCTGGCAGTGTGACCCGGGAGGGAGGGAGCAGGGACGTGTTTGTGGCACATCCAGGGAAGCAGGGACGTGTTTGTGGCACATCCAACGGAGCGAACCTGGCACGCGGGGCTGGGGCTGCGCTACCTGGCTGCTGCAGCAGCCTTATCTCTTGTCACAGAGGTGTTCAGCTCTGTTTTATCAGGTTGCCCCCATGTGTGTCAGCACGTGGCACCTTCCCCTGGGGGCTGCTGTCACCTCTCTGGGAGGAACCACAGGGCCCCGACCGCTGGAGAGGCTCCTGAACAAAAATCTTCTGGAAAACAACTGATTTCTGTAAGCAAAGCGAAAAAATAAAAAAGGCGTTTAAGTTCTCCCGGCTGAATGTGTGACATAATAAAATTCTAAACTGGCTTTGGCATCAGACTAAGCAGGATTTTTGGCTGGGACTCTGGAGGTTTTGGCGCGTTGTGCACAGTCAGGCTGGAGCTCCAGAGGAGGGTGGTGGGCACTAACAGGGATCAAAGCCCAGTGTGTTGGCTGCATTTTGGCAAAAGAATTGGAATTTTGAAAAATCTCTTTTTTAAGCTTTTCTCCCGGGGCCTGGGAGCTGGGATCTTTTAAGAGACACGATGCACACTGGGCTCAATCTGATTTATTTTTTTTCCCCCACAGCAGTTTGGAGGAACTTCAGATAATCATCAGAACGTGTGGACGCTTATTTAAACTGAACAGAACTTTAAGCTGTGGAAAGTTGCTTAGAAAAGCTCTTTTGGGAGGAAGAGTAATCTTAAAAGACAGAATGGAAATATGCATTTTATTTTAAAAAAATTCCTTGTGGTCTTCTAAGCATTCTTGATGATAAGGGAATTCATGGGCATGGTTGAACCTGAGTAGAAAATCCAGGCTGAACTTACGTGTTTTCAGATGATGTATTACACAAAATCAAATTACGTTTTAGATTCTCATTAAGGTAATCTGTGTATTTTATTTACACTGATATAAATTAACTGCTTTGATCTAAGATGGTTAATAAACCAAATATCTCCTGAGGTGTCCCAAAGGGATAACAAGCCTGGTTTGCTTTAGGGCACTTGCATTTAATAAATCTGGAAGCATTGAATAAGAGAGGGAAAGGAAAACATGATGCAAGCAGAATACACTTAACATTTATTGTGGCAGCATAAATAAATGTTTGGAACGTTGGAGCCTGAATCTGAGGCAATAACTGGTAAAAAAACCAGCAGGAAAAAAAAAGTGATAATGGCAGAATGGAAAAGTTAAAATTTAATTCCAGCACTGGAAGCAGTGGTGCAACAGCGATTGTTTTTCATGGAGGCTGATCCCCTGGGATGCTAGTGATCTTCCCACCAGGATTAGAGGCGGCTGAAGGGTTCCCAGACTGTCTGGTGGCATCTTCTGGGGGCACTGGGTTTCCCCTCTCTGGCCCTGCCCCTGCCCAGCCCAGGTGTGCAGTGAATTGCCCTGGCAGCCGAGTGGGCACAGGCATTTGGTGTTTAATTACTGATCTGCTGCTCTTAATTCTTAATATACTCCCAGCAATAGGTGCAAGATGATCTATTCCAGCCAGGCTCCCAATGTTTATCATTAATGGAGAATGAACTGACATAAAAGCTTAAGCATCTCTTTTCCCCTCCCATAGTGAGTAAAAACTTGATTTCCTTAACTAATAGATTGCTGTCAGTGTAACAGGAATGGAGTTTCCAGCCTGTAGTTAAAGAAAAAAAAAAAAAAAAAATCACTTGCTCCATTTACTTCATATAGCAAAAAAAAAACCCACCCCAACCCCAGAACGCTGAAGAGCTCGTGCTTTGTGTGTGAAAAATCCCGTGTTTTGGAGGCAGGGATGGCATTAACATTCTAATGGTGGCTGCTTAAGTGCAATCAATGTATTGCAGGTGTTCAACAGATCCCGGGGATGGAGCGCTCCTCGTCTGGAGGTGGAATTGGCTGCCTGCCTTCTGCTCTCCGGGGGCTGATTCAGTTTGTCTGTTTGCTCATATTTTACAGTAAATTAGAGACCTGTGACCATCATATTAATACTTAGAACAAAAGCCTTTGAGTGCTTTTATCTTTAGAGAAAATTATACTGACTTGAATTAAGAGACACTTTGAGTTTTCCTGATGAAATAGGAACGCCAGCAGAAGGAATATGCAAGTCTCTTTTGCCATTTTCTCGATATCAAAGGCTGACATCCAGCACCAGGTTGGATCTCAGGAGATGGGCTTGGACAAAGCATCAATGGCTCTTCTGTTGCATCTCTTTGGAGTAAGATACAGTTTTTATGTTGTTTTGGTACAGCCTGAGCTGCAGGAGTGCTCCTGGGTTGGCTTTCCTGAGATGCTCAGGCACCAGCACACAGCTCATGAGAATCCAGGCTGCCCTGAGACTCAAGTCTTGGAATCAGCTGGACAAAGCCAGGAAACTGTTGATCCTTCCCTACCCTGGGGCTGCATTTGATCAGCAGAAATGGTCCCAACTGAAGTCAAATTCAGTGACCAGAGTGATACTGGGCTGGAGCTGGGGCACATGGATAAATTATTTATACCAGTAACCTGTGGTTGTCCTTTGTAATTTGTCTCCCTTGGGCATTTGTGGCCTTATTTTCAAGGGTGTTGATCTCTTTATACAACTACCAATGAAACTGGGTTTTAAAGATAAAATGAAAACCAGACTCTCTCTGGAGATTTTAAAGATGACCATGTGGATTTTGGGGTCTGGTCCAGAGCATGCTGCAGTCAAGGGAGTCCTTCAAGTGATTGAGCTGGGCAGGGAGTAGGGGTACAGAAGAACAGAACTTGGCACAGCAGCAGAGAACCCCCAAATGTCTGGGCTCACTGTGGGCACTTGGCTGAGGACAAAGCTTTTGGCAAGCTGGCAGAGCTGGGGGTGATTGTGGGGCAGTGGCACGCCCAGGGAAAGGAGAACAGGCATTTTAGAGAAAGAATGTGCTCTTTCCAACCCGATAGTCCCTGCGGACCTGGAGAACGAAAGGCAATCTCATTGTAAAATATTCATAGACAGCTGCTCTATAGCGTTTATCCCAGTGTTACTTCAGTCTTGAGCTAGGCTATAATTAAAGCATTTATGTTTCAGATGCTTAACAGGGTGTTTTAAAATGTTTAGGTCTTGTAAATGATGTTTATTTATGGGTTAGCTAATTAAGCCAGCAGAGTTCAGCTTGGTCTCCAATCCAGTCCAAAAGACGAGCAGCGACATTCCCTGTTACTTTGGAAGCAGCTGATCCAAAAGAGATCCCCACTCCCTCATTCCCTGGGCAGCTCTGGGCGTGGAACTGATGCCTTGGGAAGGCTGACCTGAAACAGAGATTGGACTGAGCTAGAGAATAAAGTAGGTATTTATTAAAAGGCCTTTAAGGACACACCTTGGGCAGGACAAGAGCCTGGCCAGGGCTACACCCAAGGTGGACCCGAAATGGTCACAAAATGGACAAACAGTCATGAGGTCTCACAGTTTTATAAGTTTTGGTCCATTTGCATATTGGGGTTTAATTACCCAATTCCAGCTTCAGGCTGTGAGGTCCCATCCTTCTTGTTCCTCCCTCCAGCCCACCCTTGTTTGTGCTTTTGGGCCTGAAAGTTGTCCTTGGTCTCCATCTGTGAAAGGATTTGTTTTGTGTCCCTGCTCTGTGCAGAGCTGAGTGACACAATGTGAGGCACACAGAGCCTAAAAATCATGAAAGTTAAAACTTAAGGAATCAATGGCACTGACAATACGGCAAAGGGACGTGTTCTTGTTTGAGTATCCCAAGATTGTTTATTCAGGGACACAAACAGGACCAGTGAAGGGGTCCAGGGACGCAGAATAGAACAGACAAAATGGAGTTTGGGTTCTTGCAATGAAAGCCAAAGTTTGCAGCGACACTGCTCGCAGTGAGCCTGGTTTGGGGGCACCCCTGCCTTCCACAGGGATGCAGAGAGCCCAGCCTTTACTCCCAGCTGCAGGAGCCTGGGGAGAACACGGAGCCTGCAGAGCAAACCTGGCACCAGCACTGGGCTGGGTGCTGAGGGCTCGAGTTCACCCTCCAAACACACTCAAGCC
Organism: Sinosuthora webbiana; assembly: GCA_013397395.1. Classification (NCBI taxonomy): domain Eukaryota; kingdom Metazoa; phylum Chordata; class Aves; order Passeriformes; family Sylviidae; genus Sinosuthora; species Sinosuthora webbiana. Next base: position 478,913 of record VXBN01004400.1, read on the forward strand.
TTTCTCTAGCGAACAGTTAATTATCTTTCCTCTTTTTTGTGAGCGTGAACTCCCGGGCTTTCAGGGCAGGAATTCTGTCTGCTGCTGGCTGGATGCTGAGCCGTGCTGGCTGCTGTGCGGTCTCAGCGCTATTGTGATGCAAATACCAATAACACAAGGGAACGAGAAGGTAAAGAGCTGTTGGCACCAGCTGGCAAGCTCGGATGTATTTTGTTTCCACCAGATAATCCTGCGGGGCTGTGATACCCTGTCACTATTTCTCAATTTCTTTTTTTTTTTTTTTTTTATGCAGTATTACTGTGAGGGGTTGGCCTTTAGCATCCTTAAATCCTTGCTTTTACTCTTTGACTTCTTCTATTCACGTAATTGTTTCCATCCTCTCTCTCCCCACTGTGAAGTTTTGCTTTCAGAAGAATTCTACCTTAAAAGCGGCAACTAAATGAGGTCCAAAAGTGCATATATGGAAAGAATATCTTGTCTAAAACATTCAAGTTATGGTTCATCAGCCTCTTGGCTGTGTTCAAGAGGATATTAGCAATAGCATGTGTAACCTCCCGTTGCTTTACTACCCGTGTTTTTTTTTTTTTTCACTTTATGCTTTATCCACCAATGCAAAAGCCTCTGCTCGATGAGATTTGCTGATGGACTGGTCCTATAAAAAAAAATTTCCTGATGGTGATCAAAGCATAGCTCAGACATTGCCCCGAGGCTGTGATGCCCCTGTGCTCTTTACAGGGGCCAGATGGTTGGTACGTGTGCCAAATGCCACATATAAATTCATGGCATCTCCGTGGCGAACCAGTACATTTTAGTTAGTGTAAATCAAAACACAGCCCCAAATTACTTCTTAACCAAATTGTAACACTTTAATATAACTGCTCCCAGGCCGGCTCGAGTGGGGTTTGCTTTTGTTCATTTCGGGAACCATCTGTGCCTGCAAGCACGGCTCCAGTGCAATAAAAATAACTCCAGAAAGCAGAGTGAACGTACAAAGTGGGCTAAATCGGGTTAAATTAGCTTCAATATAAAACCTGGTAGAATTCCTCTCTTCGGCGCTGCCTGAAAGAGAAACGTGTTGCCACCTTGTGCAGTGCTGGGTCATCCAAACCCCGTTCCCTTCTTCAGGTGAGCACAGAGGTAGGAGGAGGGCAGGTGGGACTGAGCCACACAGGGTGGTTTCATCTTAGCCAAGATGTCTCTCCCAAGAGCTGCCCTGATGCAGGACAGACACACAGACTCCACAGCTCCACAGCACAGACACCATCAGGGTTATTAACCAGGGATATATTCTGCAGTGCTGCACAGGAGAGGGAATTCTGGGAGCAATGTATTTCAGATTGGAGCTGTGATTCAGCTCCTGAAATTCATTGAGGCAGCAGGTCTAAAGCTGAACAATTTTACCTGGATCTATGCAAATTTATGGCATAATATAACATGGAAATATATGTAAATGTTGTCAATTATTGTAAAGCAAAGAGGCACATTGATGGAATATTCCATGAAATGTTTCATACGGCATTTTTTGAATTCCTAAGAAAGAAAAACTGAGAAACAGCAAATGAACTGGAATTGAGTGTGGATGTTCCAAGCCCATTACATTGGGACATTTTCTTTGAACTGCTTATTAATCTCACCTTCCGTGCAGGTTTTCAAGAGCTCACTTCTCTCCACTGCCACATTATACCTTTACAAATCAGGAAAATGTCAACTCGTGATTTACTGACAAAGCCGACAACTGACATAATTTATCTCGCTTGAGATCAGTTCATCAAACTTGGGAACATCTTGGCTGCTGTAAAATCCAGGCATTTGATACAATCGCGGCTGCTTAAAATGCAAAGGCTAACCTACATTTTTAAAATGCTGTAAAAAGAACAAGAAGTGATGCCAGGATGAAAATTTATGAGGCACGGAGCCGGGGATCTGAATTTAGCGTTTGCTGCGTTTGGAGTGTTGTTACTATCTTGTTTGCACAGTTGAAAACGAGTGTTAATGGGAGGATGGAGCGAGAGGGCTCGGCTTTAACATTCGAGTCCAAGGCTGGCTCTGACCCGGTGCTTTGCAGGAATTTTAAATGCTCATCCTTGATTTAATACAGCATTGTTTGATACCAGTGGCTCCTTGTTAGTGGAGCTCTGATTAGAGCAGCACGTTTTGGCAGTTTGAGCGCTTGCTGCATTCAAATTCAGAGATAAACCTGTGAAAACACAGATGAAAGTGGAGGAATGTAGTTTAATATCAACTGCTCTGATAATATTAAGATGGAATTAGCTTTTGCACCTTCTGTCAGAAGGTGTTCTGTTTGACGTGCCAGCGTCGTAAGGTTTTTGGGGGGTGTAAGGTTTGTTTTGGGTGTTTGCACAAGGTGCAGGATGAGGCCGAGTGCTCTGACAAACAACAGCTCTCAGCGCCAGGGTAAGAGATTTCCTAGGATATTAAAACACAGAGCTTTAGATGAAAACCTGATAGCCCCTTCCTGTTATCTCCAAGCGCCTCCGTAATGGCCAAGCTATTGGGTACAAATTGGTACAGACTCCTCCGTGGGGACCGAAAGCAAAATAACTGCCATGGGAGATGAATTCTGGTGTTGTAAAACAACTTTGGGGAACACTTTGCTCTTAAATATTCATGACCAAGCCATCAACTGATGTGTCAAGAGCTGTGTTGACACAAAACCTGATCCAAGGGTAAGCCAAGGCTCTGTCTCGATGTTTAGCTCAAACCTTCCGCAGGATTTTGCACCCCAAATGTTTTGGATGCTTCTGATCTCTTTGGCAGCCGGTGCTGAGGCTGGAAGGAGCAGGGCTGGGAGTGTCTGGGGGTTTCTGCAGCTCTGCCCGGTGATGTGTGTCCCTGGTGACACGCGGCACTGCCGAGAGAGGCTCTGCAGGTTATGAGGAAAAGCATAACTTGGGTTAACATTTATCTCAGCTGTCATCGCTATTTGCAACACTAAATCTTCCTCATAAATAAGTGCAGAAATCTCTGCTTCAAAGTGAAAAAATTCATGCTCCAGTTAAACCTCAATTATATTTCCAAACAATATTTATCAGATTTTCGGATGTGTGCTTAGCGCGGTTCAATTTTGTGCTATCAGTCAGAAGTGGCAGCGCTGGAGGAGGAGGGAGGGGGGCTGGGAGGTGTTTTTCAGGTGGGAAATGGAGCGTGCAGAGAGGAGCCAGAGCTGCCAGGGCAGGTGAGAGGGGCCTGTGGCTTGGGTCCACTTTTAATGAAATATCAATGCATTTAAAAAAAAAAAGGGGAAAAAAAAGGGAGTCACTGTAATGTTTCTCCCTGCAGAACAAGGGAAGTGGATCTGAATTCCAAACCCTGCTCCAGGGGCTTGGAATGGGAAGCTGTTGTTTCGTTCCATAATTCTGGGGAGGTAAAAACCAAGCACCTCTAATTTCACGACTCTCTGAATTTATTCCACCTAATCTTTTTTTTCTACAGCTATTTACCACATTAATTTAGCAAAAAACCTGACAAGTGTGCATATGCAGAACTTAAGCTCAGTCCTTAGGTGCACATTAAGTAAAGATTTAAGCTTTGAAATATAAGATTAATTCAACTCTTGCTTACAGTCGCATTGCAAAATCGTTGATTATCCAGAAACTCATGTTTCTTCTTCATGTGAATTTGGCCACGTGTAATATTTTCTATGTTTAGTGCTAACACTTAACGATGGGAGAAGTAAAACTCTTGAGCTGAATGGGAACGGAGCGTGTGTTTTGAGGCTGCAACATGGAAGTGTTGAACAGATTCTTCTCAAAGTTTTGGGAGGAAACTTGTGGGCTGGAGCTGTGACAGCCTGAATACGTGAGGTGCTGGCTCTCGGCTCGTGTTTTAGGCAGCGTCCCCAGATCCGGTGCCTCCCTAAATGTTCCAACTCCCACTCACCCACCCATTTACACCTGGAGCTGCTTCTTGAAGTCATTCGTGCGTCTTCCATTGATGTACTAAAATTGGGCTGTTCCCTTTGTTCTAAAGGGAGCTTATTCTTTGGTCCTGTCCTCAAGGCAGGAATTAAACTTTCATTTCAATGCTGGGCAGAGGGAACTTCGTTTCAAAAGGGATTTGCTTTGGGCATGGGTAAATCTGGCTCTTTGTAGGTTTTGTGGGGGCACAAATTACAGCTCCATGAAAGGGGAAATGGTAGGATGTTTCAGAAAGTCTCTGAACATGCAAGGCACATATTGTTGTTTATCTCTGATCTGTGCTTCTGAACAGGGCATTTTATATAGAAAAGGAGGGACCGAGAGACAAGTGTTGGAAAAAAACCACCAGTACCCAGAGACCAGATTCCAAGATTCCCATTTCAGATACATATAAAGAGGGGAGCTATAGCAGTATCATTCAAATGTGACAGCAGTCACTCCAACCTTTGCTATTACGGCACAAAATTACATGTTCTTGCCAGAGAAATAGGAAGGGCTGATAGGGACGACAGCTGGGATTTGCTTTCTTATCTATATTTTACACACATGCTCTTTCATTTCCCTCTCTCTCTCCCTCTGTTCCAGGATCCAGGCTGGCTCTTAGAGCTGCTGTTAGTTTGCAAACAATGGGACAGCTTTGTATCCTTTGGTTCTCAGCCCTATAGATCCAGGTTGAAAATTAAATTACATTATTCCTGGGCTTTGTAATTGGTAGCATTAAGAGCGAAGCTCTGCCTGCAATGAACTCTTTGTCCTGAAATGTCTCCAGAGGTCCTTTCCTGAGCTGCGGATGAGGGATCCAGCTCTGGGGAATCGATGTGTGGTGGGTTTGACTTGGCTGTGAGTAAATGGGAATGCAATCTCAGCCTGCACTGCTTCATGGCATCTGGAGAGAAAACGCTGAGCTGAAAATCCTGAGCAGAACAGATTCTGGGAGCTTGCATGACCTTGCTCTGCTGGAGTTAATGGCAGCTATTACTTACTGCTAATAGCTCATCAAAGTTCTTTAAATTATCTACCTCTTGGGAGCATATTATAGATTCTATAAGTCGTAAGATTTGTAGTACCCTCTTGTCTCTGCCTTCCTGCTTCTTTTCTTGATCTCTGCAACATTTGCTCGTGTGTTCACCCACCAGCACCACGGGGAAGTCCATTCCCACATTCCCATTACAGGTTGCTGAGGGATTCCTGCAGTGGGAGACCCCCTGTGCCAGGGCTGTGCGAACCGAGGGGTGTGGGAAAGGTGATCCAGCAGTCACTCCTGCATGGGATTTGCAGCAGCCACGCAGGAGAGGGGCGATTCTGAGCTATGTGAAATGTAAAACCAAAGCAAGATGAGGGGCTGGTTTGATGGATTAATAGAAAAGTTAATTGGCCTTCCCCGGAATGATTATCATTAACAAAACGCAGCTGCTAACCTGCCAGAACCAATCTGCGACGACAGAGTTTGGGGCTTTTTTTAGGGCTGGTTTTTATTCTGCTCATGACTGCCCGGGATAAAGGTGCTTTTTTTCAGTCTTTCCATTCTCTCCTGCTGCAGCCTGGCGTGGGCTGTTTCAGTGGTGGCTCCTCAGCCAGAGCTGAGGAAGTGGGTGAGCTCCAGCTCTGGGGATGGCCACGAAGTTGGATCTGTGCCCGTGGTTAAGGAAACTTGAACTGACAAGCACCGTGGGCTGCCTGTGCGAATGCAGGGAAGTTTTCTGTGCCAAGTCAGTTCCATTAATCTTGGGGCTGTGACATGTCTGTGCTCTTATTGATTTCCCAGCAGGCTGATCATCACCAGTCTCATCACGTTAGGAGCCAATATGGAGAAGGCACAGGGGGGAAATGGGGCTGGTGTGTTTATCTCTAGGGCACAGGAGGCTCATAATCAATGCCACTTGGAGACAAAGCCAGATGGGTTGAGATAATTGATGAAAAGTGCTTCTAAGTAGGAGAGGTTCTACATAACTTACAGAGATGGGGGGGAAATTTTTTGTTTTTTTTTTTAAGGGCAACAGATATCTGTGTAGCCCTGATAGTCAGAGCTGGTCCAGGGGGGCACTGACCACACCTGGCCAGCCCCACAGGCCAGAGGGACACTGAGGCTGGCTTGTCCCAGGCTGTGCCCATGGGGAAGGTTCCTCTCCAGGGTGGTGGAGGGCTGGGCACAGCTGCAAAGGGTAAATAACAAACAAGAGCAGCAAGCCTGTCCCATGGTCTACACAGACACCACAGACCACCACAGAACCAACCTCAGGTCCCTGCAGCCCTAGACTTGTGCAAGGCTCTTGCCATGCCAAAATACACAAACTCCCCCCAGAGTCCTTCATTTGGTCTCTGAAACTGCCCTCAAAGTAGTCACAAAATGTATTTTTTCAGCAACTTAATTATTTCTTCTCGACTCAATCAATAATGAGCTATCCCAGTCAAGCCCTACATATTAAGTTGTTTTCTTGTTGTTCTTTTAGACAGCTGCTTGGAATTAAAATAGCTCTTAGGCAAATCTTAGAGAAACAATTAAAAGCCTGGTGCTTGGGAGATTTTTTGCAATTATGAACTGATCGTGGTTTGGTCCTGGAAAGACTTGTGCCTCCGGCATTAGTGGATGGGAGCTGTGTGCAGAGATAAGCACAGGAATATTTTTTTTTCCTTGATTGCGGTCTGCATGCAAACTTGCAGTTGCTGTTTGTTTATTTAGTATCACTTAATTTATCTCACTGTCTGTTTTGCACATCCTGGAGTGGCTTTTGGCTGGGGGAGTGAGGGCTGGGACAGAGCTTGGCAGAGCTGCCTCTCTGACCAAGTGTGTTCTGCAGAGGACAAGGCTGATGGTTAATCTTGGCTTTTATCTGCAGATATATCTATATATAGAGAGACACAGCTATATATCTATATATACATATATATATCTCTGTGTGTATATATATATATTAGTGTATACATTCACATACATACATGTATATTCGACCTCACCTCCTCACCTTGCTGATGGGAGCCAGAAACTTGAAATAACGGCACAGGTTCCATTTTCAAAATTAAATTATTTTCTGGGTTTTATAACAATTTATTGTTTCATGTTTCTGGATATCAAAGAGCTTTTTTCTACCTACATAGAGTAGAGGGGGGAAAAAAAAAATCTAATTTATTTTCTGTAGCTCATAAAAGGAAGCTCCTTTCCCCATGGCAGGACTTCTCCTGTCAGTTAATAAGCTCCCACAGCCAAACCTATTAGGAGCACTTTTAAGTGGTTGCCAGCATGGTTTAATTTGCAGCACCCCGGTGTCTGTTCCCTCCCTCTGACAACTTTCAAGTTGACACAATTGTTAAACCTTTAAGCTGCAAATAATTACAGTTAGTGTCTGATCAGGGACACGTTTATACATCATCGATATCAAAAGTCTGTCCCATGGGGAGCGGCTGAGGGAGCTGGGAAAGGGGCTCAGCCTGGAGAAAAGGAGGCTCAGGGGGGACCCTCTGGTCCTGCACAACTCCCTGACAGGAGCGGACAGCTGGGGGCATCAGGCTCTGCTCCCAGTGATGCCTTAGGATTTCAGCTTTTATATTCTTTATATATTTGTAATCCTGCGATTCTTTAGTGCGTAACTCTGAACTCCACACACAGTGGGAGCTGCTGCTTCCCCATTTTGGGCAGACACAACAATTCCTCTCCGGGCCTGGAGATCAAGGACACCTCACTGCCTCAGACCTGAGAGATGGAAACAAAAGTGAGTTGGGGGCAGCAAACTTGGGGTAAATGACTTCATTACCTGAAGTTGGAATTGGAAGATGAACCCTCAATCTGCAAATGGACCAAACTTATAAAAGTGTGAAAACCCGTGACCCATGATCTATTTTGGAGGGAGCCCCTGGGGGAGTTTTGTCTGCCCTAAATGTACCTGAAGGCCCTTCAACATATAGAACTGTTTTTTATTCACTTGATTTTCTCTGCCCTCTGTTTTTAGGTAGTCCCAAAAAAAGCATCACCAGGGAACAGGGACAGGAGGAGAGGGAACGGCCTCAGGCTGGGCCAAGGGAGGCTCAGGCTGGACATCAGGAGGAATTTCCCCATGGAAAGGGTGCTCAGGCCTTGGAACTGCCCAGAGAGGTTTGGAGTCCCCATCCCCAGAGGTGCCCAAGGAACACCTGGATGTGGAACTCGGTGCTCTGGGCTGGAGATCAGGCACAGGTTGCACTCGATGCTCTTGGAGGGCTTTTCCAACCTTAATCATTCTGTGATTTTCTGCACCTTGGAGAGAAACAACACTGCAAATTCTGTCATCCCTATCCAGTGTCAGAGCTTATGAGAGAGAGCTCTGTAATTAATGTATTTCTTTCCCAGATGTATTTCTTTTCTTTCCCTTTTCATAAAAGAATGTCGTTCCCAAGGTGGGCACAGCGAAAGTGGGCTTATAACGTGTCATTAGAAGCTTTAGACCTTGTGCCTTGCAGGGTGTTATTACTGTTCAGTGTGGGAGAACAGATGCTATTTTACTGGAAAAGCAAAACTGCATTAAATTGACAGCACTTTAATTTTTCATGGTAGTAGCAAGAATTCTTATTTCCTATTTTATTTGCATTTTTATTACTGAGAAGCACAGTGACTGAGCTTCCCGGTGGTTTTTGTCAGTGCTGCTCATCTAGTCAGGCTCTGACCGTCCAAGGAGCAGCTGGACTATGAATATGTATCATTTATTCATATGACAAACTTTTGGGCTGGGATGCTGAATAGATGGAGGCTTCCTGCAGTTAGTGACCTGGAGAGCAGAGGGCAAAATGAAGTGTTTTGGAGTGGAACACTCCATCAAAGCATTCATTGTCCCCTAGAAGTGATTCTTCTGTTGTTGACATTCTTGCCCGGACCATTATTTTCAGATTTAGAGCAGTGTTTAGGCTGTGTCTGAGCTACAGGCTTGTGCTGGGTTATTGAAATCAAAGATGCTGCATTGAAAACCACCACCGAGATTCTGATGTTTTTCTGGCATTCTCCAGCCAAGTGTCCCGGTAGGCTTCAGAAAACTCCGGGATTTCACTTTTCCTTTTTAGATTTAGCTTACAGTAAAAGTTACTAAGGTATCTGATGCCCCCTGACCTTCTTCCTGGGGAGAGACATAATGCTGATTTATACATGAAGGTCAAGGATATGGCTATTGCTCAGACTGAAAAAGATTGACTGGAACGTTCTTCGAATGTGCAAAAAAAACCAAACCCAAACAAACCCAGAAAACTCCTCAAACTATAGAGGGGGAAAATTCTCTTGTGTGTTCTAGGCTGGGCTAGAAGAAATGGTGTTAAATAATAAAGAATGGAGGTTTAAATAATCAGTGGAAGCAAAAGCCTTCTACTGATGAGCCAAGTGAAGCATGGGCTTGTCATGGCTGGGGAGCACAGGGTGCCTGACATGGGGGGGCTCTTTAAGAAAGTTGATCTGGCATTTTCTTGAAATTCTTCCCTGTGGGGGTAGGTATTCTTTCCTACATGGATATGTATAGCTGTGCAGTTATTTATAGTCAAAAATGTCTGTCCTCCTGTGAAATGGTGACAGGAGCCAGTAAAAATAGAAAAAACTTGTGATGCTTCAGGGCTGCGTCAAGGGAAAAAGTCTGGAAAACAGCGAGTGCGATCCCTCACTTGGGCGAGCACCGTCTGGAAGGGCTCAGTCCCGCTTCTCCTGATGTGTCTGTGCCCAGCACGACCCTCAGGGAGCCCCACTGGGGGCACTGCTGACTGCTTGCAGTGGAGGGCGAGGTGGGTGAACTGCAGCAGCCTGTGGCGTGCAGGAGTTCAGAGTAAATAATTGAACTGTCTCGTGGCCTTAAACCCCGTGAACCTGTGGAGGATTCAATTTGCCGCTGATGGGAGCACCAGCGCTCTGGAGATGTTCATCCCCGAGCCTGGAGGGTGCCCAGGCAGTTCCAGCCCCTTGGTCTCCTTGCTACAATTATTTATATTTATAAAAAGAGTGAAGCGCCCGCAGCACTTCGCCTACAATGGTAATAAACACTCCTCAACAATGCAAAAAAAGACTTTCTTTTGATAAGATCATTTTAAAAGGTAACTGCTTATGATAATACAATTTATTCGTAATGGCTTGAGGGCAAGCTAGGATGGAAATGAAGCATGTCTTCCATTAGAACCATACAGAAACAAACTAATAGGCTGCAGAGAGAACCATTTGTAATGTTACTATAATTCACATGATTCATTAAACTGAAATGGAAAATGATAGCGTTTCCCCCTGAAAAAAAAAAAAATCCGCATGGAATTACATGCTGAGATCACTTAGCTGAACTCTTTTATTGACTAAGCATCTTGTTGTGCTGATGTGGAGATTATAGAGGCCCGCAGCCATTTATTTTTCTGATTTCTAAAATTAGAACTCCTTTTCCTTATGGGATTGCTGGGATGTGTTTCCCCTCTGGCTGCAGCTGCTGGCCATGGCAAGGGGCTGCTCTTGGGGCATTTCCTGGCAGTGGGAATTACAGGATCCTTGGAAATGTGCTGCTGGTGCTCACTTTCCCAGGTCACTGCGGGGAAGTGAAGGATTGAAGGGCTGTGAGGCAGTAAAAGGCACAGAAGTGATGGGTTTTAGCAGCTCGAGATAAAACACACAGTTGCTTTCCAGGTGATTCATGTCTTTGGGATCTGGCGAAGTTCCTCTTGACACGCACGCTCAGCCCTCCCTGGAATGTCACCCGTGATTAATGTCAGCAAACACGCTGTGCCATTTAAAGGATTTTTGGAAAACAGCACATTGAGCAGGTTTTAATGCTGATTTTTTGACAGCCTTCACGTTTGGCCCTGACATCCTGCAGAGTAGACTCCGTCTTCCACCGGCCATTTATCAGAAGTATCGCAGGACAGAGAAAGAATATTTTAAATGAGCTCTGGATGACCTCAGAGTGGATTAATGCATTTGGGAGGACTGATCAACCTGACAATCTCACATTCATCAGTGTGAAATCAATCTGAAAGGTACAATGGATTGTATCTACTTAACTGTTGATAGAGGATGCCAGAACTGACAGAATAACCTGGCACTTGCTATTTATTGTGTAGGGATGCAGAATACTTGCCTGTATACATAAACATCTCTCTTTTGCAACACGTTGCATGGCAAGAAAAAACTAAAGGCAGCCTGGGATAACTGGGCATTTTCTGACAGACACACATCTCTTCATTTATCTGTAATTCCAGTGAATTCCCAGATCATGCAGGAGCTACAGTGATGGAATGTAACTCTTGTGCCAGTGTCATTTACATTTTGCTTTATTAGACAAAAGTCAAGTAATTAATCAGTTGATTGCTTAATTCAAAATTCAGTCGATTGCAATTGAGGCTTCATCACTCTGCTTTCCACATGATGAGATCTGGTTGATAAATTTGATTCTGTTTTGGTTGCCTGGCTCTAAATAAAGTGAGTTGGGGTACAGGCAAGCCAGAGACTTCAGGTTTTGTGTGTGAGTAGAAATTGAAAAATTGGGCCGTGACCGACATTCCACAGGGAGGTTTTCAGACAGCCCAGTTGGATTTCAGCAAGTGCACTCAGGGTTGTGTTTTCAGAAATGCTGAGCTGATGCTGGAGAGAGGGAACCTCATCAATCCACACAAATATCTCCAAGGGGTGCCAAGAGGATGGTGCCAGACTCTTCAGTGGTGCCAGTGACAGGATGAGGAGCAGTGGCCATAAATGAAAACACAACATTTCCTCTCCACATGAGGAAGAACTTCTTTCCATGGAGTGTGAGTATTTCCATTTCCATGTGAGCACTGTGTCCAGAGAAGACATGGAGTGTCCCTTTCCAGAGACATCCCAACCCCACCTGGACACCTGCTCCGGGATCCTGTGATCGTGTCTCGGCAGGGGATTGGATTGGATGATCTCCAGGGGTTCCTTCCAGCCCAGACTATCCTGTGATTGTGTTTGCTCCACTTCTTTCAGCTCAGTTTGTGTGCATTTACCTCTGGAAGGTCAGATCCTGTCTTTTCCAACTGGGTAAATCTTCCCTGCTCTAGACAACACCCACACATTATAAAATACCCTCAAGCCCCTGTTCAATCCTACAGGGAGGAATCAGGGCTCTCATCCAGAGCTGCTTCTGGGCAGGAATTTCTGCCCTTATGCCAATGCCCAGAGGTGCAGGGCCTCAGGCTGCAGTGAAGGAGAGCACTGGGAGCAAGTGGGTGCAGGCAGAGAGGTGAATTTGAGGGAAGGGCTCTGAATTCCATGGATGTGCCAGGTCCCTCTCCAACGGTAACTTGGCCATCAGTGCCTCTGAGCAGCCCTGAAGCAAGAGAAATACAGAAGAGACCTAAATTCCTGCTACAGGAGAGACCTAAATCCCTGCTTTTAGAGTAAATTGAAGCATGAGTACAAAGAACAACCAAATATGTGGTTTTGGAGATGCTCACTTCCCCGTGAAGAATATGCATTCAGTGGTCCCCTACCTGCAAAGTCATAAATCTGCACTCCAGCCTGGATTCCCCCTGTAAGCTCGAGCAGAAGCTGTCATTTCCTATTGTCTAAACAATTTACAGCTGCCTTAAAAGGGTGTCTCAGCAATCTTGACATCTCGACTTGATCATAAATTCAGAGCCATTGTTGAAGGAAATGCTTTTTTCCCTTTAGATAAGCACGCCAGTGGAAATCTTCCCCAGCCCGAGCTGCAGGAGGGTGGCTGTGTCTGCCTGTGTGCCCCTTCCTTGGGCTCTGCAGTGCCAGCCAGGCACTGCCGTGGGGGCTGTCCCCTCCCCAGGGCCAGGGGTAGGTACAGGAATGCTGCTCTACCAGCAACGATTTCATTATCAGCTTGTATCGCTTTAAGAAACTCTCCACAGTGGAATTGTAATCGGGTAAACCTGGGGCCCATGAAATGAGATTTTCAGTTCTGTGAGTTAGCAATAGGTGTGATACATTAAAGCAGATTTACTCCCCACGTGAGGGAGACTTTTATGAGAAATCTGATAAATTAAGCACAGAGGTTTCTGGTACACAGCTCGGCTCGCCTGCTGACCCACTACCCTCGTTTGGCTTTTTCATCTGCTTGCTGTGTCTTGAGGGAGTGCTCCACAAATAAAATTAGCCGTAACGTTACCGATGCTTTTCTGCTGTGGCAAGGCCAGGGAATTTATTCTTGAAGATGTGTGAGGTTGTGAGAAGGTGAAACTGCTAGGATGTGTTCCCAGTGCTCATTCTAGGAATAAAAATGGGGGTCTGGAGCATCCTGCTGACACCAGGAACATCTGCTGAGGCTGCTTGGCAGTGGAAGAGCAATTCATCCTGGATCCCTGATGCTTCCACAGCCCTGCCCCTGCTTCCCAGGAGGCAGCCTGTGCAGAGGCAGGAAAGGGGCCAGGTGTGCCAGAACTGTGAGCTGTGGTGCAAGGAGCAGGTGTGACCTTGCCCTGGTGCTGCTGTGGGTGTCCTGGTGCAGTGCCAGCCCATGTGTGGGTGTGTCCCCACTGCCAGCCCCATCCTCTGCTCCTGTGGGGACAGCTCATGCCTTTTGTGGCTACCTAAAAACAGAGGCCAGACAAAATTAAGGGAATAAAAAGCAGTTCTATTTATTGAAGGGCCTGCAGGTACATTTAGGGGAGACAAAGTCCCCCCCAGGGGTTATACCCAAAAATGGACAATGGGTCACGGGTTTTCACACTTTTATAAGTTTGGTCCATTTGCAGATTGGGGGTTCATCTCCCAGTTACAACTTCAGGTAATGAAGTCATTTACCCCAAGTTTGCTGCCCCCAACTCACTTTTGTTTCCATCTCTCAGGGCCTGAGGCAGTGAGGTGTCCTTGATCCCCAGGCCTGGAGAGGAATTGTTGTGTCTGCCAAAAATGAGGAAGCAGCAGCTCACACTGTGTGTGGAGCTTAGAGTTCTACACTAAAGAACTGCAGGATTACAAATCTATGAAGAATATAAAAGCTGAAATCCTAAGGCATCACTGGGAGCAGAGCCTGGTGCCCCCAGCTGTCCCCTCCTGTCAGGGAGCTGTGCAGGACCAGGTATACTTGGCACCACGACTGACCAATGGGGCAGCACAGAGTGCAAAGGGCTGGTAACATCAGTGACTTTCTGCTCCTCTTCCTACAAACCCCTGAGCTTTCTGGATTTCCACCATTTCGGTTTTCTTCTTTCCCTTGCTGTTATTACAAATTTTTCTTCTTTGTTACAGATTTTCTGTCTCTCTTAGCCTTCCTGGGCCCTTGTGCCCTTTGCCAGGTTTCTCCTGGTGTGGTGCAGGTGGGGGTCAGGGGGGTTCAGTGTCCCACAGCCGGGGTCAGGCCCAGCCCATCTCAGCTGTGGTGCCGCTGACCTCTGCCGTGATACCATCAATACAGTGTTTACCTGTCAGCCTGTTCAGCCCCGCAATCACCTGAAATAAATGGTCAGGAAGAATAAAGTAGCTGTTTTGTGCTCTCTGTGCTGACATGTGCCCTGCAGGAAGCTGGTGGTGTCCTGTGGCAGGGGCATGGCAGAGCTTCTGTGTGGAATTGCTCCCTGCAGAGGGAACCCGGTGGGAATCCCCAGCAGCTTCCTGCAGCTGAAAACCAAGTTTCTTACACAGACAATAACATACATAGAAATTCTCTTCCTATCAGGGGCTTTCACAGCCCTCGGGGTGAGATTCACAGGTGGTGTGGCAGCAAATGCAGAAGGAAACAGGATGGTGCAACGTCGACCACGGTGACAAGTGTCACTGGGGAGAGCTGGCAGGTGTGTGACAATGGGAAATTATGGAGGCAGCAGGTCAGGGAGAATCCTTGCAACCACTTCTGTGTGATTCCAGAGGGAGAAATGAGCCTTGTTGTGTGTCTGTGAGCTGGGTACGTGGGTTCCTGTAATCACCCTGTGCAGGTGGGGGTGTGGCACTGACCCTCACGGCTGTGACTCTTTGTGCTCACTGCACACAGACCACTCCAGCTACATTCCTTTTTTTTCAAAGTTTTTAATAAGATGTAATTGGAAAGGACTTATACAAGATCTGCATGTGGATCTGACATTTAAGGATATGATTAACTGAAAGCTGCTGAGGTCATTGCTTGACTAAATTGGCTTAATGAATGTTGATTACACTGTACAAGTTAATTTAATTTGGTGAGATTTTTATCTTCTGGATTGGGTATCACCTTCTGTTCAGTTATTGATTGAAATATGGGAGGATGCCAGATCTGGTTTGTCTGAGTTGATAGGTCACTGCAGCCCTGGCTGCTCAGCATGCCTAGGAGCACGGGCTGTGTGTTGTTTTCAATCCTTGTCTTCTCCCCACTGCTTTTTTCTCTCTCAACTGATGGCAAAAATTCCTCCAGGACAAGGAAAGGCTGATGCAATGCTCAGATTCTCACAGGAGCTGCCCACGTAGACGTTTTTGGGCTGTGGTTCGTGAGTGTGTCACTGCTCTGCGGCTGCCTTTGGACAGCTGTGAGAACAGTGTGGCCAGAGCTGCCTCTGCTCATACAAGTTTTCTGCCTTGTGGGCGGGAATCTGTCTGTAGGAGGGAGTGAAGAGAACAAAGTCACCTCCTCAGAAAGGCTGCAGAAAACTTAAGTAATGAGGAGACTAATTTATCTGAGTGTGGCTTGTGCAAGGCTGGGAGCGCTGTCCTGGCCAGAGTTTCAGGGTGGTGAGGCTGGAGCTTTGCTGGCTGACACGTGTCTCTCTGGTGTTTTGGGTGGGAGGGGTGGGAGAGGAGACTTCTTTCCCTCCATCCCTTTGCATTCCCATTTGTTTCTAGAATGGGGATTCTGTGGCTCCACCCTGGGATGGCAAAGGAGCCCAGAGAGCCCACGGCGTCCGGGCTGTGACACTGCCAAGGAGCCCCTGCCCACGGCACGGGCTGAGTGCACGGAGAGATGTGCTGCTGCCTTCGGAGAGAGCAGCTCCTGAGGGAGCCATGCTCCATATGGAACGTCTCAGTGGCATATGCCGTTAATCCTGTGTGCTGAATTATTCAGTGCTTCGGAATAATGAATCACTGAACAAAGCCTGGCTGTGCAGCTCCACAGGCCTCGGCTGCCTGGGGCAGCAGTCCTGCCTGGTGCTCCTTGGGTGGGAGCTCTGCAGCTCGGGGTGTGACTTTTCTGGAGCTGTGATTCCAGGGAACCCTCTTTTGGGCCGCTGGTTGTGGCTGCTAGGGCAGCACCTTCCAGCTGGCTGCCCAGGAAAGTGGAGCAGCCCTGGCTCAGGCTGCTCCTCTCCGCAATGTAGACCTGCTAGAAGGCTGTTTGGTTGGAAAAAACATCCAAGGTTGAGTCCAGTCATTCCCCCTGCACTGCCAGGGCCACCACTAACACACATCCCCAAGTGCCACACCCACATGTCATAAATCCCTCAAGGGATGGGGATTCCACCACTGCCCTGGGCAATCTGTGCCAGAGCCTAACAATCCTTCTGGTAAAGAAATTGTCCCCAACATCCGACTTGAACTTCTGATGGTGCGGCTTGAGGCCATTTGCTCATGTCCTGTCCCTTGTTCCCTGGCAGCAGAACCCAACTCCCCCCTGGCTGCCTCATCTTGTAAGGGAGCTTTGCAGAGCCACAGGGTCCCCCCTGAGCCTCCTTTTCTCCAGGCTGAGCCCCTCGAGCTCTGCCCATGTTCTCAGAATGTTTTACTCTATGTCAATACTGTCATTCTTGTGATCTTTTTAAGATTCCTGTAGTTCTGCTGCTCATGAACTCGAATTGGAATTCCTGCCCACACCCCAGCTCTGGTGTCACAGGCGTAGAACCTCCCCACGAATCTTTTGGAGGCTCAGAGGTACCACAAGATGGATAAGGAGGGCAGGCAGCCCCTGCTGCAGGGTGCCCTCCTCCTCCCCTGCCTCTAAACACGGGTGTCCCTGGGCAGGCAGGTGAGGAGCAGCCCTGGGACAAGCAGGAGCAGAGCTGAACTGTGCTGGGCTCTGCAGAGCACAGCAGCAGCCCAACCCAGACACATTTCCATACAAATTCAGCCTTTCCCTGGCAGCTTCCTGACCAGGCTCTGTGCTGCTTGGGGAAGATTACTCTGGACGTGTAAAAACTATAATCTGGATCCCTCAGGGGGAAAAACTGCCACCCACTTGTCCTCAAATCACAGCCTCGGTGGGGCTGCTGACAGCTGGACCTCAGGGGGGTTCATTCCTTCACATTCCTCTGTCCCCTGTCCTTGATTCTGCTCCTGACAGGCCTGGGGTGGTTAATATTTGTGATCAGAATTCCTTTGCTCACTTGCAGCAGGTCAGAGCAGTGCTCCAGGACAGGCTGGTCATTGGTGGTGCTGCTGGTTCTGCTTCCCCCACACGTGGCCCACGGAGCTGAAGGGAAATGCTCGGGGCGAGGATTAAATTTAGATTTTTATCCAAGTGAAAACTTTGTCATCTCAGCAGATGTTCTGTGCTCCAAAGCAGTAAAATCGCTGTTATTCATAGGAGAGAAGGGGAAAACGGATCTTCTAATCTCTGTTCAGAGCTGAGCAGTACACTTTGTCTTCAGTTAATATCAGGCTAACTTTCCAGGCAAAAGCAAAACCAAGTTGAATTTGGCTAAAAGTTGACCTCAAAAGCGTGGGCTGCCTTAAAGGTCGAACTGTTTTGCTTTGTTTGAAAAGCGATTTTTAATGAGTAATTTTGTCACTTTTATACCAAGATTTCTCATTTCAGAAATGTGTATAGTTTGATAGTACTGCATTTTTCCTTTTAATTTCAGTGGCATTTAAAAATTAATGTTTAAAAAAAAAAATACAGTTCTGCTTAATATCTTTCCAAGTTGTTTTGCAAGTTGTTTTGCAAGTTGTTTAGCTCCGCTCTCCAGAGCATCCAGTGGTTATGAGCTGGTATCAATTGCTAAACATTAGATTGCTCAGTGTAAAAAATGTTGGAGCTCCCTGGGGTGCTTGAGCCAAAAAGGTGCACAACACTTAAAAATGCTTAAAGACCAACCACCCTGGAACTTCTTGAGATGATGCTCTGGTATTGTCTGACTTCTGCACTGATGGGTCTCATCACCCGCCACAATCCTTGACCCTGCAGTCATGGGCTGTGTATGAAACGGAGAGAAGAAAAAAACCCCAGAGGATGTAGGGCTACAACTCATAATAAATTCCAAAATAAGTTAAAGTCCCAGAGCAACCCATTTAATGAGCAACTAAGCTGAAAGACACTACAGTGGAATTGCTGACGTTCTGATGTTGTTCCCACAGAGCCCATTAAACCTCTTTATGTAACATTGCTGCAGCCACACATTGCTGAAGATTTCCTCATTGTGCATTTCGCTCGGCGGTTTCACGTATTTTAATAATTCTTCTTTTTGTCCTTTCAATTTAAAAAAGGGAAGAAAAATCCACAGCTTAATAAGGGGCAAGTGAAATGTCTCGTTTCTTTTGAAGGCAAGTTCTGGTGTTTCAGGTTTTAGCAGCGCAATTCCACCCCATAAAATAACAAGCAGTGTTTGTTGCCAGCCCTGAGAACCTGAGCAATAAGAAAACTGTCAAAAGGAAAATATTCAGCACAGCATTCCCCAGCAAGCCTATAAAAGTTGCCACAGCCTGTTTATTGAAAGGAATGGGTTTAGCTTTGCACTGTTGCATGGGAAAGTGGTGGCCATGGCTCTTTGGGAGAGAATTTGAATAGGAAATCGAAGGCCACGTCCCCTTAGGAGGGATTTTGGATAGGAAGCTGATGACTGTCGCACTTTGGGTGGGATTTTGAAAGGCACAATTACACCAGCCTGGAATTACTGTGTGCTGCCCTCCAAAAGGCTGGAGGGGGGAGTGGGTGCTGTGTGGGTGCTCTGCTGCCTTTGAGCACCCCGATAACACGTCTGTGCTGCTGCTGGAGGTGGGGACTGGGGGACTGGTGCACAGTTTCTTAATCACCCTCTGACAAACACTGTTAAGCCTCATTAATGCAAATTACCAGATGATCTATTTTTGCAGAGCCTCAGTCCCATCACTTGAACTCACACTACACAGCAACTTTAGAAAAATCAATTTTTAGTCCTTACTACAAATTGATTTATGGCTTTTTGTGCTCGGAGCTGCTGGGGCCTCGAGCCCTGATCAGCCAGGCTGCATGTTGTCCTGCGTGCCACCGTGGGGCAGAGGGGGAACACTGACATGGGGGAAGAGTCTCTAAAAGAAAAAATAGCCTTGAGATTTCTGTCTGAAAGGGTGTGTAAAACCTTACAGAACCACAGAGTTGGAAAAGCCCTCTAAGGCCTTCGAGTCCAACTGTTCTCCCAGCACTGCCAAGGCCAAAATTGGCTCAGGTTCCCAAGTGCCACATCCACATGGATTTTAATTCCCCCCAGGGATGGGGACTCCACCACTGCCCTGGGCAGCTGTGCCAGGGCTGGAAAGCCCTATGGAGGAAGGAATGTTTCCAAATGTCCAGATGTGCAAATAGAAGGTAAGGATTTGTGGTGGCCATGTCTGAGTAGTCTGCAATCCTTTCCTTGAAGTGTTAGAGTAAATATGTTCATATTAGTGACTTGTTTGGTTACACCCCTGATGCCTCCTGGTTATCTGGGTGACAAGAATCCTAAACTGGGGGTTGGAAATCACAATCACTTCACTTGAAGGTGGTGTGGTCTCCTGGGCTCTGACCAAGTAATTACGTTTCAAACTTGAAATGAAATGTCTTCCTTGAAATGAGAATTTAAATGAATTAGCTGCATCTCTTGGCAGGCGCTGCTTTAATTTGAACTCCAGGTATAGTCCTGGCTTGGCACACAGAGCTTAACTGCAGTCACTTTTAACAAAAAACAAAAACAAGGGGAGAGCAGAACCTGGCTGAGGCAGTACTGGGCTTTGAAGTTTTTTTACAACTCTTGAAATTGCTCTGTAATTAATTAACCCTGACCTAATGAAGGATGTTCACTGGATCCCACAGCTGAGTCAATATTTGCCACTCAAATCTGAGCCATCAGGGCAGGGCTGAGGGAGCGCCAAGGTGGGGGTCGGTCACAGGTTGGACTCAAAGATCTTGGGGGTCTTTTCCAACCTGGCTGATTCTGAGAGGCTGCAGAACACACTGCTGTGGGGGAGGCTGTCGTGGTGCTGGTTTGGGGGTGTAAGAGTGGGCATTTCCCCCAGGGAGAGGTGGCAGGAGGTCTGGGACGGCAGCAGCCTTGAGCAGGATGGCTGGGTGGGGTCTGGGAATGGCTGTCTCTGTGATGGGGCAGGGTGGAGTGACAGGGATAGTGGGAGACAGCATAAAAATAAGTGCCTTGTAATACTGGAAATGTTTTTAAATCTACTGTACCCCTAAAAGAAAGGGAAGATTATACCCCTAATGACAAAGCTACAAGAATAATTTCATTTTCCTGCTCCTAACGTCTAACTGTTGGGGGAACACCACGGAGCTTCCCAAAGAGAACTCTTAGCTAATCGTGAAGTCATTTGTTGATACACCTCCTATTTGTTTAGCAGCCTGAAATGTTTTTTTTTTTGTCACGTCCTGGAAGCCAGCTGATTATCTCTGCTATTTGTCCCATTAGCGCTGTTGATCACACGTTGGCGTTGGCGGCGCGTGGCTCGGAGCACGGGCTGGCGTGGAGGCAGACGTGTTTCACAGGCCCGAGGATGAGCTGGAGCTGGCAAAACAGGGAGTGATTTAATGAAGTTTTGATACAGCTCATCAGATACCGAAATGGGAAGATGCAATATTAATTTAGAAACGCATTATCATTTCAATTGTAGTCGTTCAGGGGAGTATTAATAACAGGGGAGCTTGTGGCGGTTTGGGAAGATGATGTATTATTCTAAAGGCGAAAAATATTCTTCAGAATTATGTTTCATTTGACACCTAAACATCGAGCATATTCCTATTATCACTGTGTAATCAATTTTTTTTTTGCTGTGTCTTCCGTGCTTACAAACATAATCACTGGAGGCACTTCAGGCGCTGCACGGGAGGTTCTGGAGGGGGGAGGCAGGATGAGCTTAAAACACCAGGCTGACAACTTCTATCTTTTAATCCTCAATTCTTCTGTGGATTTAAATGACTTGAAATTCTTTTTGACAGCAGGAAGTCCTTTTGCTGTCACAAGCAAAAGGAAGAAAGATGCAGATGTCATCTGAAACTTGTTCCATCCGTGTCAGATCAGGCCATGTCCCACGGGAGGGACTGACCACCTCTGAAAGCTTTGATCCTTCTTATATGGGACTGGATGGATCCTGGGACGAACGAGGGGTGTCCCAGTCTGCTGAAACAGACTTGGCTTGACTGGAGCAGCATCCCTAGTGATGAGAAATGTAGAAAACGTATCCTGATTTTTGGACAAAACTGAATTAGCTGTTCCTTGGTAATCTTTGAAACTACCCTCTTTTTTACTGTGGCACTTGTTCAGGGCAGAGTCCCACTGTAAGTGCCCAGCCTGAAGTCCTCACGGAATCAAAGACCTTGAGGATCATCCAGTCCAGCCATGAATTGTGTAGTGCAAATGGTGAGCTCAGCCTCTGTAGAGCAGTCAGGAGGGGCTAGCAAGAAGGGATGTGCTTTCCCATTAAGGTTGGGGATGTCCCTCCTGCTGTGCCCGCCCCTGTGGCATGTCCCTGCTCCTCAGCTATCTGAGATGAGATAAAAATGAATGTTCTGGAAAATACTTAGATGGCTTGAGCTTTGCATAGTACTGTTGAAACATGGCAAGATTTAAATGGCTCCTCACTCTGTCACAAGTGGGAGTCCTGCCATCCTGCATTTGAATAATCCAGATCCTCCTGTGATGTGGGGATGTGACCAAGGCCATCAGTGTCATCTGTTCCCGCTCCCTCTTGGACCCATCCCAGTTGGGCAGCTCTGTGAAGAATCTGGGATTCCCTCTATGGCTCGGGCTGTAATCAAGGCCTATTCACATCCTGATGGTGCTTTGGGAAAATGGGCAGGTTCTATCCAAAAACCCTGCTCATGGCTTGGGTGAGCTCCAGCCAGAACAACCACTTAATTACCACAGTCTCCTGGCACTGGTGTACGTGCAAATTGCCATCTAACCGCAGAACAAAGCAATACTTGGTGTTTATTTGTAGTCACAACCATTTAATCTGTGAATTCTTGAAATCCTCAAACGAGTTGTCTGCAAGACAGCTCCTTCCTAAAGCTTCACAGTGAATTCCAGCCTGCTGCCTTCCTGTCCAGGGGCTTGGGGCAGTTGTCCAGCAGCCACACCAGCTCTCCACAGCAGGCACTGCATCCTTGGGCACGCAGAGCTTCTCAAAGGGCTGATCTCATACCAGATGTCATCTTCTGTTTCCAGCTGGTCCTGAAGATTCCTTCCTGGCAGTGTCCCAGGAAGTTTCTGAAGATCTTACTGAGTCTCTGGACTTCAGCTTCTCTGCCTGGGTTTTAATAAACCCGTTACTGCTGCCTAGCTGGATGCTTGGCAGCTCTGCTGGGCTCCAGCTGCTCAGACTGCAGCGCCTTCCATAATCTTCCTGACACAGGCACCAAAACAACCTTGGCTGGTTTCTCCCAGCCTGTGGGACCTGTCATTCCTCCCAAGAAGGCTCTCAGAGCCTGCTGGCTTTTTTTTTTTTTTTTTTAGCCAGACACAGCTCTGGTGGGGACAGGCAGGTGATGGATGAGCAGTGTTCCCTCAAGTGTGCAAGCAGCAGTGCATCATCTCGGCAGGCAGAGACAGCTGGGCACAAGGCAGAGCCTGTTTGCTCAGAGCACACTCAGGCTCAGAAACAACGTGCTTGCTGGACACTGTTCCCCCAGGGAGAGTGCTGGAATTGAGCTTTTCTTAGGGAACTGTGAGCCTGCTCTTACAGGCACGGTTAGTCTTCCCTGGCACTGGTTTTTAGTGTCCTTGTGGAAATACCATCGAGTGATTCCCTGACTGTCACTGCGGGGGCTCAGCTTCACTGCTGTGCCCAAGGACTGCCATGGTGGGCACTGCTGATGACAGGTTTTTGGGCTCCATGGAAAAGCAGGCATTTCAAACTGACAGAGAGCAGGCTTAGATTGAATATTAGGAAGAAATTCTGCCTTATGAGGGTGGTGAAGCCCTGGCACAGGTTGCCTGAAATAGCTGCGGCTGCCCCATCCCTGGAAGTGTTCAAGACCAGGTTGGAGGGGCTTGGAGCAACCTGGGATACTGGAAGGTGTCCCTGCCCATGGCAGGGGGTGGCACTGGATTATCTTCAATGTCCCTTCCAACCCAAACCATTCTGGGATTCTCTATCTGCTGAGTGATGGTGAGGGACAAAGTCACCTCTGGGGATGCTGTGGATCAAGTGAGGATGGGAGCACGGCTGGAAGATCTCGCACACCTGGTCCAGGTGTAGATGAGGAAATTGCTTTGATGGTTTTATGCAGAAGTTGAGAGGCAGCAGCCAGAGACACGTGCTCTTGCCTCCACCACCTCACAGAATGAGAAGGTACCCGTTGGTTAAAAAGGACCAGATGCTCCAACAGCTGCCAGCAGACACCTCCTCCTCCTCTTAAGGGTGTCTGCTCATGAAACAAGGATTTTACCCTGTTGTGTGCATATATATGCAAAAAAAGTAACCAAGGATGAGCAAAGGCAAATCTGCCACTTCAAATGAAATAACAAAATTCAAATTTAGGGGAATGTTTCTGTTAGGTAGAGACTTGGAAAAATAATTTCCTCGGTCGTTTCTTCACTTGATTCCCAAACCAGGGCAAAAAAAAAATGGGCTCAAACATCAGCTTTTACAGTGGTTTTCCTCACTGGGGACTGTGTTCTAGTTGCCCTCTGAGTTGGGCTTTGAGCCTTACTTGTGTTTCAAATTTTTTGCACACTTGGCTGCTCTGAGTGGGGGTGCTGGAGCCTGAGTGTGCTGGAAGGGCCCATCACACAGAGCTGGGCCTGAGGAGTCACCACAGGTCACGGTGGCCTCGGGGACAGCTCATGGCATGTCCTCATTGAATCAAATCCATAAAAATAAATCCTTACCTTTAGACTGCTGGCTTCACAATAATTCAAATCAACAAAGGTCTGAGCTCCCTCTCCAGTGGCTGCTGCTCTTGCCATGTGATGGGGGAAGATAAATAACGAGGCAGTATTTTACTCTTCAGGCTCTGCCACTGGCAAATGCTTCCAAACATGCTCTGTGAATTTATGCTGCTCGTGGCAGACTTCCCTGGCAATCCTGGTAATTAATCACTCTGTTTAACAATGAAGAACATTTCGCTGTTCTGATTAGCACCAGGTGAAGTGATCAGCACAATTAATCTAGTGCAGGCAAGGACTGGCATTGGATTTGGGCAGAGAAAGTTCAGTTTGAAACCAAAGAGTTCCCTGTGTCCGGTGTGAGAAGAGCCTTGGCACTCGCTTGTCCCCCAGATTGGGGGAGCAGTGCTGGGGACAAGGGTAGAATAAAAGTGAACCTGGGAAAAAACACCCCAAATATGGCACCAAAACCACGCCAAATATGGCACCAGGTCCATCACTCAGGGAATCTGGGATGGCCAAGTGACTCAAGTGAACTACCCACAACTACCCGTGTTTGCAGAAAACTCAGAAAGTTGCACGAGTCCCAAAACACTTCCTAAAAATACATATTCTTTAAAGACGCTTCCCCTCTTTTTGCTGCTTATATCAGCTTTCCACTGCCTGCTCTTTGACTGGAAGGCTCTAACACGCTGGTGAATATTTTATGTGGCTCAGTTCCCAGCAGTTGCTCTGAAGAGCCCTGAAGGAGCCGGTTGTACCCGTCACTGCGGTGCCAGGTGATGTGACAGTCCCTCCCACGTAGCTCTGCCGTCAGTGCCACGGCTCCTGTCCTGCCCTCGCCTTCAGAATTCATCCTGCGGCCGCAGTGTGCATGTGCAGTGTTTAAATTGCAGCTCTGGGCCCGTTCCTGTGCTGCACAGACACTCAGGCTCAGGATTTCAGTGGTTGTGGCTCACGGTGTGTAATTGAACAGCCTTAGGGAGCCGCTGTCGGAACCAAGAGGCTCCCGGCGATGATTTGAATCTGTTGGTGAATTACCAGGAACATTTTTCGGATGTTCGTGTATTTATCCATTCCCATGGCGCTGCTCTTCCTTTGGAGGGGCGTGCTGATGAATGACCACTGCAGGCAAGGGAGAGGGACAGGTTTCCTTTGAGCCAGGTGGTGTGGGCAGCCTTCAGAATCACTGAAAATAACAGAACAATGTGAAAACAACGAGCAACACCTTGATCTGTGCTTGTTCTCTTACCCTGTGCCACCATGAAGCTTTTTTACATGTTCCCGAAGCTGGGCTGGCAGCAGAGGGGTCTGTCAGTGAACACCCAGAGGCAGAATCATAGAATCCTGGAAAAGATCTTTAAGACATCAAATCCAACTATCAACCCAAATATTCACCACAAAACCATGTCCTCAAGTGCCACGTCCACATGTTTTTTGAACGCTTCCAGGGATGCAGACTCTACCACTGCCCTGGGCAGCCTGTGCCAATGTTTTACGACCCTTTCTGTGAAAAAATGTTTTCTAATATCTAATCTAAACCTCTCCTGGCACAACTTGGGGCCTTTTCCTCTTGCACCTGCAGCCCACGCTCTGCTGAAGCATTGCTGGCTGGGGGTGACTGTCCCCTGGGATTCCTTGATACCTAACCAGGGGTTTTCCTCTCTGGGTGACTGAGGTAGGAGGAGGATTTTCCTGGTCATGCTCTGCCTGCTCCAAGAATCAGGAGCTGTGGGTGCCCTGGGACCCTGCTGGTGTAAGAAGAGCCAAGCAGTTCACACCTGACCCAGTTCTGCCTTGCTGGGGTCCACTGAGTGCAGGAATGGGATTCTGAGGGAGGAAACACCAACAGATTAGAAATTAAGGCCTGGTTGTGCCTATTGCACCTTTTTTGAGGACCTGGGAACCAAGTAAGATACAGACACTCCAGATTGTTTCCTCTTCCTATTCCACATGTTCCATGTTTCCCACAGGCAGTGGGTGAACACGTGCAGGGTGTGGCAGAACATGCAGTGATTTCTGTAAGGCTGGAGTTTCTTTATGAAGATTTTCAGTGCATACCAACATCTACCTGTTGTTACTGGTCCCCTCTGGAGTAAGAGGGAGGCTCTCCCAGGATGAGGCAGCAGCAGCTGCAGAGCTGTGGAGTCTTTGTCAGCAAGTGGCAGAGGGGACCTCAGACATGGACAGGGTGATTAATCTGGATTACGACAGGAAACATGTTTTCCTGTGCCAGATCCATCTCATGAATCCCAAGGCAGCTGCTGCTCTTCATCAGAGTTCAGCGAATCCTTTGCTTGAATTAAACAGTCCAGTGACAGGAGAGATGCAGGGAATGGCTCTCATTCCCTTTCAGCTGACTGCTCGCATTCCTTGCTTCCTCTGTTTGCCTTTTCCAAAGGTAAGGCCGACCATTAATTTAGTAATTTGTGGGCCCGACAGGCTCAGAGGCTTTCAAAGGTTATTGCTCGCACCGCCCCGTCTCCCAATCCTGCGGGACGTGCTGTGTGAAGTGGTGGAAATGGTGCATGATGAGGGGGATGCCCTTTGGAAAAGGTTAAGCCTGCTGCCGGTTTATCACGGCCCCGCCAGCGGCCCCCGGGAAATCAGCGAGATCGCAGGGAGCGGGCCCGGGCATGTGTGGAATTCGGATTGAGGCCTTGGGGTTTTAGCTTTTGTATTCTTGATGTGTTTGTAACCCTGCAATTCTTCAGTGTGTAACTCTAATCTCCACACACAGCGCAAGCTGCTGCTTCCCCATTTTGTGGGCAGACACAACAGTTCCTCTCCAGGCCTGGGGATCAAGGACACCTCACTGCCTCAGGCCCTGAGAGATGGAAACAGAAGTGAGTTGGGGAGGTGCAAACTTGGGGTAAAAATACTTCATTACCTGAAGCTGTAATTGATTATTGATAATTGTAAAAGATTAACCCCAATATGGAAGTGGACCAAACTTATAAAAGTGTGAAAACCCATGATCCATCATCAATTTTGGGTGTAGCCTCTGGGGGGGCTTTGTCTGCCCAGAATGTACTTGAAGGCCCTTCAATAAATAGAACTGGTTTTTCTTCCCTTAATTTTGTCTGGGCTCTGTTTTATGTAGCCCTGGAAAAGGCACGAGGATGAGGAGGATCAGATGAACCCTGGCACTGCCACTGCTGCATTTCAGCTCCTCAGCAGTGTCCTGGTGGGGGGATGAAACGTCACCGTGGCAGGAGCTTTTCCAGCTCCTCCAGCACCAAAGGGGTGCTGCTGATTTTGGCTCTGCCCTGTTGGTAACCAACCACCCAAATGATCTGTCCATGCCGGTGGCTGTGCTTGCTTCCATTGTTTTTTTTCTTAATGCAGAAAATCACAGAATCGTTGAAGTTGAAAAAGGCCTCCAAGGTCATCGAGTCTGACCTGGGGCCAATTCCCACCTTGTCACCCAGCCCAGAGCACTGAGTGCCATGTTCAATCCTGCCTTGGACACCTCCAGGGGTGGGGACTGCACCCTGGAGCAATGCCTCACCACCCTTTCCATGGAGAAATTCTTCTTGGATATGCATAATTCTGCATTTGGAAGTGAAACAGGGCACAGACGTATTTTGAGCAACTGGAAGGAATGAGAACAGGAGCTGCTATTTAGCTATTGAAATTTTACATTCCACCATTGTATACTTAATATCTTCATTATTGCTGCCCCCAAGCGCCTCCATTACACCACAGTGCAAAACTGTTTTTAGTCTGTGTTTTTGGATTAATTCTGTTTGTTCCTGTTTCCGTGTGGTTGGTTTTCTTTCAAGTCAGGAGAACTGAAACCTCCCAGCAGCTGACACAAAGGAGAAGGGGAAACCTGAACAGGGAAGCCCAGAATTTGCAGCCTCATCCAGGGAGGTGAGATGGGCTCTGTCACTGCCCCTGTCTGCAGCAGGGAATTCTGCAGGTTCCCTCTCCACAGCCTGCACGGGAGGGAACGTTCCTGCAGCTTTTTCAGCTCCATTAGGTCGTACAGTTGAAATGGATGGAGCTAATGAACATGTGCACAAGCAGGATGGCTCAGGAGCTGGAGAGCCTGGGAGCAAGTGAGGCGGAATTAGACAGGTAAAGAACCTGATTGTTTATCAGGTGATAAAAGATGGGTGTGAATTGCAGGAGACGCTGGAAATTTGGAAGATATGTAGATCTAAATGGGTACATTTGTTCCAATTAAATAAGGGTAAGGGAACAGGATGCCTGTTCAGAAGCAACACAGACAGAGGTTTTCATCTTATTTACTCTGATTCCTGGAAGAACAATTAATGGGAATGTTCCTGTGGCTGGAAAGCTGGTGCTGGTTAAAGCCTCCCTCACCTGTCCTTGAGAAGGGAAGGGATGGCAAACCAAGGTGACATGGACAACCCTTCTATCAAGTTGTTTTTAGTGAATTGGAACCTTCCCCTTTGCCACGAGGCTTGGTTTCTTCTCCGTAAAGTTTTGTTTGGTTTCAAAAACAAATCTTAATTGGGGACTTTACCAGGTTCGTTTCCAAAGCCGGTATTGCTTTTTTTTTTTCCAATTACAAGTGTTCTTCCTGCAGCCTTTGGAAAACACAATATTTCTGTGAAGGTTTTGGGAAGCATCTCAAAGAAAATTTTGATTAAAACCCTGCAAACTGAAGCATGTGAGAAATGTGTTGTTACGGGCAGCCTCCCCAAAGTAATCTATTTTTATGAAAAACTGGAATGTGCTCATTTACACCCATTGCCCTGAGGGCACAGACCTCTCTTGGGAGAGTCGGGGAGGATGTTTCCAGAGGTTTTGATACAGAGAGGAAACTCAACCCCTGGATTTCTCTTCTTTCTGTCCCATCTTGAAGCTCCTGCTGTTCCTGTCACCCCTGTGCTGTCACAGCTGCCGTGCAGAATGTAAACACAGAGATTTCCCAACCCCAGAGCCCCCTGGAAAATCTCCTGTGAGTTTCATGCAGACACTGCTCGGCACCTTCCTCCCATTCAGGGCTCAGGATTGCTGTGGCATTGACTGAACGGGAAATTCATGGAGGAAAATTAAGCCTCCAAAAGATACAATAATTTAAATAATTGGCAATTTTTTTGTGTGTGTGTATGTGAGAACACGAGGAAATGCAGCGCGTTCATTCATTGTCAGCTCCTCCAGGACCGCATTTACAGGAGCAGATGAATTCTTATGAAACAAAGATTCTATTTTCATGCAAATATCCCTCAGTAATAAAATACCCAGGGAATAGAAATGACAGGAAAATGTATGAGGTACAAGCAGAACTGTTTCCAGAGCAGTGTGTTTCCCACGGAGCCTCAGTGGCTCCTTACACCCTGGGCTGTGCTGGGACAAGGAGCTGGGCAGGATCAGGCTTGGGGAGCGGTGGGATGGGGCAAGTGGCTGCATCTGCTGCTCATGGAATCACAGAACTGTTTAGGGAGGAAAAGACGCTTCTTCTGAGCTGAAATTTCTGTGCAGGAATGATCTTTTCCACTCCCATATCGTGACAGGGAAACCCCTTCGTACAGGGTTGGGAAGAGTCTGCCTGAACTGCTATGAAGGGAGGTTTTCAGAGCGACAAATCTGAAGTTTTTCCTTCCTTCTATTTAAAATAACTTTATTCTGTCAAAGCAAAAAATCTTTCGTTCAGAATTCCTTTGATTGCCAAAGCCACTAACGGATTCTCAATGCCTCCGTTGTGATCGAGGAGTGAGGAATTTACCTGGAATGGCAGCTGGTGGGGTGTGGGGCAGGCTCAGCCTGTCCGTGCTTGAGTGGTTCCCAAAGCTAATTCCTGCATATTCTTAATTGATTCTCTCTGTCCCTTCCCTTTGGGAGTGCCAGGTCCATCTCTCGGGCTGCTGGGTGTCCTGCCAGCCTGTTGCAACATTAATCAGG
>VXBN01004400.1:519422-549361 GCA_013397395.1 Sinosuthora webbiana
GGGAAGGGAAGGGAAGGGAAGGGAAGGGAAGGGAAGGGAAGGTCCTGCCCACAGGAGGCTGCAGAATGCCCAGAGCCCTTTGTCAGGGTGAGCTGTTCCAAAACAGTGTGCACTGAAGGCAGGATGCTCCACTTTTGGTCACACACACCGAGTGCCTTTTTTATGTTTTGGTCCCAACTGAGCCGAGTTAAGCCCACATCATCCCATTTTAAAGAGAGAATAAAACATCCACATGAAGCCATGCCCCGATTTAATGGGAACAGCTCTTCTGAGCTGCAGAATTCTAAATTGCAGCTGGTGGCTAAAGGTGGAATTTTTGCCATTGTGCCTGGGCTTCTGCATTATCCAGAGCAACTCATCCTCACGAGGTTTTTAAAAGCATCCTTGAGAAATGAGCACAAATTCCAGGCAACGGCCAGCATTCAACTGGCAGGAAAATGTTTTATGTCTGGAAAATGTTTGAAAAGAGAGATTTGAACCTTCCCCAGGCTTCATTAGGGGATGAGCTACCTGAAGAAAACTTCAGTGGAAGGAATGAAACAGGAATTGGGACAATGATTAGAACAAAAGCAGAGCAATTGTCCTGTTCTCACCTGAGAATCATTTTCCCCCAGGGCCAAACCTGCCTGCCTCTCTCCTTGGAGCAATGATGCTCCTTGGGACCGTGGCAAAGGCTAAGACAGGGACTGAAGGAATTCGGGGGGAGTCTCTGTGCCTTCATTTCTGGTGGGTGTTTTGACAACTGTCTGCTCCATGGGTCTAACATAATGAAATGCATATGTATTTTCAGGGGTGATGTGAATTTTGGATTAATTAAGAATGTAAGTCCCAAGCTCCTTCTTTAGATGTTAGCTCTTATTAATATTTATAAAAAAACCAATTCCATATTAATACATTCATAATACATCAGATATGTGGCACTACCTGGTTTAATAGAATTTTTTTAGAACATCATTGTAACGGTGAGGATGTTCTCCTCTGTCCTTCTCCGAGTTGAAAGAGTATTCATATGGATTTTTCTCCCAGTGTTTAGACAGGATTTTTCTGAAAAGCCTCCTTTTTAATTACCTCTCCAGTCCATCAATAAAAGGCTGTAGGCAACGTAATTTCAGCAGCGAGCAGAGGTATAAACTGCAATCGGAACAGCCAAGGAGCAGGATTGCTGCAGGTGTGGATTGGATCAAATCCAATACCTGGCACTGGTGCTGGGGAATGTGAATGGATGTGGGGCTGCGGCTGAGGTGGGGTTTGGGGCCTCCAGCCCCTGTTCTGTGGTGTATCTCAGCTGTGTCCCCCTCCTGGTGCCCACTGAGGGGCTGTTCTGGGTCACCCGGGGCTGCTGGGGGGGCACTGCTGGCCTTGGCACATCACAGGGACCCCACAGGGCACAAGGGATGTCCAGCTTAAAACTTAAAACTGTGCTCCAGAAATTGCTTTAGACCAGGGCTGGGAGCCAGGCACATGGAGGAGGAAACAGCTGCTGGTTTTGAGTGATTCACAGATCTGCAGAATCATGGAATGGTTTGGGTTGGAAGGCACCTTAAAGATCACCCAGTTCCACCCCCAGCACCTTCCACTATCCCAGGTTGCTCCAAGCCCAATCCACCCTGGCCTTGGGCATCCAGGGGCAGCCACAGCTTCTCTGGGCACCCTGTGCCAGGGCCTCCCCACCCTCCCAGCCAAGAATTTCACCCCAGTCGCCCACCTAACCCTGCCCTCTGTCAGTGTGAAGCTGTTGCCCCTTGTCCTGTCACTCCAGGCTCTTGTAAACACTCTCTCTCCATCATTCCTGCAGCTCCCCTCAGCCACTGCAAGGCCACGGTTAGGTCACTCCAAAAAGCCTCTCTTCTCCAGGCTTAACAATCCCAACCCTCTCTGAGCCTTTCCTCACGGCAGAGATGCCCCAGCCCTCTGCTCATCTTGTTTTTAGCCACAAAGCAGTGAAGGTGTGGGCCCTGTGCCGTCGTTTCCTTGCTCTTTTGTGCTGCTGTTGGGCTAAAACTTCCCCCAGCTCCTTCCCCTGCAGTAATTAGGATTCCATATTTCTTTAAAAATCTTTTTAACATTCCTCATTTCAAAGTTAATTTGCTTTGAGAACAACCCAATTAGAGGTGAATCACTCTCTATATGTGCAATTCTGCACTAATTGCTTTATTTGATCATTTTATATTTATAAGCTAAATGCCTTATTTTCTTTAGGAGGGAGCTCTCGCTGCCTCCCACCTCTCGCAGCTCAAGGTCTTTTCCATTTGTGGGTGGCTGTTGGCAATAAAGAACAATGTTATTATACTGTTGTTCAGAGAATTATGTCATTTGCAAAAGAATCACAGTGAGGAGCCAGCACAGACCATGTGAGGGGAGGCTGCGTGGGGGCTCGGGAGAGCAGCGAGTCCTCCTTGACATCACGGGTGTGGAGGCTTGGATTGAATCCCTGGCCCAGGATTTTCCAGGGGAAGATCCTCACACAGTTCTCCACAGGGGCTCTGAGGAGAGATCTGATATCTCATCATGCCCACAGTTACTCAGGGTTCATGCTGAAATTTAACCACACATGATCCCGTGTCCTGGTGAGGCCTTAGGATTTCAGCTTTTATATTTGTCATGTATTTGTAATCCTGAATTTTTTAGTGTATAACTCTGAATAGTAGTGTATACACTGAATATACACTCTAAACTCCATACACAGTGTGAGCTGCTGCTTCCCCATTTTGGGCAGACACAACAATTCCTCTCCAGGCCTGGGGATCAAGGACACCTCACTGCCTCAGGCCATGAGAAATGGAAACAAAAATGAGTTGGGGGCAGCAAACTTGGGGTAAATGACTTCATTACCTGAAGATGTAATTGGAAGATTAACCCCCAGTCTGCAAATGGACCAAACTTATAAAAGTATGAAAACCCGTGACCCATTGTCCATTTTTGGGTGTAGCTCCTGGGGGGCTTCATCTGCCCATAATGTGCCTGAAGGCCCTTCAGTAAATAGAACTGCTTTTTATCCCTTTAATTTTCTCTGGCCTCTGTTTTAGTTAAGCCCAAAAAAGGCGTCCCTGGGATGTTATTTTCTGAGGTTGAAATGGGTGTCTCCGAGTTTGCAGTAAAGATAAATCAAGTTATCATCTGTTTTGTTACATGGCTTTAGGATTGATTCCGAATTAGTCCACAGTGGCCTTTAAATAAATGTAGCTGTAAGATATTTTGCTGTTAGCAGGAGTGTGAAGCCAGGCCTGGGTGAGGCAGCTCGGAGTAGCAGCTCCAGCTGCTCACAGCACTACTTCAGGCTGGGTGATGCCCATCAATCCTCACCACCAAATTAACACCCAACATTTGCAGTTGGCGTGTTCATTACCCGGGTTCCAGCAATCTCGTTGGAAATGTGAATTTTCCCAGTCCTGGTTTTCCCTTGGAGGGGGTTGTCCTGACTTTGTACCCATCACTGTCATCCAAATCCATCATCTCCAAAAAATGAGCGAGTGTGCTCTATTGTACAGATCTAGCAATAGAGAAAATCTGAATCTGAAATATTGAGGAGGAGGGTAAAAATGAGACAGAGAATGGGTAAAATTCCAGATTGAGCAGTGGGAGCAGCTCATGATCCAGGCCTGACAAGAGCCAGATGACTGTGCCAATCCCTATTTATGTGGCATTAAAAATATTTATCTCTTTAAAAAAAATAACACAATAAGAGATGAAGCCATGTTTTGAAGCCTGCAGAAAATTTTCAAGGGAGAGAAAGAAAGTTCTGGTAGTTAGTTTTTTTAATGTAACGAATAAATCAATATTTAGGCGAGTTTCCTGGTGGTATTTACAACGCTGACATTTGAACTCTTGATTTATTCATCATTCCAAGGATCCTGCATCCAACTTAGCAACATAAAAATTGCCACCTTTTCCCATTTCAGAGCTGCAGGCAGCCCTCTTCATCCCTAGCAGGATCCCATCTACCAGCCCAGCAGCAGGGAAAGAAATTGGCACCAGTTCAATTTATTCAGTCTGGAAATAAGATTGGGAAATACCATCACCTTAATTCATTATTATTTTCACTAGGTGAGTTGTAATCTTGTCATTATCCTTTATGCCAGCCTTAAGATCATTCTGATCCCCAGGGAGTTTCACACGTTCCTTGCCAGGCAGCAGTGCTGGAACTCCGTGTTCCCGGCTGGCACAGAGCCCTGGGGGAAATCAGGGGGGTCTGGTGTCACTTCAGAGCCCCCGTGGGGCTGGGGAAGGTGCTGTGCCCCCTGTGCCCCCCAGCACCTGCTGCTGTTGTTCCTCAGGTGTGTGTTAGATCAGGCTGGGTGTTAATTCCATTGTGTCCCTGACAGTCACAGCTCACAGAAAGCCCCGGGGATATGGCCAGGCCAGAAATGTGCTTCTTTACCGCCGGCTGTGCTGGAAATAAGGAGCTTTTGTGAGTAATTTCCAAACCCACTGGGCCGAGCAGAGGCAGGGTGAGACCCTGCAGCCTTGCAGAGCCAGGACAGCTGGGGGAACACGTTGGGAATTCTGGCTCTTTTGGCCTTGGTCCAGTGAAGTCCCGTGTGTTAACTGGGGGGGCTGGGGCAGAGTTTTTGTGCCCCTGGTTGGGACAGGAGGCAGGGAGCTCTGGGTGGAACCTGCCTGCCCTGCCCTGAACAATCCCTGGCAGTTCTGCCTTAATTTGGGCATCCTTGGGAGTTCTGTCCTGCTCTCAGCACCCCTGGCAGTTCTATCCCAGACCAGGGGCTGGGCTGAGGCAGGCTGGACAGCAGCATGGAGAGCACGTGCTGATATGTAGGACAAAACCGCTGCCATGCAGAGGAAATTATTATTTATTAAACCAAAGCCCTGAGAGGTGCAGGGGGGGTGAGTGCCCTGGAGCCACGGGCTGGGACCCTGCGGCTGCCCTGAGTCCCCAGCAGCCGCCACAGCCCCGGCAAACACGGCACTCCTGCATCCTGGAGCCATAAAAACCCATGATGGGGAATATCTGTGGGAGCATCAATCTTCGTGAACGAGGAGAGGAAGGAGCAGGGGAGTCACGAGTGAGTTATCCTGTCACTCCTGACAAATGGAGATAAATCGTGTGACACCGGCTATTTATTTATACACTTTGCTGGGTTTGCATATGGGTGTGAGCAGGAGGAGCAGCGTCGTGTCACAAGTGCCACTGCTGCTGCCAAGGGCTTTGCTCAGGGCGAATTTTGGGCGGTTTTCACTGTGTATTGGTCACGGCAGCCAAGGGCTGGGCCCCACAGAGAGAGATCAGAGAGGAGCTTTCCCAGCTGATGCTGTTCTGGGCTGGATCCCTTTGTTTCCCTGAAGCCCACGGTGCTGCGAAGATTGAAATCTGTAATTTTGAGAGCTCTGTATTGTTGGAACAAGGCCCTGGTGGAGGTAATCCCCGATGTTTTGCAGTGCTTGAAGCACGCATCTGACGGAGGGAGCTGGGAAGCTGCGGGATGTGCATCGTGGACTTCGCATTATGCATCTCAGAAATGCAAATTTATTTTCATATTAACCCTCAGCTCAGTGCAATCCTGCTAATCCTTTCACAAAGGCATGAACTACTAATCCAAGTGCTGCAGAGGTCTCGCAGATCTCTCTGAGCAGTCTCCCAGCTTCCTCTCCATGTTGAAAAGGAAATTTGGATTATTTGGATCAAGAGTGCGGCTGAAATTGGGGGTGACTTTTGGTTCCCTGGAGAGGTTTCCTGGGAGTGAGCTGGTGTGAAACCTTCCTTCCAAGCTGCCTGAAACAGGAGGCTGTTGCAGCTGAGTCCTGCTTCTCCTGGAACTCCTTCTAATGGAATTGGACTAACACAAAATGACAAAGAATCAGACGAAGTGACACTGAATTTAGGGGGCTGTAGGAGCCTGTATTGCCTGTACTTGGTTTTGTAAAGGAATGGGAAGTCTGAGTGGGCTTAAAGGTTTGTTCATTCAGTCACTGATTCATGAGCTGGTTTCTTTGCTAAAAAAACCCCATAATTTTTGTTTTGGAATAAATTCAGTACACAAATGTAATCACCCAGAAAAATATTTACTGTCACCAGCACAATCACTTCCCTGACCCCTTTGTCTTTATAAAATCACCCAGCAAGGCTGCTTTGTAATTTACTATTGTTTTATTAATTTTATCTCACTGCTCTTTCAGCAATCATTCCTGTCACAGTCAGGGATTTGTGATCCAAGCCAGCCAGCCAAAAAAACCCAAACCAGTTTGCAAACACCCAAACAGGACCATTAAGAGGCCAGAGCTCAATGCTGTACGTGCGTGGCTGGTGTCTCAGCTCTGCTGCCAGCCCCTTGGTGGGGGAACATCTTTGGATGCTGAGGGTCCTGCAGGGCTGGACATGGCTCAGTCATCCCTCAGAGCTTCTGATTTACTGTGAGTGAGGCAAAAAGGGTCCCATGAGGTCAGGGAATGCTGCTTTCGGGAAGAGAGGGAAGGAGCCCACTGCCAGCAAAACAAAACTGCTGCCCCTCCTGCCAATCCTCCCCTCTCTCTGTGCATCGAGGGTTTCTCTAACGTTTCTGGCTGGAGGGTGTGTGTGTTCAGATTTCTTTATTTATTTAATATTCCACGGACACATGAGCTGAGACCAAGCCGTATAATTTTCTTCCCACTCCCCGTGTGCAGCCACTGAATTCGTCTTAATTTCCTGCACCAGTGCCCGTGGACTGGGAGCTGGTTTCTGCCCCCCCCTGAAGTGAATGATGCTGTTGAGGAGCTCAGGTGATTAAAACAGGCAGACTCCAGCTAGGCACAGAAAAGGGCATGTTCTCATGTTTGTTCTCTGTGTAATGCAGCAAAAAGCTGAGGGAGTGTGGGTTGATGCAGGAGCCTTCGGATGCCACCACCTTTTTGTCTGTCACCACATGGAGTCATGGCAAAGCTGAGCCCCAGAGGCCCCCCCTACAAACCACATCCTCTCCCCCCTTGGCTGTTCTTGAGGTTTTTGATTTTGCAACCCCTTTTTTCATGCTCTGGTTGCATATTTGTGGGGGCTCCCTGGGTGTTTTGCGTAGGAAATCAGAACAAGGCTCATGTAACCCTTGCACACTGTGGAAATAGGTGTTGGCACATTGTGGCTCGCAGCAGGGGAGGGACGGAGGGAGGTGGGACATTTCCCATTAAAGGAGGATCTTTGCTTCCCTTTTCATCCACGGGCTCCTCCTGCCCAAACAGAGCCCCTTGGAATGCCTGGGCCCTTGGACACTGAGCTGCTGTCTCCTGTGCAGAGTTAGAATTTCATAGAACCCCAGAACCATGGAATGGTTTGGGTTGGAAGGACCTTAAAGCTCATTTTGTTCATGGCAGGGACCCCTTCCACTATCCCAGGTTGCTCCAAGCCCTGTCCAACCTGGCCTGGAACACTTCCAGGGATGGAACAGCCACAGCTTCTCTGGACAACCTGTGCCAGGGCCTCCCCACCCTCACAGGGAAGAATTTCTTCCTAATATCCCATCTAACCCTGTCCTCTGTCAGAGTGAAGCCACTGCCCCTTGTCCTGTCACTGCATTCTCTTGTAAGAAAAAAATTAATAGAAATAAATAAAGTGAAAAAAGAGTGTTTCATGGGCAGCTGAAAGGCCAGCAGAGGTCACACCGTGTCACTGCTGATTCTCAAACATCCTTTTCTGGCTTCTGGTTAATCCCCAGGCAGAGAAGCCACAAGTGCAGGAGTTGTGCCTGTGCTGCCCCACGGAGCCCCGTGGGCAGGGCCCGTCCCTGCTGCAACCAGCCAACCCTCCCGCCTGCTGCAGGGGATAATTTTTTTGTTTATAGAAAAATCCATAAGGTTTGAGTTATCAAAAGCTGTGTGCACTAGTGGGAAGGACACAAAATCAATGCTGAAATATTGTCTTATTTAATGGCTGCTGTAAATAGCTCTGTTATGATTCTTTAGTAGCAGTGAGTTATGGCACGGGGTGGGGGGCAGTGGGGTGGGCTGGGCTGCAGCCCAGAGCCCCATGAGCCCTGAGGGAGCTGACAGGAGGCTGTGATAAAACAGGGGGAATGGCTTCCCACTGCCAGAGGACAGGGGTAGATGGGATACTGGGAAGAAATTCTCCCCTGTGAGTTTGGGGAGGCCCTGCACAGGCTGCCCAGAGAAGCTGTGGCTGCCCCTGGATGCCCAAAGCCAGGTTGGATGGGGCTTGGAGCAACCTGGGATAGTGGAAAGTCTCCTTGCCCATGGCAGGGGGTGGCACTGGATGAATTTTAAGGTCCCTTCCAACCCAAGCCATTCTGTGATTCTGTGATATCTTAGTTTATGGGTTCATGGGTAGGAATTTAGTAGAATCACAGATGGCACAAGCAGGGACACTTTCCACTAGGCCAAGGGTTTCTGAGCCCCATCCAACCTGGCCTGGAACAGGGTTGCCCAAGGCATGTGGCATTCAGAACTTTTCTGGGTAACCTGTGGCTGTGCCTCACATGTGTCTTCTCCCCTTCTCCTTTTCTAAGACACGTTTTTAGAAACATCACTGAGGCTTATAAATGAGGCTTTTTAAATGGTTTAAAATACCTGTCATATTTATACGGTTTGTTTCCGTGTCGTTGAATGCAATTATCTGCAGGAGAAGTTCTTTCTAGAATGTATTCAGGTAATTTGGAAAACACTGGTACTTCCCCCCACCCTTTCTGGAAAGGCCTGAGGTCCAGGTTGGGGTTACAGGAGTAGCCCAGCTTTGTTTCCAGCAGCAACAGTAATCACTATCGGTGAGAAGAAAATAATACTGCAGGGTTCTTCGCTTGAAAGTCAGGAGGAATTAGGAAATCCTGCTCTGCATCGCTCCTTGAAGGTCAGGCAGGCATTGCTCAGTCCAATCACATGTGCAAACTCCAGCATCTGAGGGCTCACAGAAGCTGATAAAGAGTTTTCCCTGAAGTCCTGCTGCAGCCGGTGGGATCGTGCCGGCATCACCTCTGTCAATATTTAACTCTGGGTCAATACAGCTTGATGTTTGGCTTAACAGAACTTAATATCTGCCGAATGTCAGCCAAGTTCTTGCAAGTGCAGGAGCTGCCTGGTTCTGTGGGGAAGGGGTTCCTGGCCGAGGAGGCAGAGTGGTGGGGAAGCAGCCCAGCTCTGCTCCCAGGTGAGGGCTGTGGGTGTCTCCTGCTCCTCTCCGCCCCAACAGACAGGGCTGCTGACCCAGAAGGGGTTACTGGGGCTGTGCAGGGAACAGGGAGCTGAGTCTCAGGGGATGAGCCTGTCACTGGTGCACGGGACTGTCACCAGGCAGGGCTGCAGCTCAAGGAGCAGCAGCTTCCCAAGGCATCTGCCCCTTTCTGTGTGAGCTGCTGGGGCTCCTGGAGCTCCATCTGGCACGGAAGATGCACAGCACAGAATCACGGTATGGTTTGGGTTGGAAGGGACCTTAAAGCCCATCTTGTTCTAACCCCCTTCCACTAAACCCTTTGCTCCAGTGGAGACCCTCTGGTCCCGTCAACATCCCCAACATGCTGCTGGTTTTCCCTGGTTTTCTTGTTCTCATGAATTTTTCCCTTTAGCCACCCAACAGTGATGCCCCGAGGCTGCTGGCAGCTGCCCCTCTGTCCTCCCCTCAGCCTGGCACTGTCCCCTCCTCCCCACAGCCCAAGTCCTTGGGCAGCACTCAGCCAGTGACAGGGGTTTCTTTTCATCGTGGTTTTAATATTCACGACACATGCAAATTAGGGGAAAAGGTAATTGTCCCAATTAACACTAAATAGGTTTTTCTCACACATCTTGAATAATTCGATGCTTCTGCTTATCTCATAAAAAGTTTCCTGGTGGAACTGCCTCAGCCTCGGTGTTCATACAAGAGCCTGCTGAGCCTTGGTAATTAAGCTGTGATTAGCCAGCTATAAATACGTGGGGTGGAATTCTACACCGCACTCGTAGGGCACCCGGAGATGATAATAAAGTGATCAGATCAGTGAGCACCTCAGGTACAGCAGCAGTGGTGGGAGAAAGCTTTTGTTGTTTATGGCAGGTCAGCTGCCATGGGTCAGCTCCTCTGGGCTCCAGGCTGGGGCTGAGTGCTGCACCAAGGCTGCTCCTGGTAGATTGGGGTAGTTCCCTGTCCTACCAGCATGGATTCACAGGAATGGTGGTCAGGCATTGGAAGGGGCTGCCCAGGGAGGTTTGGAATCCCCATCCCTGGAGGTGACCAAGGAATGACTGGGCATGGCACTCAGTGCTGTGGTCTGAGTGACACGGTGGGCATCAGGCATAGGATGGGCTCAATGATCCTGCAGGTCTTTTCCAGCCTCAGTGATTTTGGGATTCTGGGATTCCCGTGAACAGGAGAGTGGTGGTGAATTGGCTTTTTGAGGAGGGGGCTCATTGGGTTCCTTTGCTCCCCCTGTCCCCCTGGGTTTTGGGCTCCAGGGATGTGATGAGGGGTCCAATGAGTGAGATCCTCCTCAGAGGACCAGAGGGGAGGACAGCTCCTGGGCTTGAAACCAAGGGCCACGAGGTTGTGTTCCTCCAGCCACAGACATGATGGATCTCATGGCCTCTGGATCCAGCTGCAGCTATTTGTGATGTCAGGGGACTGCTCTCCAGTGAGTTACAGCTGCTACTTCATCACACACATTATTCTGGTAAGGAATAAACTGGAGGAAGCCAAGACAATTTGGAGAAGAAAGCGAACTGACAGTTCCCGAGTAAATGATTCATTATTCACTCAGCTCTGGCTGCTTATTGCACTTGCCCCGACTCCTGAACAAAAGTTGGCTCATTTCAAACCCTGCTGCATTCCTATTTCTCTGCTGTGACATGACCTGGCAGCTAAAATGTTCATGAACACACTTATCTTACGAATTAGAAGTTCTGTCAAACCCGATTCTGCGAACCTCTCGCAGGAAATTCGTATCAGCTGCTAATTTCCATCCCTTTACGTCTCAAATACCATTTGCGAGCTTTCTAACTCAATGCTATTTCAGTTTTAAAAGCACTTCAGGAAAACAACGTGGGATTATTTGGCAGGAGGCAGTTGTCTAAAGCACCGTCAGAACAAGCACTTTCTCTTCAGCAGCCTCTTTCCTCACCATTACAGCTCCTGCAGGGGCTGGTACAGACTCGGCCCCTTTGGGCCTGGCACTAGAGGAGCAACGTGCACAAAATCCTGATGATTTGGTGGAGTTTGACATGCTGTCGTGGAAGTGTTCCAGTCGTGTGAATGAGGAGGCAAACAGGGAAATGTGAAACTTCAGAACGCTGTGCAGGAGCAGAGGGTTGGACGCTGAGAAGTGCAGCCCCGGAGAGGGAATGGCAGAACCTCCTGTCCCCAGGTGAGGGGAGAAACAGAGGTGGAACAGAAAACAGCGAAAACAGTCTACGTAAAATGAACCGAACAAAATATTCACAAAGAAGATCCCAAACAAAATTCAGAGAAAGGAAAAACAAAGATTCAGCCGGGGGCCCTGCGCTCTGGGCCGGGATGTGTGGGCGGATGCGGTGAGCTCCAGCCAGCCCTGGACGTGAGCGCAGATACCTGAGAGCTGCGAGAGCCAAGCTGCCGGCAGGAAACTTCCCGCAGAGGGCTGTGAATGCATCCCACGTCATCCAACAACTCTGCTCGCTGTTCTAGCCCGAGGCAGCGTTAGAATAACCACGGAGAGCGTTAGCTTCGGTTTGGGCTGCTTGGCACAAAGAACCGCGTCCCTGTACGTGCTTATTCCGACTGGGAGGGGAGATGGAAGCGTTCCCTTTCATTGCCGATTTCTCCATCTGTTTTCTGTCTCTGCTTTGTTCGCCTGCAGCGCTGCGTGGGTGCTTGTTGGGGAAGGGCGTTCCAGAGCCCTTGCACAGTTTCCCTGGTAAACACGATTTGATAGTCACTTCAAGTGTGGCTTTTGCAGTGTTCTCTCACATTTCATTCCTTTGTGCTCTGCCAATCCAGCCGGGTCCTGCTGCTCCTTTTGTCCCCCTGCTATTCTGGCCCAGTCCTGCCCCCACCCACGAATGCAGCGAGAAGTATTTATTTTTTATTTTTTTTTTCCAATTTAACGCTGACCAATTTTTATGTGTGGCTGTAAGTGGGTCCATTAGCGCTGGTCAGCGGAAAGCTGAAGAACATTTGGCAGATAATTGGGCCTGGATCCATCAGAAGGTCCTGATGTGGAGCCCGCAGCTCTCTGTGCTGGTGAAACATCTGTGTAAAGAGCTCTGCAGCTGAGGCTTCGTTAGAACTGCCCGTCACGACAGTCCTCATAAAGCTCTCAATACACCAGGGACTCCTTCGGGTCTACCCAAAATAGCAACTCTCCACTTAGGGAGCCGTGTGCTGAGGCGGGAGTCGTCTCATTTAAATGTTCCCGGCTGCAGGCATGACCTGAGCCTCTTTGTGGGATGTGCTGAGCTACCAAAGCCTCACTCTCCACAGCTCTCGTTAGTCCTGGAGGAGACGTGGGGCTGGAGGTGGGCACCCAGCTGTGTCCCTGAGCTGAGTGTATAATTTTCCAGCCACATCTGGAAAAGGGGCAGATGTGTAATTGCATGCAAATGGTCATTTGTCACAGTGAAGCTGTCATTTCTAGTAGGATTACCCTTGAAGAGGAGGCTGTACCTTAGGATGAGGAGATAATTGTAGTGTTCATGGAACTGAGCTGACAGTCAGGTAAAATCTGGGGCACTTTCCCCAGCTCTGCTCAAATTCTGCTCATCCTCAGCCTGGCACACCTGTGCAGCTGCTCTGGGGCCACTGTCTCATGCCTGGCCTTTGTTTCCCCATGCATTTTCCAGCTGTGCCTGTGCCCAGTTCTGCTGCTCTGTGCTCAGGGCCTTCTGC
The DNA here is from genome assembly GCA_013397395.1 of Sinosuthora webbiana. Classification (NCBI taxonomy): domain Eukaryota; kingdom Metazoa; phylum Chordata; class Aves; order Passeriformes; family Sylviidae; genus Sinosuthora; species Sinosuthora webbiana. The sequence continues at coordinate 532,186 of VXBN01004400.1, forward strand.
ACCTCGGCACTTGTCCATGGCTCAGGGCACCTCAGGGTGTGCCTCTAGAACCAACATAAAGGTTTATTTAAGTGGCTGTCAGGGGATCACAATGTTCTCTGAACCCACAAAATGAACCTTCCGTAAATCTCTTAAAAACATTCAACGCTGAGAGAAGATGCAGAATGGACCTACCAGCAAAATGAACCTCCCATAAGTCTCTTAAAAACATTCAACGCTGAGAGAAGATGCAGAATGGGCCTGACACATCTCTGCATCTCCTGCACAGGCCATGATGAGCTCCTCCTGAGCCTCCAGTCTGCCACAGCCTGATCATGTCAGCTGTCCTAGGATCCTCCAAAGGCATCAGCTCTTCAGAGTCACCCACCAGCTGTGCTGTTCTGCACCCCTGCCCTCTCCATCAGCACAGGCAGTGATGGATCCCACCTCCTTGTCCACCACCAAGCCCTGCACAAGCTCGTGGCGTCAGCCTGGGCTGTGCAGAGGAGGTGTGGGCTCCCATCCCTGCTGATTAATCCGGAAGAGACATTATTTAAGATCGTTGTTGCACCACTGAGATGAAGTCAGAGGACGCTGTTGGCTTGCTGGGCTGTGGGACGGCGTCGTGCAGAACACACACCGAGGGTGATGCTGTGCAGGATGAATGCCAGCGAGCGGGGAGTTTTCAGACATGCAGATTTGTTTTGTGGATCATCATCTGTTCCTTCTGTGTGCCGCTTAAACTGGCTGTTGTTATGCAAATCCCGTAATGTATTTAGGAGTGCTCTCCAGAGATTTCAAATGGCGTCTAATCTGGTTAGCAGATCCATTCTGCAAGGGACCTGGCTAATGTGTTCAGCTAAAGATGAGATATTGGTATTTTATTCATGTGACTAGCGACAGAGGCTGTTTTATCCCATTCTCCAAGCACTTACAGCACTCTGACTGACCCAAAACCCGTGTAACTGCCAGCAAGAGGAATAAACACACAAATAATGTGAACAAGCAAGTGCAGTGTATTCACAGCTCCTGACAGTGCCTCGGAGTCGCTGCAAACTGGGAACTTGCCTGTTCTCCTGAGTTAAACAGGACTGGGCTGAGTCTGTACCTGGATGAGAAACCCAGGAGCTCCCAGAGCTGCTAACTCTTGTCACCACTGTCATTTCAGGCCCCCGTGCACCTTCCCTCTGCTCCCTGGATTTACTTGTTGCCAGTTTGATTTGCAAACAATCGGGGAGGTTTTTGTGCCTCCAGATTGATGAGAGTTCCATGCTCAGGCTTCTTCCTGATGTCCTTCTGTCTGTCCACTACCACCTCCTTGGGCTGTGGGACGTCCAACAGGAAACAGATCCCCGTTAAATCTGTTTTTAATGCAATTATTTTCATGCAAATAAGTGTTTCTGTTTCGCTGGCTGATTTTAAAAGCTATGTGTATCCACTTGGAACGTTCTACTGAAACCACTTATTTCTAGCCCAAATGGCAACCCAGACTTTTTGACCAAATGGCACTTTGCTTTCTGTTAGCTGAAACAAATGTTTCTGTTTTTTTTTTTCTTTCAAATGCTGCGCTAGAATTGGATTGAGAGAAGTCAGCTCGAAAAGTATCTCGTTGAAATAAAAAAAAAAAAATGTTAATTGAAAAAGTTTTTGCTCTAAATTTAAATTTGAAAGGCAAATGTCTGCAACAAAGCAACGCGAGCGATTGAATAATTCCGATGTACATGAAACACTTTATCAAATTAATCTTTCCTCTGAAGACTATAAATATAGTAGCATTCACATTTGTGTGTTGTGGAAATGCAGGGTTTGGTGGAGTTCTTGTTCCTGGTTCCATGCAGCTCAGGGCTGGCTCCTCGTTCCCTTCTCCACCATCTGCTCGGTGTCTCCTACCCCAGAACTGTCCCACGTGCCACTGTAATGTTCCTTGTCAGATGACAGATTTCGGGGAGCTTTAGTAATTAGGAACTCCACTCTCATCAAGGAAAATAATTAGTGTGAATGCTTGTGGTTTACTAAAGCAGCTCAATTAAAGAGAGTAACAAGCTTTTTACAGCAACAAAGGAGGGACTAAGCAGGCCTTGGTGAGTAAATAAAGCTGTAATCAGTGTGATTAATTTAAAGTCTCAGGAAGGCAGGAATTGGATTGATATTCCAAAAGTCTCACGTGTCTCATGAGATCTCAGAAGAAATCATTCCACATTTCAGGGCTAACATGGGGCCTCGTTAATTGAGAACAAGTAGCAGAAGTAAAGCCTGACAAATGTAATTTGCTATTAATTTACTCTGAAACACAGATTTTCATGAGTGTTTTCATGGGGCTCCTAAAAAAATCTGTGTATGTTTCTTGGCTAAAATAAATTCAGGAAAGGTTTAGGGATGGGCTGGCTTCTAACCAGGATCATTAAAACCCTCCCTCATCAGCATTTTCTTCCCCCTGGCATTATCATGGGGACTCCCTTGTGCTGTTTCTGTTGCTCAAGCAATCGGTGCTACTGGTATTTCCTTCTCTTACACCTGAAATCTGGCTTTCCTCCAGAGTTAATTTTGGGATACAACAAAACCCCAAACAGCTGGACGGGAACTTGGGCTGTAAATCGTCACCAGCTTTAATTTAGTTCATTTCCCGCTGGTGACTGATGGTTTTATGGTGCTTTACTGCACTTCATAATAATTTAAAGCAGATATTTAGTGTGTCTATAAAACCTCTTTCACGAGGTTCTGGGGAATGGAAGGTAAATACTCTCCATGTTTTTGGTTGAGTTACAAACTGTTGACAAGTCAATCTACAAAACAAGTCGTTCTTAGAGGTGGAGGAGTCTGTGACCCCTTTGCTCATGGGAACACATTTATGGGGAGTTCTCAGTTTTCTCTGATTAAATCCAGACAGGCTTAATGCTGAAATCAGTTTTTGAGCCCGGGAAACATCCTCGTAATGTTTCAGTCTGCAAAATGTCATATCAGACAATTCTTGGGTCCCCTTTTACAGCAAAACACAAGGATTGAATAATTTCCGTTGATAAGTATTTTTCATTCTCTCTCATTTTTCTAGCGTTTCCAGCATTCTCAAGTTTTCTCCTCGGCCTTTTTTTAGTGGAAAAAGAAAAATCATTTGAGTGTCTTATAACTGATGATTTCCACGACAATTATCTGGGAATTATCACCTCTGATTGCTGAGTCTTTTTCTTTGAACAAGGCAGAGCTCTGGGAGGTTCTGAGTGATTTTTGTGCAAATCCAGCAGCCCCTGTCAGTGAAACCCTGGGTGCACCCGGCTGGGTAGTGAGGTGAAACCTCCTTTTCGAGTTACAGCTCGGGTTCTGCTCGTTCTTGTTGCGTTTCTCCGAGTTTCCTCTTGCTGAACGTGGTGAAATCGTGTCTTGGCTGATGAAAAGAAACACTCCAGCGCTGTGTCAGTCTGCTGTGGCGCCCCGGAGAGAGATGTGGCATTTCCAGCAGACAGCTGATACAGGGAGAAGCAAAGCAGACCCTAATTGAAAACACAGCTGGATAAGGACAGTCCTGATGTGGTCCTGGCAGCCACTGGGGACATGGAAATGCGGAGGGTCAGGGGGTGCACGGGCAGGAGTGATGGTACATGGCAGGGCTTGGGTGTCCTCTGGAGAGACTCTGGTCAGACCAAGGTCAGCCTCCAGTGGGAAACCAGCTAAAAACCTGCAGAAGAAGCATAATTGTAAATTCTAATTCTAGAATTTATGAAGTTGTCACTTATGCAGCGTTGCCTGGACTGGCTGTGGCTCTTGAGAGCATCCTGCCCATGCAGAGCCAGCTCGTCCTCCATGGATATGGATCCAGGGCATCCCCAGGCTGCCCTCCCCGCCACGCTCCTGAAAACACATCCCCCTTGAGAGGGAATTTCATTTGCAAGTCTCCAGGTTTTGGATTATCCTTCCCAATCCCCTGCAGTATTATGAATTATTTTCAAATTTAACTGGAGTGTTCCTGTGAACCTCGCCCGTGAACTCTGCAGTAATTTGTATTGTAATGGGAAGGGCAGCACGGCACGGAAAGAACCTTTCCATAAATAAGCGCTGTGTGCCGGGGAGAACCTGCAGCAGGAATGAAAAATCAGAGGCGATGGGGCTATTTCAGCGAGTTCAAATCCCAACCAACCTCCTTCCAGCAGAGGAAAATACCATTCCAATACCTGCCGTGGTGTTCATTTGCACTGGAGAGGGATCAGGGTTTGCATTAGGTTCTCCAAATTTTGATAACCTCATTTCCCCTGAGGGAGTTTTCGGGCAGGATAATGTATAGCCCCGTGTTGTGTGTTCCGAATTCCATTTGCGAGAGATCAGGATTTCATTGCCAGAGCAGCATTTAAAAAATTGCTCTCTCTTTTTTCTTGGCTTGGTGGGAATCTACAGGCCCCAGAGCGGAAAGAAAGGATTTTTTTTTGATAAGATGTAGGCTTGATTTTTATTTATTAGTTTTGATGGGAATCTTTACCCCATGGATGAATCTTGCTAGTTATAAAAAGTAGTTGCTGAAAATGCCCAGCTCCTTCCTGCAGTGATGCTGGAGCTGCCAGTGCAGGATTTCCTGGCACAGGCAGAGCTGTTCTGGAGCTGAAACACCCGGTGGTCTGAATGCCCAGCCACCAGCATCGCCAGGCAGGCAGCTCCAAGAGAGAGAACTCAGCTTTTCCTAAAAATAGGACTTCTTTGAGGTGTTTGAAGTTTTTTTTTTCCTTTATTCCTGCCTTTATGCCATCATCCAGCAGCCGCTGAGGCAGCTGAGTCTTGTGCTCGGCTACATCCCTGCAGAACCTCCTGCTCCTCTGTTCCTGCAGATGGATGATGTGCCTCAGTGGCTGGAACAATCTCCTCTTCACTCTCCTCCTTTTTAACCTCTTCCTCCTCCTCCTCCTCCTTGCCCCAAGTGCTCTCTTGGCTCACTGCTCCCTGTTCCCTGTGGTGCCAGATTTCAGGGAGGCTGGGGAGGTGTGAGCAGACATTGCCCAGTGCACCCTGGGCTCCTGCTCCAGCCCAGATCCACTCTGGGGGTGTCTGGGTGCTCCCCACTGCTGGGTCAGCTCCGTGCTGGGCTCTGTCTCCTAGCTTGGAATGTGCATCAACTCTCCCCACTGAGTTTTCCACTTGTTTTTTATTTAATGGAGCATCTCTGAGCGTGTCTCCTGCTCACTGGCCTCCTGAAGGATTGAGGCACTGATGCAGCTCGTGGGAATTATTCCTGGGACAGTGGTTTGGGCAGTTCCACTCCAACCCAGCTATGGGCTGAGAATCCTTTAAGTGCACGTGTTCTTTTCCTGAAGAATTAACAGAGGAACTCATTAATTCCTAATTGCTGCTAATTAATCCTCTGTATGGTTTCTCATGTTTATGAGCAGATGAAGTAGAACTTTCCCTCATCGACGCCTTGAGAACATTTAAGCCTTTTTTTGTGGCTTGTTAAATCATCACATTTCAAACTTTCCAGCTACCAAAGTAGTCAGTAATTAATTGATATCCCTGTGGTACGGGATAAGTGAATGTTGGTTTTCTGGTCCTGTTTTACTTAGTGTATTTTCATGTCATCTGGCAAATTAACTCCAGTTTCCATATTTTTCTCTGAACACTTTCAGAGCCGTGGTCTCTGTGAGGCTGCTCTCTGAGGTCCCTATGCCCATGGGTGACCTTTTTAGAAGTCTTTACTCCAGCCCTTCTCCCCTCAAAGCTCCCTTTTTTCTAACCCAGCCAAAGAATAGCAGCACTGGCTCTACAAACCTCATCAAACTTGTTCCTTCTTGGTAGCAACTGGAGGAAAATGGATGTTCCCTTCCCTCTGGGGGTAATGATGGTTTGAAACTCCCTGTCCTGCCTCCACTTCCTTCATTTGGCAGGTCTTTGGGAGTTTATATAACCTGGCAGTGATCCTCTGTCTAAACCCTGTCCAGCACTTCATGCAATAAACTTAATGGACTTTTCCATCTTGGAACAGCTGAATTCTTTCAGAGCAGCTGCTCTGGTTTATTGATGGGCTCATTAGAGCACTGCCACTGGCCCAGGAGGGGCTTTGTACCTATCCCAGCGTGGAACATAAACTGGGCATTTCCAGATGATCCTGCTTAAAGGCTGGGAGCCCCAGTGGCTGGGATTGATGGCTGGGATTGCAGGAGCTCAGACAGGAGCCTGGGGAGATGGAAGTGGCGAGTGCAGGGAAAGCCAGAGGGCAGAGGCAGTGTGCTGAGCCCTGGCTGGCTGGCAGGAATGCTGTTCCACCGTTTCCTGTGGGATCTGTGTCTTTTTGGGGTAGGAGATTGCATTGAGAGGCTGAGCTGGAGGTCTGTGGGTCTCTCCCTGCAGCCCTGCCAGGGAAAGTGGCACTTCTCTCACTACTACATTTGGAGAAAATCTAAGCGATTTGAGATTGTTTTTAAATTTTCTTTGGAGGGCTTGTAATGAAAGCGATTCCCCTCCAAGCAAGAACATTGCCTTTCCCACATAGCTCTGTTGTTTACTTCATCCATCATCCTTGCTCGGGAGCTCAGTTCATAGGAGTGCCCTGACTGCTTGCTTGGGTGTGAAAATTGAAATTTCAGTTCTTGTCCTTGCCTACAGAAGTCAACTGGCCTGCGTCCATTGGTGAGCTGGTCCAGACTGTCTCATTAAACCTCGACTTTCAGGGGAATAAAAATTCCAGCTTTATTTTCTGAGGCTGTTCTGCAGCATCCACCTCAATCACTCTGTGATAGAAAACATTCAGGATTGCACTTGTTTACAGGGCTTTTCTAGTGATCAGCATCTCCTGGGGAAAAAAAAGCCTCAAAAGAGTAGGAATAAACTCAAAAGGTCTCCAAATCTCGTATTTAACATTCACGATCGTTTTAACAGTTCTTTAGATCTCAGCTGATACACTCAGACCCACAGAACAGCCCTGTCTTTGCTGGAGGAGATGAGAGTGAGAGGAAAAGCCTCGTGCAGCAAGTCTGGAAGGGACAGGTCCTCTGAGGAGCATTTGGAGCACAGCCTTTAGGATAATTAGGGATTGTGTTTGGGTGAGCAGGTGCCAAAGGCTGCTCTGTCCAAACTGTCCCTAACCCAGCCCACCGTAAATCCTGTCGGAAATAAATCACCCAGCCCACAAAGCAGTGATTCAGCCCTCAGAAACTCAGATGGTTTTGTTTGTGTTATTTCCATTTGCCTGGGTAATCGAATTTGTTGGAATTAGGGGTTTGTCTGGATAATAACGTTTTCTCACCCTCTGGCAGGGGAGCGACTGCCGATGTGCTGAGTGCTGCATGCATTGGAATAAACTGGCCCTTGATAGCATCAATTACCCACTCCTGATGGATGGCTGAGAGCAGGCTGCCAGCTTTGGATTGCACGGGATCAGCCACTCTTTCTCTCTGATGGAAATGCTCTGAAGAAATGCATTTCCAGTATTGGTGGAGACCAATGTCTCCAATGTCTCTCTGTGCACGTGGAGGGACACTGGGGACAAGGACTGCCTGGCACCCCCTTAGTGCCTGTGGGCCCTGGGCAGTGGCAGCCCGGCCAAACCCCCACTGGTGACAGAGTTCTGCTGCACATCCGTGCCAGGGCACTCAGGAATTGCCTCTTGGCTGCTGTTCCGTGGGGATTGCTGGAGTCAGGCCCTGCCAGAGCTGTGGTGGCAGGAGCAGGAGCACCTGGAATGGCCTGTGAAGCTCTCCAGAGGCTGTTCCCCACCTGGGAACAGAGGCTGGGGAATGACAAGCAGTGGCTGTGGTTTGTAGGAGTGGGTGCTGGTGGTGGCAAAGCCGTGTTGTACCTGAGCTCAGTCCTGGTGAAGGGTCCATGAAGTGGGTAATTGGTGCTCTTCTGTAGCTCTGTGTGGGGCAAACACTGCAGCAGCCAAACCTCTTTGTTCCAGCTTTCCCCGGGGCTGCTCAGTCCAGCAGCAGGCTGGCTGATAACCCCTGGGGCTCTGCTGTCTGAGCAGTCCCAGCCAGAGCTGCAGGTAATATAGGCTGGATATCAGGAAAAGGTTTTTTACAGAAAGAGTGATAAAGTACTGGAATGGTCTGCCCGGGGAGGTGGTGGAGTCACCATCACTGGATGTGTTTAAGAAAAGACTGGATGTGACACTTGGTGCCATGATTTAGTTGAGGTTAGGGTTGGGTTGGACTTGATGATCTTGGAGGTCTCTTCCAACCTGGTCATTCTGTGATTCTGTGACCCTGCCAGCCTCACAGACACAGGGACCTTGCCACTGGATTTCCAGCCAGCAGGGGAGCAGGGCCTCTTTCTGCTCCAGCCACTGGCTTGTTCCATGGCTTGGGAATCTATCCCCATCCAGGGACAGCTTCAGGGAGGTTCAGGTGTAGAGTTCTGTGCCAGGGAAGCAGCAATACAGCAAGGGAAACTGGGAATCAGGCAAAATATGGATAGACTGTGAAGCCTGAAGTGTGAGCAGGGCTGGAGGGGTGGTTGTGGTGCTGATCATCAGGGGACCAGAATTCCTGCTGGGAGACAAACCATCCCCGTTGTATTACCCATGGCAGCTGCATGATCTGCAGGATGGATTGGGATTAGTGTCGTAGTGACAACCTGCTGAGCAACCCCTGGCTCCTGCAGCCTCTCTAAAGCTGCTGTGGGCCAAAGGAGTCCTGTGTGTCCCCGTGCTCTGCTCCTCCCTGTGTGTCCCCATGCTCTGCTCCTCTCTGAGGAGACAGGAGTGGCAAAGCCATTAGCTTGGAGCACATTCCTTAATGGGGCACAAGCAGCTAAAGAAGACGTATTTATGCTCCTTCATTTTCAGTTGGTAATCTCAAGAGTGAGGACTGGTAATAAATTCCCTCACTGGGGCTCCTCTCCCTCCAGCCCCGCCACAGAGGGGAAGAGCAGCTCATTTGCATGAGATAATGAAACCGCAGTGAAATAGTAAAATTGCAAAGCAACTTTGTTTTAATAATGACAGATGCTTCTTAAACACTTCAATTATGCCCCTCTGAGCTGTTTTAGCAAGGCCACAGAAAGGGAGAGCAGTATTCCTGAAATACCTGGAATAAAACTCCCTTTCCACGACATCTCCAAGTGAAAACCTTTCCCCTTTGTTCAGACCAGAGCATTTGGCTTATTTCCTGGCTCGGGGCTTGCCTGTTTCAGGTCCTGAGAGAGGACAGGTGAGTGCTGCACCCCAGGCAGGTCACCCTCCTCAAGGAGTGGTGGTGTGGGCTGTAAGCCCTGGGAATTTTCAAGGAGCTACCTTTCCTTGTGCTGTCCTATGGGAATTGTACAAATAGTGCCAATTTCCATGGTTCACGACCCTTCAGTGACACAGCGGCAGTACCAGCCTCAACTTCCCCGAGCAAAAGCGGCTCCCGGGGTGCTGCAGACACTTTGCTATAAAGAAGCAGCAAATGGTGCATCCAACAAAGCACAGGGAGCAAGACAAACACATTAATGGGGGGGGGAAAAAAAGCCATTATGTGAGCACACAGCGTGCATGGAGAACAGGGAGAGAGATTCCGGGCAGCAGGGGAGGATGAAAATAAGACAACCAGTACTGAAGGGTAAAAAGCCTGAGAGACTGGAACGCTCTGCGCCCGAAATCTTTCTGCAGCACGTTTTTTGTATTTTCTGCGGCGATCCTCCAACCCCGCGTGCCCCTTTCCCTCCTCTAATGGTGCCCTTTTCCCTTCTGCCGGGGACCGTGCTCCGGCTCCTCCTGCCTCCCTTTCAAGCCCGTGAAAAGAAACCTCTTGAGAGCCGCTCCTCCCCTCAGCCCGCGCAGTCTCGGGGCTCCGAGGCGTTACCTGTGTCACACAGTCACTTCGCTAATTTACGACAACCATTTCAAGGCACATTATATCCAGAGCCCGTATGTCACCTCGCCGCTGCCAAAAGAGTTCTTGTTTACTAAGCCGATGCTTTCAGCGCGCTCGGAGCGCGCTAAGTAGCACCATCGATACTACTTAAAATAAAAGGTGTCAGCACCTTGTCTGTCCCTGCGGATTGCTCAGAGCTCTGAAATGTCCCTGAGCACCGACACCTCCCTCTGAGCTGCCTGATCCTGCTCTGCTCCTGACCCATCCCCGCAGCTCTCCTGTGCCCCCATCTCCCCACGGGCAGTTTTTGGGGCTGTGGCAGGAAGGCAGCTCTTGGTTTGGGGCAGGGTGACACACGCTTTTAGCGGTTTTAATGCTCTGAATGTCTGGAAAAGCAGGGCCGTGTGTCTGCAGCTGCTGGTGCTGTCCAGCTCTGGCAGAGGAGCAGCTCCCGGGGCGTGCAGAGCCCACAGAGAGCCTGTCCCTGTCACCCAGTGCAGCTGCATCCCTGGGATGTTCCCAGCGCAGCCTTGAGCTGAGAGGGCTCCTCTGCTGATGGAGCAGGCGCCTGCTCTCTTCCCTTTCTTTGCCCCTCCGATTTTCCACATTTTTTTCTGTTTTCTGCTGTGTTTCTTTCCCTGTTTACCTGAGCACAGCTGTCTAAGCCAGAGGCTCTGTTTTTTCCTAGTTAAAACCATAAAATTATTACACAACTCCATGGCTGGTTGGATATTTCAGTTTCTGGTGGAAAATATCAGATGGAGGAGTTGCACAGAAATTCTCGAAGGGAAATGTCACCAAATTCTCCCAAATGTCACAATCCGGTTTGGATCCAGGCTGTGTGTCTGGAGGCTCGGGGCAGGTTTCTCTTTGTGCTTTTCACCTTTCTGCTGCGCTCCACTTCTCAGTGGCATCACCCCCTGATCCTGCAGGGCCCAGCCGACCCTGTTCCCACTCTGTTCCTCCTGGAAGGGGGAATAATGGAGAGGTCTCTGGAGGAGGCTCCACAGCTCCTGGTTGTGCTGCAAGACACTTCAGTTTCTCATCTGTGGAGCCAGAGATGGCACGAGCTGGGATCAACCTGTCCTGCTCAGTAAGCTGGGTTGGGACGAGATAATGCCACTTGTGAAAATCTCAGGAAGATCCTGAAAGGCTCTTGACGCCAGACAGAGAAGAGTGTTGTGAAATGGAAAGTTATTATATTATATCCCTGTTTCCATGGCTGTTTGGGGCTCCTCATGGTGATGCAAACAGAGTTCTTGCACTGTGCAGGGACTGCCCTGCCCAACCCACTCTGGCAGGCGCTAGAGGAGACAATGGATTTCCTGCTGCCATATCACTCCCTCTGTTCCATCCCCAAATTTCCATCAAGGAAATCAAGTGTATTTTACCTGTGAGAACATTCAGGTCCAAACTTACCTGAGTCCTCCCTGAGTGGCAAGATTTTGTCTGGTTTGGTCTGGGGAGAAAGAGAGAGCCAGGGTGCACAGAGGGGTCGTGGTGGCCCATGTTGGCTGCCTGTCCCTGTGAGAGGGCACAGGGATGTATCAGACCACTGACACCCAGGGTCAGAAAAACACCTGCTCGCCGATGTACAATTACTGCTTTGAAATGGTATTTTGCTGGAAGAAATCCAGGTTAAAAACCGTTCTCTGCTGAGCTGAAAATCTAAAATGTCTGAAGGTGCCTGTCTGGGACCGGGAGGTGGGAGGGTGGGCAGGCACCTCTCACCATTTCCCGATTTTCTCCATATTTCGCCCAGAGGGATTAATTGGTGCTTAAAGGGAACTGAACTGCTGTTTTATGAGCGAAATCTGTTGTCTCATTCATTATTCATTCGGAGGTGATTGGCAGCTTCGAGGCGGTGGGTCACAGTCGGTAAAGGGTGAGCTGCTGACTGACAAGGTTAATTGCTGCCTGGCGTTATTGCTGATAACGATTTATGTTGACAATTCCTGGTGTTCCTGGCGCAGCTGGAGGTTTGTCGTGCGGGGTCAGCCGGCTCTGCCCCGTCCTGCCCCTGCTGTCCTCGGCAGCTGGGAGCGGCCGTTCCCCCGGCACGTGGGATGGGATTTTGTTCCCGGAGAAGGTCTCTCTCACGATGCAGAAGCAGCTTTGCAAAGGCAACCGTGGCTTTTACCTTTTTTTTCCTACTTCTTTTTTTTGCTGTGTTCTCTGCATATTGATCAGGGTTCAGAGCACGAAAGCGAGGCTGGGCTCGGCTCTGCTGATCCCCCCTCGGCGCCAGCGTCAAAGCTTTGGTTTTCTGGGGGCTCGAGCGAATAGAGATGTGAAAGATTTTTGAGGGTGACCCTTAAAAAAAAAACAATTAAAACGGGAAGGAATTGTCTTTATTTCACAGCGTGCAGGGTGGGCTGTGCCACTGAAGCCCAGAGCCACCCCGGGGGGCTGTGCCTCCGCTTTTGGGGTTTGTTTTATGGCTGCAGGAAGGGCACAGCTCCAGCTGTGCTCGCTGCTCCCATCCCAGAAAGCTCAGAGCTTCCCTCCCTGCCTCGATATAATAAAGCAGAGTCATAAAGATTTAGACTAATAAACGCTGGCCTTTAGGGTGCTCTCAGCTTTTATCGGGCTAATAAGATTTTTGACTTACACGGAAGGGAAGAGGCAAACAAAGCTTTTATGAACCTGACGGCCTCGTCGGGGCTCTCGGCTCCGGCTCCTCTCTGTGATGGAAATCTCAGGCAGCCTCCAGGCAAACCACGATGGGAGAGAGCTCCAGTGGGTGGCTCTTCGTGGAATATCCAGGCTTCATTACCTGTCTGGTATCAAGCTGTGGGAGGTGTGTGAGGGCAGGGAGAGCTGCACTGTCTGAGCTTCGTTTTCTCTTCCCTCCTCCTGCCCAAAATCAGGACCTTCCCTTCCTCTCCATGTGCTTGAGACCATCACCACTGCCCCAAATGTGCCACAACCCCCTTGGTGAGCAGCAGCAGCAGCATTTCCCAGGTGTTTGGGTTCAGTTGGGAGCTGGTTTTATCATCACCAGCTTCATGGCTGATAAAGTTGGGATGTTGTTTAACAGGGTGAGTTTGGGACAGAACCTGAGCAAGAAGGAAGGGAGACGTTGAGTATAAACAGGCACAGACTTCGTTATTTTCTAGAAATTATTTATTTAAAATTTAAAACCATATTACTTCATACAGCAAACTGTGCACTTTGATATATCACAGTGTCTTAAAAAGGAAAATAATCAGAATTTTTTCTTTTTTTTTTTTTTTTTATTTTTTGGAAATTGTATTTACATCAGCCTAGAATGATCAGCAAGTAACACAGTTACTATGAAACCAAAATTGTTACAAAATGTTTACAAAAAACTATATTCATAGAAATTCTGCATGTCCACAAAGGAAAATCCCCTGAATGTCACGGAGACTATGTTTTCCTTTTTCCCACTCTTTTCTCTTTTTATTTTTTTTTGTTGTTTTGTTTTTGTCATTTTTTTTTCCTTTTTCTTTTTTTTTTTGAGAAACATGTCAAAGTAAGGTACAGAGCAGAGGGCTCATGATGCCAATGCCTGGGAATGCCCCTGCCCCGCCAGCTCCGAGCACTCTGGGGTCTGTTGTACCCCGCGGTCACTGGGTGCTGGGGTGAGCACTGGGTGAAGCCACCAGGATCCACGATGTCCCTTTGCTGTGACCTGCCCAGAGAGCCTCTGTGCTGGCACCCAGCTGAGTCCTGCTCCCAGCACCGAGGTGGAGCAGTGGGTGCCCAGAGCTGGAGCTGGTTCCCCTTTGCATATTCCGTCTCTCTGTGGGTCTGTCCCCTCCACACCAGACCTGACACGTGCTGTTGGTTCACTCCAAACAGAAAATCCACCCCAGGGTGATGCCTTAAGTTTGAGCTTTCATGTTTTTCAGGTTCTATGCTGCCCAGGGGTGCAGCTCTGAGCCTCACATTCAGCGTCACCCAGCTCTGCACAGAGCAGGGAGACAAAACAAATCTTTTCCCAGATGGAAACCAAGGACAATGGTTACAGGTTTTCAGGTCCAAAAGCATGAACAACTGTGGACTGAAGAGAGAAAACAAGAAGGATGGGACTTCATAATCTGAAACTGTAATTGGACAATTAAACCCCAATATGCAAATGGACCAAAACTTACAAAAGTGTGAGACCTCATGACCATTTGTCCATTTTGTGACCATTTTGGGTCCATCTTGGGTGTAGCCCTGGACAGGCTCTTGTCCTGCCCAAGGTGTATCCTAAAGGCCTTTTAATAAATACCTACTTTATTTTCTAGCTCAGTCCAGTCTCTGTTCCAGGTCAGCCTTCCCAAGGCATCAAGGGAAGCTGCTGGCTGTCCCTGCTCTGTCTCACGGGAGAGTCGGAGAGAAAAAACAAGTGATAAGATGTCAGTGAGCCGAGGTGACAACAGTTTAGACACAGTTTAATAACCCAAACCTGCTTTTCCTGTATTTCCTCCTCAGTTTTCCAGTCCCTCTGCCCAAGTGAAGAAAGGAACAGCGTTGGAAGTCAAATGATTTCAGACGTGAGCTGTCGCTGGTCCCAACCAGGTCACGCTCACCAAAGGCTTTGAGGCTTTGTCCTCGGGTCTGTCCCTTCCCCAGTCTCCCAACAAACACGTGGCTGTGAGGAACATCGGGCTGGCTGCTCCTCCTCTGGCATGAACACACATGGCTTTGGGCTCCAGGAGCACACGGGGAGGCGCGGGAGAGGCTCCCCTGGGTGAGCCGCCCCCGGGTCCCGCAGGAAGGCTGAGGGCTCACACTGTCCACGTCCCCTCAGGTCACAGTGAGCGGGGGCCAGGGGGAAGGCTCTGGGGTCCCAGCAGCTCCTCTGCCTTGTTCTGGGCACTGCAGGACGTTCCCTTATTGGATGTCAGGCGTTCCAACGAGCAAAACTTCAACACAAAGCCATAACGTAGGTGCAGGAATTCGGCTGCAGTTCGTGGCTGATTTAGGGACGGGAGGAAAAGGTTCATCTGCAGGGTTTGATCTGGCTGGCAGTACACCAGTAATTCCAGATGCTCACCTGTCACATTTGCCAGTAAAATCGAATCAGGCTGGTGGCAATAAATAAATGGGGTTTGTGGTATCAGCAATATTTATTTATTTTTTAGAAATCTGCCAAGAAGCAAAATGAATGCTGATTTCTGTGGTATTTTACTCTCTGGACATTTAAAGCCAGCTTCGGGCTTTGTTTTCATCTCTGCTTTTTTTTTTTTTAGAGCTTAGAAATCCACAAGGAAAACATAAAACCTGCTACTCTGACAAGCCTAAGGATTTGCAAAGGAATAGAGAAAGCATGTCATTAGCTTTGGGAAGCTGCCCCACACTTCAGTCTTGTCCTCTGCTCAAGGAATTCGGGCAGCAACCTATTAAGAATCTGACACCCATTGCATTGGCAGCTTTCATCCCTAATTGTTCACAGTTTTTGTGAAAAGGTGAAAATGAATGTAAAATCTTTGCATATCTTTACTTGAGTCAAAGAATGACAAATCACCTGGTTTTGTCGGGGGTCACTCGGTTGTTTCTTTACATCATGGAAAAAGCAAAATAAGGGCAGATTGTGTTCCATGACGGGGTGGGGGAGCAGCTCTTCCCCACTGAGCTAATCTACTAATTCTGCTCAGTTTGAGACAACCTTCCCAACTGAGCACGGAGAGGAGCAGGTGGGGAAAAATCCGAAATCAGCTACAGAGAGGTTTGTTCCTTTGGGCGAGGATAGACTTTCCAGAATGGCCGTGCAGCTCGGGAGGGGGAACGGGCTCAGTTCAGCGTTCAGGTTCCTGCAGTGGCCTCAGCACCCTCTGCACTGGCACAGAGCAAGGCCCTGGGTGCAGAGCTCGGGCACTGGCTGCTCCATCCCTGCCCCACCTGCCCTCCACACAGGTGGGGTCCTGTGGCAGGTCACTGTCCCTCTTACCCCTGCAGGGAAGGGTGTTGCTGTTTTCTACACCACCAGCGTTTAAATCAGAGCTTTTAAGCACCTTTGCATCACGTGTGTGACGTTCTGGGTTAGAGTGGGCAGAGGGATTTCCATTTGTTTGATTTTGTGAATGAATCCACAGTGTCCCACTGGCTGCCTGTGGGTCCCCTGGCAGGGATGGAGCTGAGGGACGTTACTAAAGTGATACCTTAGGTCAGCAGAGGGGTCTTTGGTAATTCTGCCTAAATTCATCTGCAGGACCAACCTTCTGGGTTAAGCAACCTGAAAATAAGAAGACAATTCATGGAAGATTTCCTAAAAACATTTTAGCGTGTGTTTGCTTAAATCCCACGGAGAGGCTGCCTGAGGGGTGGCAGTTCGTGGTCAGAGCAGGAGGGATCCCAGGCTTGGCTCTGCTCCTTCCAGGCCAGCCCTGGCTGAGATTCATCTTTCAGGTCCCTGATGCCATGGAGAGCACTTAGTCCTAAACCAGGCCCACAGTCCCCTCCCAGTGTGGAGCTGCAGTTCAGCACTGCTGAATTTCATGGAAATCGGTACTTTTGGCTCTTGGAAGCAGCTCTGCTCCTGCCGCTGCTGGAGCATGTGGACCTGGTTGCTTCCCAGGCTTCTCGGCAGGAGAGGCTGAGCTTTGCAGGAAGAGCAGAAACAGAGCTGAGGACCTGGAGATCGCGGTGTCACCCTGGGCTCGGGCTGGAGCTCGGCACGGGGAGTGCGGGTGCTGTCACTGGAGAAGGTCCTGTGCATGCCACGCTGTGCCCTCCCTGTCCTGGAGCTTGGGTCCATCACAGGCTCACCTTCCCCTTCCCAGCCAGCTGCCCTGGATCTGCTGAGGGACGTGCGTGTCACCTTCTGCCACCACGCTCCCAGGTGGACGTCCCGCTCGGGATGGCTGCGCCAGCACAGCCGCGAGGCGAGGGCCACCGCGAGCTGCTTGGAGGGCAGGCACAGCCTCCACCATCCCGGCGCTCCCCAGATTCCTCTCCCTCTCCCGGGCAATGTATCCAAAACGTGCTGTGGGTGTCGGTGTGGGTCAGGCGCTCACACCCGACCCAGTGCTCCTGTTTATTGCCGTGCTGATGGAGCCGCTCTCGCGGCTCCTCCTCACCCGCTCGGGGCTGGCTCAGTTCTGCTTCTCCTCCGCCTGTTTTCAGTGTGTAAACATCAGACTCCTGGGTGGTGGTTGGACTCCACGAGGCCTGGAGGATCGAAGCATTGAAAANGTAACAAAACCAAACGCAAAAAGCCCCAAGACCCACGTTAGTGTCCGTGCTTGGAAGTTCCGGCTCCTCTGCGGTGATGGATGCAGCTGGGTTGCAAAGGCCTTGTTCTTGAAATGAACAAACCAGGCTTTTATTTTTTTTGTTGTTGTTGTTGTTTTTTCTTTTTTGTTTTTTTTCCTCGTTCTTTTTTAATCCATTCTCCCCCAGTTAAGGGCGCATCCAGCCTTTGTCTGCCGCAACTCCTTCCCCTCCCGCCCGCCCCCCACTGCCATTCCCTAGGGAAA
>VXBN01004400.1:550328-584564 GCA_013397395.1 Sinosuthora webbiana
TTTTTTTGTTTTTGTTTTTGTGTTTTTTTTTTTTTTTTTTTTTCATGTATTTGTAAGCCCCGCAATTCTTTAGTGTGTTATATTGTGGAGCTCCGTAGCCTGTCAAGCTACTGTTCTCCCGTTTTATTCGGGCAAAACGATTGCTCTCTCTAGGGCTGGGACTCGAGGATACCTCACTCTCTCAGGCCTCAGAAAGGATAAACAAAAGTGAGTTTGGGAGGGGAGCAAACTGGGGCTATGTGACTTCATTAGCTGAAGCTGTAATTGGAGGATTAACTCCTGATATGTAAATAGACCAAACTTATATCTGTTTACAAAACTTGTGACCACTGTCCATCTTGGGTGTAGCCCCTCGGAGACTTTTGACTGTATCTATTTATATATTTACTGAAGGTGCATTCAATAAATACCTGCTTTTATTCTCCCAATCTTGTCTAGCCTCTGCTTTAGGCAGCCACTCCAAGGCACAGGGGACTAAACTCTCCATTACTGCTGCAGTGTTCTGCTCCCCCATTGGGTAACCAGTACCCAGATTTAACTCCCCAGCAGGGAGCAGCAGGGCTGGAAGGGCTCAGTGGAGGGGGAGGGTTTGGGGCTGTTTCAGGCATTGGCTGTGCTCTGCAGGGCTGTGTGGGCACCTGGCTGACCCCTCTCCCTCGGCAAGGGCTGTACCTGTGACATGCTAAATCCTGCACAAAGGCAGAGCTGGAGGTGCCTGCTGAGGTCTGGTGCTGTGTGATCCCTGCAGGGGGCTGGGACGGGTCTGACCCTCCTGCTACTGGGCAGCTTTCCTCTCTCTGTCTAGTCCATCAGGAGGGCAGCTGGCTTTCATTTCTGGTCATGCACACAAGTGCACGTTGCACTTACTGCACCGGGACACCCGGGGAAGAGGAAGAACATAAAAGCAGCTCTGTTGTTTTCTGAACGCTGATCAGCCACTGCTGGGCCATGTCTGGGAGTGTGGCAGAGCTGGTTAAACAGTGTGAGGCTTCCTGGTGGGCCCTGACTTGTTCCTCTGTGAATGGGACTGGGGAGAAGGCACGGACAGTCACACCTGGAACATGCAAGGTGATTTCAAGCGGATGTAACAGCTGAGGAAGGCCCCTCCTAGGGACTTCTGTCTGTATTTCAATGATTTATTTGTCAGCTTGCTCTAAACTGCCCTGCCAATGTGTCCTGGTCTGGAGGCTCCTGCAGCAGACGACCCTGCTCAGAGCAGAGGTGACTTTCCCCTGAGTGGAGGCTCAGAGGGACAGACCAGTGAGCTCCTGGGGATGGTGTTTTAGGGGTGCCAGGCTGGATCCCTCTGCCCCCTCCCCGCCTGTCTCTGGGGTCAGGATGCAAAGCTGGGCTAAGGGCAGAGAACGAGAGGGAATCAGGCAGTACCTGCTCACGCTCCGCCGTCTTGCGCAGCTTGTACATGAACTCCACCATGGCCACGAAGACGGAGAGCACCAGGCCTGCTGCCAGCACAATGAAGATCCCTCCGATGTTCTGGACACCCAGAGCACTGGCCTCCTTGTTCTCATCCTCAGGGCAGCCATTCCCCCGCCACCACTTCTCCTTCATGACGTGGAGCTTGTCCTCCTCCTGGAGCTGCAGGATGGCGATGGTGATCTTGTCCCTGTACGGTGACCCTGGGGACGGGAACAGCGTTATACACAGAGGGAAAGTGGGACAAGAATCCCACCAAGCAGGGAAGGTGTCTGTGTTAGGCAGAGCAGTTCAGACCTCTCCTCAGCGGTCAGACAGTGTTAAGTTTGGTGTCTGGAAATCACCTCTGTCGTGTTTGTGGTAAGCAGCCCCCCTCAGGGTGCCTGCAGAACTCACCCATGGGTGTCCCAATCCCGTAGCCTTTGGTGTCGATGAGCCCCCCGATCTGGGTGAGGTTGCAGTTCCTCTGGGTGATGTACTCGATGGTGGTGGACTCCATCAGCAGCGCGTAATCAGCCGTCAGGGTCCGCTGGATCCCCTCCTCGTTGTTTTTAACCAGTGCCATGGGTTTGCTGCTCATGAAAGCCCACATTTTTTCAAACGTGGAGATTTTGGATTTCTGGAAAAAATGACACCCCCACCCCCCAGACCCAAAATAAGAATGAGTTCTCCACTTGCTGAGAGCTGATACCTTTTCAGTTTATAATAATAACCAGTTGAGAACAGATCATACAATGGAGCAACCGTGAATTTGACTTTGTCTTAAATGCCTTCACTGCCCACCATTGTTTGGGTTTATGTTTAAAGAGAGACAAGTGTTGCAGCGAACATCCCACTGTGCATGTGCTTCAGGTCCTGACGTGAAACTGAGACCCTGCCCAAAGCCCTGCATGCCCCCTCACCTCCCAGATCTGCTTAAATGCGTTCACTTCCTCACCAGGATTTGTTTACCCTGTAATGTTTCTGCACTCAGAGAGAACAGAGAGAGTTTTGGAGGATGTGGTTTTCTCCACACACACACTCTCTATGATATTTTTGTCTTTCCTCAAGCATGGCAAGGAAGCATGTCTCCTCTGAGATATGTGCAACTGCCAAACAGATTTAACGTCCCCACGTAAACAGAAGCACAGAGATATTCAAGAAGATTGTCTTACGGCTAAAAATAAACATGGATATTCTTTCACTATCAGCAGACATTCTGTTGCAAAGGAAGGAATTTGTTTTCCAGCTTGCTATTCGTGTGAATGTGTTTTTTCTTCTAGAAAATGTGTTGAGTGAGAAGAAATATGGTTATTTTACGTCTTGCCATAACATTTGAAAAGTACCATTTATCTACGAGCACCTCCTGAGTTGTCTCTGTCAATCATCACAGAAGTCACAGAATCCCAGAATCCCGGAATGGTTTGGGTTGGGAACGACTTTGAAGCTCATCCTGCTCCCCTCCCTGCCATGGGCAGGGACACTTTCCATCTACTAGACCAGACTGCTGGTCAGAGCTGGCTTTAGTTTAGGAAGGTTTCCCAGACAGGCAGAGCAGTGTCCTCTTGCCCCTTTGCTGGTCCCAGTGCTCCCGTGGGTCAGTGCTTCTCCCTCAGACCAGCCCTGGAGCAGCACTTGGATACTGAGCCTTGTGCTCCCACTGCTGCCAGCTCCTTTACGCACCCTTCTTCTTTTCTGCCCAGTTCCTTGTTTTTCCTAGATCTGTTTTTGCCTTCTTACTTCACAAGAGGCAGCTTAGCCAGCCAAACCTCTTCCTCCTCCACTGTGCTCCTCGGTGAGCCTGGGGCTGGCTGGTAAGTCAGAGGGCAGGTAAGTCCCTGTGCTGTGCCTGGAGTCAGGGTGTCCTCTCAGCAGCTGCTGCACGAGGAGTGGCTGCGGCAGAGCTGTGATTCCAGCCGTCGTTTATCTCTCCACAGCCCTCTGTCCTTCCATGAGAAAGCAGGAGATGGAGCCCCAGCCCAACTGCTGCTGCCACAGCTCCCCCTCATTTCTCCAGCATCACCCAAAATGTGCCAGCGTAGGTTCTTCTGACAAAACCATAATAAATAACGGTGAGGGAGCTGAAAGTCCCTTGTAATGCTCCATATCCCGAACGCTTCGCCCATCCACCTCCTTTGTTCCAGCGTGCTTAGCAGAAGTTAAACAAAAGCTCATCACCCCAAAGCTGGGTAGTGCAGTGCTGTTCAAACAAAGGCTGTTCCTCTGCCTTTAACCCTGTGGGCCCCTTCTGCTGACTGAAATACCCAGGGATTCATTTCTTCTCCATTAAAGCTCGTGCTCGTTATAATCCACTTGATGAATGCGCAGCAGTGGATGTGCTGGAGCAAACTTCATTCAAGAGGCAGGATAATCTCCCTCGCTTGAAAACCTGGACCAGTGCCTGTAAGGTAGATTTGTGGCATCTATCAAGCCTCAAAGAGCAGCAAGAAATGTAGCCTCCAAAAGGATTATTAAATATCTGTACATTACAATGGGTAATTGAAATGAATCGTGCACTCGGCTGGCTGATAAGGACTTGTTTAACATTTATATAGTTCACATCAGAGGCCTCTGGGTTCCTTGGCTCTCCCTCTCTCTTCTTCTCTTTCTGCATTTAATGCTCCTTGGGTGTTGACACAGAGCTTTTAACATCAGTGTTCTCCCAGTTTAGAGCACGGAGCAAAATAAACTGGCAAAAAATCAATAGGCTGCATTTAGTGAGGCAAATGGGACTTGCATGAGGCAGTGGACCTCTTCAGGCAACTGAAATTACATGAGACAGGGCTCCCTGGAAGAGAAAAACCACTTTTCTCTTCTTCTCTTAAATCACTGCTGCTGACCAGCTTGAAAGGACTTAATTGTGTTTGTGATGCCAGGAAGAGCCCAGATCTGTCAGTGCTGGTTGTGCTGCTCTGAGCCCAGCTCTGACCCTCCTGGGGCTTGCCTGGGTAAGGGCTGGCCAGAGGATGGAGCTGCTGGTCACTGCTTGCCGGACAAACCCTTTTTCTGACCCAGACATGGGGTTCCTGAGAGGTGTTTTAAAGACTTTTATTCCATTTTCAGTCTCATGTGAAGGGTGAGACGGTGCAGATGTTACAATTCACGCCATCAAAACCAGAAGCCAAACTATTTCCTAATTACAATCCATTATAAGCGTTTTTTGGCCTATCAGCTTTTGCCACACGATGCTGCTAATGCTTCCAAACCAATAATCTATTAAAACACCCCACATGGATCTTCCTACAATACATCTTTCACAGTTCTATTTCTCCAAAATGTCTGGTCTGTTTGCAAGGCCATCATTTGAAACTTGTTTCTAGTTCCACCTCTCTCTCAACAATGTCCATCCTATCCCATGGCCTTTCTAAGTCAGCACACTTTATCCCAACGTTTCCATACAGATGCACAAGACTGTGTGAGGCTTTTGTCAGGCTTTGAAAATTCTCTCTAAATCCATTTCCCACAACTGCTCACTTGTGCCTGACGGAGACCCGGGTGCAGGGCTGAGACCCCAGCAGGGAGGATGAGCTGGGGGATCCCTCCAGGAGGGCAGGCCATTGGTGCTGGCAGGGCAGCTCACACCCAGCCCTGGTCAGGGCACATCTCAGGCTCTAAAACCTAATAAGAACACTGCTTTTCCAAGGGAAAATTCCCCAGCTGTGGTTCCCAGCACAGCCCTCACAGGTTGATCATTTGATAAATCCTGAAAGAAGATGTGAGAGCGATGTCGGTGATCGATCCCAAATACCAGGAGGAGCATCCCTGCTCCAGCTCACACCCAGCCCTGGTCAGGGCACATCTCAGGCTCTAAAACCTAATAAGAACACTGCTTTTCCAAGGGAAAATTCCCCAGCTGTGGTTCCCAGCACAGCCCTCACAGGTTGATCATTTGCTAAAGCTGTGACAGCGATGTCAGTCATGGATCCCAAATCTCAGGACCAGTGTCCCTGCTCCAGCTCACACCCAGTTAAGCCACAGAACATGTTTTGTAGCTGAAGGAAAAGTTCATTTCTCCCCTTCCTCCTCTCAAATACTTGGGCCACACTGCAAAGGCATTGCTTATTGATGGGAATGTGGGTGTCATTAGCCA
Source organism: Sinosuthora webbiana (assembly GCA_013397395.1). Lineage (NCBI taxonomy): Eukaryota > Metazoa > Chordata > Aves > Passeriformes > Sylviidae > Sinosuthora > Sinosuthora webbiana. Next base: position 555,832 of record VXBN01004400.1, read on the forward strand.
GGACTGCACCACAGAAATAAGCAAAACCACCTTAGTACTAATTTAGTAATAAAGAATGCCTTGAATTGTGTTTATTTGGCTGATGCTTTTTCTGTGTTCTTTATCTGTGTGTACATTTTATTTTGCTGGACCCCTGTTTTCACCACAGTTTACCTTAAAAAATCCTTGCTGGGGTTAGTCGCTGGTCTGATCTGGTATTTGCTGTGCTGTGGGCTGGGTGCTAAGTTCTTCTCAAGAGATTCACCATGTACTTTTATGGGCATCTTAAAAGAAGCACATCTCAGTTGGTTGTGGGTAAAGGGACCCTCCTGTGCCCCCACATCCTCAACAGGGTCCCCAGGGCCCCCTCAGTGACAACTCTGCTGCCAAAAGTAGATGAGGAGGAGCTGCTTGGGTGCTCTGAGGCATTAAGATAAATGGTCTGACACTGGCTTCTTCCTGGTGTGTCAGGAGCTCCGAGACATCAGGAATGATGGAGATACTGCTAATTATCCAGGGCTGGTGCTGCAGCCACTGCTCACACGGCGGGGCCGAGCCTCACTCCTGCTCGCATCTCTCCCTCCGACTCGTGCGCGAGTGGAGCTTCTCCTCGATTTGTTCAGGATAAATAACACCAGGATCTGCTCTGCTGTGCTCTGCATCTTAATCACCCCGTGTTAGTGCTAAATGAGATGTGTGTGTGTGTGTGTGAAAGCCGAGTGCCAGCCCCTCCAAAGGCAGCGACACCAGCAACGCCTCCGAGTTCATTCTTCAGAGTCACAGCTCAGAAGCCAACTTTAATAAGCAGTTCTGCAGGGCCAGTCACCCAAATCAATTAATGGAATCATTTAGAGGAGCCCCTACGAGGCATCTTGCCAAGACATATACGCTTTTTTATCAGCCAAATTGGCAAGAAAGGAACTTTCAGGCTTAAGATTTTCAATTCCAGCCTGTATGAAAAAAAATAAATTGATTTCCACCAACTGAAGATACTTAATCTTGAGGATTTAACATTTCTGTGTGAGTGAGTATCTGTGTACACACATCCACACACTCACACCCAGACTCCAAACTGCATGTGAGACCTGGCTTTCCATTTGGAGAGGCAGCATCCTCTGCAGGGTGGGAAGGATTTATGAGCTATAATGAACTCTGGATGTTGTTCCTAAATTAATTGATCTGTATTTATTCCTGTAACCCAATCTGCACTGCCAGGGAGTCAACAGCTTCTCAAAAGTTCTTTTCATTAAGTCAGAATCTGTCAATATGGTTGGTAAAGCTCTCTCTTCTTCCCGTTTGCTGTGGCTGGTTTGCTCAGCTGCATGGGGCCAAATTCTGTGGGAGCAGCATCCCTCGTGGTGGGGCTGTCCCAGAGGTGTCCTGGTTCCTTTGGGACCTTCTGCAATGTCCCTGGTGAGCTCTGCACGAGCTCTGGGGGACCTGAACACAGGCAGAGCTGGTCAGTGCTTTGGGAAACATCTCATGGAAAGCATCTGCCTTCCTCTTCCTCTCTTGTCCACTGCTCCCTAGGATCAGCCTGGTGCTCTCCTCCTGCATTCCTGGGGGCCTCCAGCATGGATGGGCACTGACAGAGGGGCTGCAGGGTGTGCCCAGGGTTGGTGTGTGCACCTTGCAGCTGATTGAACAGGGAGAAATGGAGCAGCCAGACCCTGCTGTGAGGGGAATGACTTTGGGGAGCAGCCACACAAGCCTAGCAGGTAATCCACGGAGAGGGTGAGATCCTCCTTTGTGTGCTGCCATCAGCCTTTTGTCCCAGCAGTGACAGTGTGTTCAGAGCTGCAGGAGTGCTTCAGGAGCCCTGGCTGGCCTGGGCTGGCTCTGCTGGTGTCCCCTGGAGCAGAGCTGAGGAAGAGGAGGGAAGCCACGTGCTCTTCTTCCAGTGCCACCCATCTGAGGGAGTGTGGATCCTCAGCTGGCACCTGGAGCTGTCCCCATGGAGGTGGCACTGACAGAGCAGCTGAACCTAAACCACCACAGGAATTACCCAGTCGAGGACAAAGACCTTTCTGGGGGCTGGGAGGAATCCTGCCTCTCCCTCTGTGCACGAAGGACAAGCGATCAGAGCACCCCACGTGGGCACTCCCACTGCTCCAGCACTGGAAACGCTTGTCAGAAGGGGCATCCCTGAGAATTCATCTCCATACAACAGCGATAATAAAAAGGAAAAGGAAAATATGCTGCATCAATAAACCATGCCAAGGCTGTTAGAAGCCCGAAGTACGATTCTGATGGATAATGATACGAAGCAATAAATATACTGTGTCCTGATGATTGTTAAAAGAGACAGTTTCCTTTTATTCCCGTATAAAACTGGTGTTGGAAAGCGCAGTTAAAGCACACAGTTACAGCCTGCCTCTCCCTGCTGGCTGCTCCAGGTTTAAATGGCTTTGGAAGGCACCACCACGCATCTGGCTGTGCCAGGCACGGAACTGCATGGACCAGCTCCATGGCAGGAGGCAAACCGGGCATTCCCAGGATCGTTAAAGATCAAACCAACCCCTCCGCGGTTCTTTATCACCCTCTGCTGCTGCCTGTCAGAGCCAGGACACAGACTCTGGGAGGACAGTGGCTTCTCAGCCACATCAGAGCCAAGAGAAGTTGCACGGGAGCAATGCTCTCTCTGTTATTAAAAGCCAGCATATTGGCTTCCTTTAATGAGTCCTGCCAATTAAAACTGCTGAGGCCTCGTCAAGCTGCCATCACCCTGTGCCTGCTCAAATCCTGCAGCACCAGGCACAAGCCTGGTAAAGCCTGAACTGCGTTAGTCACATGCATTTCCTTCTGCATTGGGGTGGTGGAAGGGGGAAGGAGCCAGAGGGGCGTGGGAGCCAGCTCCCATTCCTGAGCCAAAGCCTGGGATCTTCCTCTGGGCCTCTTCCCTTGCCAGGGTGATAATTCCTTAATCATCTCTCTCATTTCTATCCTTTTATTCTCTCTCTTTTAAAACCGGGTTTTTACAGGCCAGCAGTGGTTTTAAAGGTCATTTTACATCTCTCCGGTTTCTTTCTATTTTTGAGGCTACGGTGGAATCTGACTGACTTCTGAATTTAATTATGCTTTAAATAGAATAAATTAATGCAATTGGATTGTGATGCAGTGGTAGCGTTACCTTGCCCTGGATCTCAGAGGTTAATAAAACTGGATTACATTGATATGAATACCTGAAGGACATGAAAGATATTTCTGCTGTAAAAAAATACTGGTCAGGGAGGGCACTTTGCAACACCTGTCCAGCTGTGGGTTTCATTTTGGCTCTCCTCTGTCCCTGAAGTCTGGCTGGATCAGCCTGGGGGCTCCATGGGGTTGTGCTGGCAGAGGCAAGGAAGAAGCTGGGTGGGTCAGATGTGGAAACTGGGAAGATGCTTTAGGGAATGTAAAATTTAGTACAAGCTGCACTTTGGCACACGCTCCGATTTAGGGTGTCGGAGCCAATATTGGGTAGAGCCTGCAAAACTGTAAAATCAGTTTAATTTCGTAACTGTGACCTCAGTTAACAACAGGGAGGGGGATTTAGCCTTGGTGGGGCTCAGGTGAGCCACAGTCTCAGTCTGGGCAAGACGAGAGACTGAAAGAAGCTGCGTGGCAGGAGCAGCAGGGGCGGCCTGGGAGGCTTCTCTGTCTTTGGATCTTTGTCCTGGCTCCCGTCGGCATCTCTGCCTGGAAGGCAGAAAGCCTCTGCCTGGTCTCACCTTGAAGAAGGTCATGGTAGCTCCATCCTTCACTGCTCCATACTCTATTTTTGTCTGCTTTGCCAAGTCATCTGCCGAGTCGATGGGGGATTCCATCCTCTCCACCGTCAGGAAGGCCGCGAGGTTGGCCGTGTAGGACGAGATGATAATGAGGGTGAAGAACCACCATATGCCACCAATGATCCGTGTAGACAGGGCTTTGGGCATCAGCTCCGAGCCTGGGGTGGGACAGGGGAGGCAGGGGAGAGGAAACAGAGCGGGGAAAAAACCCCATTTTATGTATCCATATGTATGTTTTATATACATATATGTATTTATGATCAGGTATCACTGTCAAAACTGTTACAGCTATGCAATTAAAGCCAACTGGTTTTGAGGGAAATTATCCAGACATCAGTGGGGTTTTTGTAGCATTTGCAGAAAAAAACCCTCTTCCTTGATTACTGACCTTGGGTACAGTGCCCAATTTACAGGAAACATCCAAACTGAAGTAATTAACTGGGCTGCTTTTATGAGATTTAAATAGCAAGCTATTTATGAACTTTTATGAGTGTTTTGTTCTGCCATTTAAAAAGGGCTCTGCTTTTATACAGATTATTTTCAAAAGACTCACTCTGGGGAATGTGTTCAAATACACAAGGTTTTAAAAAAAATCAAACACCGAGAGAAAGGAACTATCAGGGTCCAGGGCTTTGAGTGCCAGTCAGAAGTGGGGAAGCAGGAGATGTTACGGCATAAAAGGTGTAGTGGGCCTGGAATGACTTTTATTGAGCAGACATGAAGGTCTAAATGGGTTGTGCTATTTTTGTAATCACCCAAAACACCTTTTAAAGCCAGGCAAGAGCTTTGGGTTTCAAACAGCTGTGCTCAGAGGATTTATCAGCCTGCAATGTGCAACAAAGATTGGGCTTTGCAAAGCAATTTTAGGCAGCGTGGCATCAAAGCAGAGCACGGGGTGTAGTTTTCCTCCCTTCAGAGTGCAGCAAGGAGACACCAGGAAGAGGAGGAGCCCTGGATATTGAGGGTGCTTTGGTTCTCCTCAAGATCTTGCTTCTTCCCTCTTCCATCTCCGGCCCTTTGATGCATTGGATGCTGTGACATCAGCCTGCCTTTGAAATATTTTTCTTCTCAGATGCAGAATTGAGTTAAAAAGAATATAGCTCTTTTCATTTATCAGCATCTGATAAGAGGGATGATTCATCCTGCTAAGCCACCTTGCTGGGAGCTGTCACTGTCCATGAGGGCAGCTGAGATCCAGGAGGAATCTCTATTACAGGCAGCAGTGGAGCTCAGAGCAGGAGCTCTGTGGCTGCCACTGAGCCGGGGCTGTGTTCCTTTTGCTCTCTGGATGTAACCACCGATACACGGTAAATTAAAGTGTGACAAATGTTTGACATTTTTCCACTTATATCTATTCCTGGATTTTCTGCAATTAGATCACAGCTGAATTTCGTTCCTTATTCAGAGCTGCTCCCAAGCTCCCCCCCCCCCCCCCCCCGCTGCCTTCTGAGCAGATTTATTCTATTCATTCCATCTCTCCATTCCATTCACACACAGGGATGTAATCCCATCCGGATCCCATTTCTGAGGTCCCTGTGACCGTGGGGTTCACACCAGTGCCACTGGCAGCTCTTCTGAGGGGCTGCTGGGCAGAGGCTCCCAGGGCAGCTCCTCGTCTCTGCTCTGGGCTCCTGGGGGAGCTTCAGGGCATCCCAGAATGACCAGGGGAAGGGAAAAATGGGGACGGAGCAGAGGGCAAGACTGGAAAAGTCTGCTGGAAAAGTTCATTTAGGACAGAGAGAGAGAGAGAACCAGGTGAGAGATCCTGAAACTGAGCAAATGGTTTGAATGAACAGAAACAGGAATTTGCAGAGTCTGTGGGATGTGGGTGAATGAAGCAGCTGAGGGAGACGAAGGCAGTGCTCCTCCCTGGAGCGCCTGGCGCTCAGCGCCGCGGGGGCCAGGAGGTGCTGGGAGGTTCCCACAAAATCAAAATTTCAATTTAAAAAGCCCTGACAGCAGGTGGGTGCCAGCCTACCTTGCTGCATCAGCGCTCCCATCCCGAACCAGAAGCTGTTCAGGAGGGTGAAGTTGTTCTCCACAATGTCGGAGCCCGGGTTGCAGGGGTGGGCGTCGTACCACTCGTAGGGGCTGAACCTGCAGCACAGGGAAACCACAGCTCGTCAGGGTGCCTTGGAGTGGCTGCCTAGAACAGAGGCTGGACATGATTTAGAAAGCAAAAGCGGGTATTTATTAAAGGCTTTCAATAGATACACCCTGGGCAGTCAGAAGCCATCCAGAGGCTACACCCAAGCTGGACCATGGTCACGAGTTTTTCAGACAATTATAAATTTGATCCATTTAATATCAGGGGTTAATCCTCCAATTCTTCAGGTAATGAAGTCACATCCCCCCAGTTTGCTCCCTCCCATTTCACTTTTGTTTATACTTTTTGGGGACTTAGGCTGTAGGGTGTCTTTGGATCTCAGGTCTGGAGGAATTGTTTAGTCTGACCAAAATGTGAAGACAGTAACTAACACTTTATATGGAGTTTAGAGCTGTGCACTAATGCAGCACAGGATTTGAAAAATATAAAGTCTAAAACCTTAAGCCTTGGTCATTCTGCACCAACAGCAGGGACAAACTGGTATTTCAGGAGATTGTCCCACCAATGCACATGGGAATCAGGGTGGGATTTAGGTCAGTGAGAAGTAGAACCTTCCACCATCCTGACAAGCAGGAGTTTGGCCCGGTCAGGGCACTGGCAGAACACTGGAATGTGGTGACAGTTTGCTGTGGATTGCTGTGTCACTCGGCCCTGTGGTGGGTAGTGGGAGAAACTTCTTCCCTGTGGGGATGTATTTCCATGGATAGCCCTGCAGTCGTTGAGCAAGACTGAGGGAATTTCCTAGGAATATCTCTGCAAATTCTGCCCAAGACTGGCAGGCAAGCACTGCTGGGAATGAGCTCATTTAGCCAGGATCTGGGGAGGATGCTCAACAGGAGAGATGTTAATATTTTTAGAGCTGTTTATTTACATTTTCTGAGAGTCCCAAATTTTGCAGAGATTAAATTAAAAACATAATTGGTATAATTGCTTTTGAACCAGGCATTAATTATCATCTCCGCTTCCTTCTGGAATCCCTGGAGATTCACAACAGCCCCTTCTCGGAGCCCAGCCCACAGCCTGTAGCGGGAGATGTTTCCCTCTGTAATTCTCCACCAGATGCGCCACCACCCAAGGAGAGGGTTCGTCTCCTTTCAGGGGAATTCGTGGCTCAGTTCCAGGGGTCCCCTGGCTCAGACACTTGGATGTGTTTGGAGAAGGGTCCCAGCTCTGTGCCAGGAACCTCCTGGCACTGAAACCTGCCCTGGTGTGTCAGTGCAGAGCTGTGGTCATGGAGCAGCACCGAGCATGGGAGGGGTCTGTGGGGAAAACCATCACTGAGGATGGACAAGGCACAGCTCACAGCTCTGGTGGCTTTAGGAAAGATTACCCGTGGGTACAGCTGTCCTAATTTTTGCTTCTGTTTTCCATCTTCAAGGTACAGGCTAATGATCTTGATCTCTCCTTTCCTCCCTGGTGTATCTCACCTTCCTGCGGTGGGGACTGTTCCCTGGGCTGGGTTTGGGCTGTGGAACCACAGGTCTTGCTCAGGCTGCACCCTGACACTGCTGCTTGTTCATCCAGGTAATGGTTGGGCCGTCCTCGCTGCTCACCCTCCTCTGCTCTCTAAATCAGAGGGAATCAGTGAGGAAACAAGAGCCAGGCTGAACTCAGACCCGGCTTTCTATGCTGCTTATTCCTTGGAACTTGCAATGGATTCACACCAGATGTGGATAAAGGATGGTGTCTTGGTCCTTTCTGTCAGATAAAGCCGGAGTTCAGGAATTAGATTAAAACTTTCTTGGGCTGCCAACGCAAGACTATGAAAAGGAATGGGTAAGATCAATGAGCCTGGCAAGATGACACGCTGGAGAACTTCAAGGTCTGAGCGAAAACCTACTGGTGCAGCTCAAATGACAGAGAAATATTCAGAAATCTGCAAAGCAGCAGCAGCCTCCTGTGCTCGAGCAGGGAAACCATTAGTGGAAGGAAGAGGTAATGAAGGAAGGAGGGAGAGGAGCTCATTGACCCCGTACAGCCAGAGCTCAACCAATGGGGAACTCAGGGTTCTCCCTGGCTGGCTTCCCTCATCCTCACATGCACAGTGAGCTCTGAGAAATATCTCATCAAAACTAGCATCATTCTCCTGTCTCTTTTGGTTTTTTTGGCAGGGAAACCGAAGCATTTTGAAGAAGTTTAAAAGATCTGACACAAAATACTTTCGAGTCCAAATTGCGTTTCCAGAGAAATTTTCAACGGACGACCCAGTCCTCGCTGCGGTTGGGATGGAGATTAAACCCACCCAGCCTGCCCTGCAGCCAGAGGGGTTTGGTGGCACTTCAGGCCAGCCTGGCACCACAGCATCCAGACAAATCATCCCATGGAGCTGTGGGGACAGCCAGTGTTGACGGCTTGCTGGAGGTTGGGAGCAGGGGCTCCATCAATAGAGAAGAAAAACTGATTAAAATGACAGATGGAGCAAATCCATCCTTTGTCTGCCTCTAAATACTTCCTGAGTCTGTTTTAAGTGGCATTGACCTATGGTTATGGCACAAGCAGAGGGCTCTGGTGCCTAGTTCAGAAGACTCATGTCTCTGAATTAAGGCTTTTCTATTTTGATTGTGGTTTTCTTCTGAGAATTGGATTTCGGAGGCCTTGCTGGGGTCAAAAGCAGATATTGTTTCCATTACTTCCCAATGCAATAAATATTTTCCCTGTGCAATCTCTTGCTTTCCCTATCTATGTGTTCAAAGAAAATTCCTGCAGAATTTTAATTACCCCGAATACTGGGTGTTCTTTGAAAGAATAGGATGACAGAAGAAATGTCAGGAGCAAAATGTGAGAGAGAAACTGTAATTGCAATATTTTATGTGTTGAACTTAGTCCAAAGAACGGCCTGACAGGGAGAAAATGTTCTATCACATCATAACTGATGTGATACAGAGAGATGCTGAGGATCATTTCAGAACAAAACCGGAGACAAAGCCACAGTTCTTCAGGTTTTCATCCCTCAACATCAGCCAAAAGCTGCCATGCTGGGACAGACATCCCTGTTTGGACTTCCCATCAGGACCTGTCCCAGCATTTCCTTCAGCCTGTCTGCAGTGTTTCACGTGCAGACACAATTTGCACATTTAACATGCTTTGAAAGTGGGATCTGGACAATTCGGGCTGGATGTGGCCATTAAGAGCTGGGAAAAAAAATAAGCTCATAAATGTAAAATTGTGTTTGAATCGTCACTGCAGGCCACACGGGCAGTCTGGTGCCTGGTGCCATGGAAGCTGTGGGAGCAGAGCCCACTCAGCTGTGCCCTGCCTGGATGACAGGGACAGATGGCCAAGGGCTTTCTATCAGCCATCACAGGGTTTTCCTTCTCATAGTGGTGCCTTAAGCTTTAGCTTTCATGTTTTCCAGATTCTGTGCTGCTTAAGTGTGTAGTTCTGAGCCTCATATTGAGTTTCACGGAGTAGGGAGACAAAACAAATCCTTTTCCTGCTGAGAACCAAGGACAGCTTTCAGCCCAACAGCATAAACAAGGGTGGGCTGAAGGGAGGAACAAGAAGGATGAGACCTCACAACCTGGAGCTGAAATTGGACAATTAAACCCCAATATGCAAATGGACCAAAACTTATAAAAATGTGAGATCTTGTGACCGGTCAGCCATTTTTGTGACCATTTTGGGTCCACCTTGGAGAGGCTGTTGTCCTGCCCAAAGTGGATCATGGAGGCCTTTTAATAAATACCTACTTTATTCTCTAGGTCTGCCCAGTCTCTGTTTCGGGTCAGCCTTCCCAAGGCATCAATAGTTACCTTGGGTTCCTTTTCCCAGAGGGGAGTCTTGTGCTGCTGAGAGCACCTGGTTATCTCTGCCCCCCTTGGGTGAGGATGCATGGCAAAGACCAGGGAGGAGGGAAACTGCAGCTGCAGTCTGGATCAGGGAGGGCCCTCCACGTCCTCTGAGAGGAGAACACAACATCCAGCTCTGCCCCCGTGCAGAGGAGGGACCAGAGGATGCACCTGCCCTGCCATGAACATTTAACATGCTCAGAAAGTGGGGTCTGGACAATTTGGGCTGGATGTGGCCATTATGAGCTGGAAAAAAAAAAACAAGCTCCTAATGTGAGCACTGCAGGTGCTCACAGCACTCAGGCCCAGCTCGCTCTGCTGTTCTGTGTAATTAGGGTATGACAGAGCGAACGCAGGAAATCTGCTCTAAGTGCCCCTCTGGACCTGAGGGATGCTGAAGATTTGTTGTGCCATCGGGGTTAATGGAGTCTGCTTGCTCCAGTTGTGTGTCTGATCTTCCCTTTGACTCTCTGATGTCAGTGGGTGAGGGAGGAAGGTTTCTGATGGATGCTCCCAGCAAGGTGCGGCACAGCAGACCTCGGGGAAGAGGCTCTGCATGAACCCCCAGACCAAGGGAGCAGGGAGGGCTCTGAAATCCCCACCGGTATAAAGTCAACTGGAAATAATGAGAAATGAGCATCAGACTGCGGAGTGGGCTGAGGAATCATTCCTGGACATGGTGTCTATGCAAAATATTCCATCGAGGGCCGTGCGTGGTCACGGAGGGCGGGTGCCTGCAGGAGGGGACAAGTGCTTTGTTTTGATTTGAAAAGGTGGGATCACAGATTGAGAGCAATCCAGGACTGTGCCTCATCAAAGGCCCGGTGGAATTAACAAGACATGCAAATGTATGCAAATTCTGCCTTTAAACATAGAGGATTTAAACATGCTAATTAGATGCATATTAATGTTGTAAACAGACACATTGTCTGATCCGTAGCAACGGCTTCTCCGTTCTTTCGATACAGGGAGGGGTTTGTGTGAGCTTTGCTGGTGGAGGGATCAGAGACAGAAGTGGGAAATGGAGTGAAAATGGGAGCTCAGGACCCAGGACAGGCTGGGAAGGGCGTGAGCAGTGACCAGACAGGAGCACGAATGGACAATGACACAGAGCAGAACTGCTCCTCGTACGCCTGGAGGTGCTGACGAGATGGAAAGGCTGCAAAATTTCTGAAACCGTGAAAGCAAGTCGATTCATGAAAGAATTTTAAAATCCTTTCATACTGTGAGTGTTGTGAAAATGAGCAGCCAGCCCACGGTGATGGACCAGAGGGGATCTCGGTGGTGACAAGGGTTTGATGCCGCAGCTCCCAGCAGGGCCCAGCGTGCCCTTACCTGGCTATGACAAAGAGCACACAGCTGACCCCCAGGTAGGCGAGGAGGATGTACATCCAGATGTCAGGAGACAGAGGGTTGAGGAAGGAGAACACGCTGGGGTTGGTCCCGTTGGGTTTCCTGTAGAGGATGCTGACCCCCAGGGTCATGAAGGGCTTGGAGAAGTCGATGGCTTTCTCCCGGACATGGGTGATGGTCAGAGGAGCCACGGCCAGGTCAGCTTTCTGCAGACAGCACAGAGGGAGGGGACACAGGCAGGGAGAGAGGAGGAGTTACAAACTGAGGTGTTCCCACCCCCTCGGAGACACCACAGCTCTCACACAGCAGAAACGGGCCAAAAAACCCCCAAAGTGCAGCCCTGGGGTTCCCCCCTCCTGTTGCACATGTGGTGCAGCTGTGCTGTGAAATACAGATGTTGGGGTACAGTGTTTGCTGTGAAATACAGATGTTGGGTGTACAATGTTCACTGTAAAACACAGCACAACCAATTGGAGGCATTGCAGCCTCTGCAGCTGCTGCCCCAGTGCGAGGAGCTCTTCTGAAACAGTCAGGAAAATCAGATTTTACAGAGTTCTACAGTGTCAGTGACCCTTGTGCTTTCTCCTTGCCACAAGACTCTACAACAGTGAGTAGGCTGTGTGCAGACCCTGCTGTTGTGAGCAGTGGTTTGTTGCTGTTGTCCTTCCTTTCATTTGTTGTTGTCCTGAGGAGAGGAGGGTGTGGAGGAAGGCTGCTCTGGATGGAGCTGCAGGGAGCCATACTGTGGCAGCGTGGGGTAAAAGGTTCAGTTTCTTTTCCCTCAGTCATTTCACGACACAGCTTGAGAGGCTCAGTCTGACAGGAATGCTCAGTGCCCACCGGGTGGGAGGTGCGGAGCTGAGACCCTCTGAGAAAACACTATTTAAGGATGGACTCCTCAGCCCTTCCTGCTGGAGTGGTCTGGGGTCCACGAGGAATTTCAGCTGAGCATATTCTTTATCCTTACAGCTTCTTTGAATTGTGTTTGTTTCTATTATTTCTGTTATTTACTAATTTCTGTGCTAATTCAACCAGCGACTACATGCACCCTCTTTCTGTTGGTTAAAAGCTGTGTCCATTCCTCTCACTCAACATTCATCCAGGTTCTTAAAAGCCACAGGTAAATGCATCCAAGGTTTCCTCAATATCACCAGCCTTGCTTCAGCTTTGCAAACCATTCTTTGGGATTATGAACTTCTAAGGAAACACAGACACATAAATTACAGCTCTGAAACTGAGCAGAACCTCCCCCCCCATGCCAGGAGCCCGCTCGAGATTTATTTAACATCTGGTTCTGAAAATTAGAATTCTAAATTACCCACGAGTGATAATTACCTAGAGATACAGTAGATTTGTCATTATTCATGGACTTTAAATCAATACTGGCTGGAACATACTTTGCTTCAGCAGGAACTGGGGGTTCACTGTAAGAACCAGAGCAGATCCCTGGCCTGTGCTGGGGGTAAAGGTTGTGCTGATGGTTTCATTTGACCTTTCCAAATCTGTGAGGAAAGATTATATTTATATTTATATCTTTATAAATAGAGGAATCTGGTTATTTTACTGTAGGAAGAGTCTCTACACGAGCTTTTGTCCACTCACAGGTGTGTGTGTCTGTAAGGGATCCCCCTCCAAAAATGCAGCCTTAGAGCTGCTGAACAGAGACCTTCAGGAATTATGTAGCAAGGGTAAAAAAACGATGTATTTTTGTTCTAACGTGGCTCTCCAGCTGCTACCCAAAAGGTTGGTTTCCTTTCCTTCTCACTTTCCAGATGGAAATACATTTTTACATCAGCCTGGTACAGGAAGAGCCCATTTCAGTCGCTGGCATTTGTCAAAACCTGTGGAAAACGGGCACAACATTTCCCCAGTGAGCCCATTGTGCCAGCTGTGGCTGTGGTGACACGGACAGAAGCTGAAGGGGGCTGGAGGTGGAGGGGCACTGGTGGCTGCCCAGCCTGAGGTGGGGATGTTCTGCATCCTTGGCACCATCCTGGCAGGTTGGGAGCTTGGCTGCTCCCACCACCTTACAGCACACCTGGAAATCTTGGCTCAGCGCTCCCCACAGTCACAAGGCAGAAATGGCAAAAGAAATGCAGCATTTTCCCTCCTCCATCGCTTGTGCGTGGGTGTCCTGACTCACCAGGGAAGAGCAAAGGAGATGTTGAAGGATTTGGCTACGGGTTTTTCCGAAGGAGGGAGCAAATGTTCTGTGGTCAGAGCTCGCTGGCAGTGGCCAGGCTGAGGGATCCTCGGCCAAATTTGTCAGAATGATACAGTGAGCTAAAGAACTGCCTGGGGTTTGTGCTTTGCCACAGAATACGAAGGGAGGGAAATCTGCATGGATGCCCAGGGATCCAACCGCTTTTAGCGCAGAAATAAAATTTTACTGTGTCACTCCGGCAGCTCCTGTGATGTGCTCCCAGCCCTGTGTCCTTGCAGGGAATGTCACATTCAGGCAGGACAGCACGGATCCAGGAGCCTGGGCTGGGGTGTGTCCTGAGCAATTAGAGGCAGTTCAGGGCTGCACTTCCATACCCTTTTTATCAATGCAGATTTTTCTGAAGGTGGCCTCTAATTAAGGGTTTGCTGACAGAGAGGATCTAAATCAAACCCACCAAGGGTGAAGCTTTGATTTGTCGTGCTCTGACATTCCAAACTGGGCAGTCAATTACCAGACCCTGGCTGCTTCCTTTACTCAGCCCTGACTCTTGTGCTGTTGCACAGTCAGGTGGGTTTTATTAAAGCTGAGGAATTAGAGCAAGCGCCAGTGACTTCGAGACCCTTGTCCAGCAAAACCACTTAAGCCTACACCTCTGTTTTACTGGAGCTCACACGTCTTCCAAGCCTTGTGCTTGCTCTTAAGTGTTCTGCTGAACTGAGGCCAAAAAGATGAATTCTGCCGAGGCAGCTACACATCAAATGCAGACACTTCTGCAGCACACCTCCAAGGGTTTGGATCTCCTCATTCACCCAGTCACAGCTGCTCTTGGCTGGAACAGCTCTGAGTTCAGCGGGCGTTCAGCACAGGGATGATGGCATTTGCTGCAGAGATATTTGGCTTTCATCAGAAAATGCCAAGCCTTATCTCCAGGTTCTCAGTTATCAGGGAGATGTGGCCTGTGGGTCAGGACAGCTCTGGTGCAGCCACTGTCACTGTGGGAATCCTGCAGTGCCTGACCCCAGCCAGAGCCAACCCACCGGGCAGTGGCCGGTCATGGCAGAGCCCACCAGCAGCATAAGCACCAAGAGAAATATTTATTCAGGAAAATGAGCTGCCTCTGTGCTTATTTTGCCAATCTGCGTTAGGTATTTACATAAACTAATCATGTGTGTGTTGCCTGAGAGACAGAAATAGTGTGTGTGTTTTACTGATTTAATTGTTACCCAGGTCTGGCACTGTCATCCCTCGGTCTCTTGCCACTGCCAGCACTGGGGTTTCTGCCTTGGGTCCTACCCCTGTTTCCTTCTCTCCTTGCTTGGCTGCTGTGCCCTGCTCCTGCTCCCTGTGGCCATGGGATGCTGGGCTCACACCTGCAGCTCCCTGCACCTTTCCCTGCAGCAGAGCAGCCCTGGGTGTGCTGGGGCATGGGGGATGAGGGGGGCAGGCACAGTTGGGCTCTCCTGCAGCTCAGGGCTCAGAGAGGAGGGGCTGCTGCTGGGGCAGGGGTGGGAGTGCTCTGTGAGAGCCCTGTGCCTGCCCAGGGACAGGGAAGCACTCACTGGGAGCAGGGATGCTCAAGGAGAGCAGGGGCAGTGCTAACTCTCTGACTCCGGCTCTTAACGGCTGCTCTTGCAATCTCAGTCCTCATTTAGACATAATTTTTGTCAATGGATTCATTCAATATCAGGGGTGGATTAAGAAGAGGTGTCAGCAGGAAAAGCCTAGCTGGGAGCTGAAGGGGAGGAATGAGGGCCATGAGGTGCTGTTTGGGCTTTTCTAATCTTCACTTCAAGGGAGACCTCCGGAGTTGGAACTGCCATTAATTGTACCTGAGGGATGTGAAGGCTGGAGGATTCTGGTGAGAACGGCACTGCTGTGAGGGACAAGCCCTGTGCTACGGACTCCCGGCAGGTGAACCAGGGGCAGGGACACCTGCTGAGGCACACAGAGAACTCGGGGCTCCCAATATACAGATCCTTCACCTGGATCCCTGAGTATGACCCAGCTATGAACCCACCCAGTAATGACCTGAGCACAAAAGGAAAAGCTGTTCTGAGTTATTTCCATCCTGTCCCTAACACCGAGGTCCTGCAGTATCTAAACAAAAGGTGGAGGAGGAAATTGTTTCCTCCAATGATATTGTTTGTTCCCTATCCCCGGCCCAGTGGCATCCAAATGAAGCCCCAGTTCACGACACTTGAGGTAAAACATCCACCAGTGCAGGGGCATTAATGGGGAGCTGGCAGTGTGCTGCAATATGTATTTCTGCCAGAATTTACTGCCAGTAAATGCCCACTTATTGTGGAATTGTTAAATCAGCTGTCAGGAATCGTCCCTAAGGATGGGTATTACAACTCCTCCACAGTTACCATTGGCAGGGATTTCCATTAGAAACCCCAGTATTCGCCACTTCTCTTTTTATTTCCACCTGAAGCTTCAGGTTGAACGGCAATGTGATGTGCACTGTCGCAGCAGAAGGCAAGTTTTATTTGTGAACAAGTTTGTGCAAAACGTCCAGAACAACTCATTCTGCTGGTTTTATGGGATTCTGCCCCACAAACAACAGGGAAGATTTGCAGGCGTTGCTTTGCCAGACAACTGGAATTTATAAATCAGAATGGATGGGCCACGGTGTGCAGTGGAGCTTTGCTTGTATCAGTAATAATTTCTATGAATAAACATCAATAGCAGTTCACTGCTGCTGAAAGGAGGAGGTTTGGCTGTTGTCAGGTTCCCTTGTTTGTTACGAATAAAGGGCTCAGGAGCTTCTTTGCATCACCTGGGTTCCCCAGACCTCCCTGAATACCTGAGTTCAGCTCTTGTGGCCCTTCTGATCAAAGCTCCTCTGCGGGATTGGCCAGAGGGGTGACAATGAGCAAGCAGACTGTGGTGAGGAGAGAGGCTACTTCTCCAGGGAATGAACTGAACTCCTCAAAACAGGGACTTTTTGTGCTGAGGATGAGCAGCAGATGAAAGGCAGCAGGGCAGGGCTGTTGCAGGCAGCTGCGTGGGGCTGTTGTCTTGGGGACCTGTCGGACAGGGTCGTGCTGTGCCTGCTCTGATTGCTGTTGCTTTTCCTGTTTATGCTTAAGGCCAGACTAGAAACACAGGGATTTTACAAAGGATCATAGCCCGAGGCATCCCTGCCTGTGGCCAGACATGTCTGGATCAGAGAGAGCGGAGGGGGAGGATTCGTGACTGCATCAAGCCCGGAGTGCTGGCTGTGTAAACACCTGTCCTGGCATGTGATGTACCTTTGGGGTGCCAACTTTTGGGAATTTACCCCTTTGGGGACAGCACCCTTGTCCCCCAGACACTGCAGTCATGCACCTACCCAGCTCCAGAGCCCATTCCTAGCACTGGGTGAGCTCCAGACCCTGCTCTCAGCAATAAGTGAGCTCCAGAGCCATTCCCAGCACTGGGTGAGCTCCAGAGCCATTCCCAGGAGTAAGTGAGCTCCAGAGCCTGCTCCCAGCAGTGAGCTCCAGACCCCGTTCCCAGCACTGGGTGAGCTCCAGAGCCTGTTCCCAGCCCTGGGTGAGCTCCAGAGCCTGTTCCCAGCCCTGGGTGAGCTCCAGAGCCTGTTCCCAGCCCTGGGTGAGCTCCAGAGCCCGTTCCCAGCCCTGGGTGAGCTCCAGGGCCCGCTCCCAGCAGTGGATGCCGGGCAGAGGAGCCGTGTCCCGCGGGGCTGTGCCCAGGGGCGCAGCCACCGCCGGGTGTCAGTTCTGATCCGTGTCACACTCGTCACTCGGAGCGGCAGAGCACCGGCGCCTTCCGCTGGGACACTGCCGCTCGTCTCACTCGGCAAGGCTGTTGTGTAAGAGGCTCTGAAATCCGTATTTTGAGCTGCACGGAGTTTTCCAGAAGGAAAAGCACCAAGGCAGGTTTGTGGAGCTGGTGGTGTGTTCCCCCATGAGGCCGTGCCCTGCTCCCTGTCCCTGCCTGCCCTTGCTGCTCTCCTGCTCCCTGGGCCCAGCCAGCCCAGGGCTGCAGTCATTGTCACAGGCTGATTAAGCGTCACTTTGTCCCTATAAGGGACATAACCATTATCATCTGCATTTTACAGATGGAGGAAGGAGTGCACAGAAGCAACTTGTCCAACGTCATTCAGGGCAGAGAAGGCAGATGTGGAAGCCCAGCCCGGCTCCTGAACCACTCATCAGGCCCAGCCAGTGCTTGACTCTCCACACAGCGCAGTGACTCACCCAGCAAACTCATTCTTCCCCCATGAATGGTAAGAGCATCACAGCTCTACAGGGGGATTATTTTTGTGTCTTTGCTGCTTAGGCTGTGGATTCAGAACGAAGCCAGGGCCTGGGGGCCATCAAGGGCTGCCCCACTTGAGCAGGATACTCAGGAGGAGAGCGCTCTGCACTGTTGCCTCTGCTGCAGAGAGCAAGGATTCTTTTTGTCCCTAGCTTTTCTTCCAGAGGCCTTCTTCGGGAATCAGATATTCATAAAAACACCAGCTTTCCTCACCTCCATAACTGGGCCCTTGGGATCAGGGGATGTGCTGGAGGCGAGAGATCTAATTAGGAAACTGAGCAACCCCCGGCCGCGAGCGGCGGCTTCAGCCTCAGCGGCGCTTTGGCGGCTGCAGGAGCAAAGCTGCTGCAACAGGTTCCCTGGGGCTTAATGGGCTTTTGGAAGTGGCCATGGAAGGAGAAGCACAGCTGCTGTGTGGCAGAGGGAGCTCCGTGTCCCAGGGGATTTTAGAAAATAAGTTGCTCTCATGGAAAATAAAAAATTAAACTGTCCACTGCGCACCTGCTCCTGCAGTCTGGATACCTCCTTTGGACTGGGCTGTGCCTGGGGTCCCCAGGCTGCCTTGGTGCTGTGCCCATGTTTGTCCTCGGGGGTGAGGGCAGCTCATGCTGCCAGCCCAGGACAGCCAGGGGAGGCCTCTTCCCTCTCCACATGTGCCCAGCCTGTGTCCCACTGTGGGAGAGGCTGTGCCTGGAGTCACAGGGCCCATTTCTGTGCTGGGAGAAAGGCCGCTTTCAGGAATTTCAAATGAATATCTGGAAGAGCCAAACACGGGGCTATTCCTCTGACAACCCGTGTGACAAAGAGCTGGGTGGGGTCAGGAGCTCTTTGTGGGTCTTCTGAGCCAGCAAGAAACGGAACCTGTCCCACCCCAGAGAGCCAGCCCAGGGACAGCTCCAGGGACAGCCTGGGCACAGCCAGCCCTCGGCAGCCATCCATGGGCTCACTCACATGGTCGATGAGCTCCTTGATCATGCCATTCCACTGCCCCTTCTCGTCCTGCGCCCCGTATTTGCCGTCCTCCACCAGGCGGATCTCGTAGGAGAAGCCCAGGATGATGGCCAGCTCCTTCAGCAGGTCGATGCAGTAGCCCTCGAAGCGGTCGTTCCCGAACAGCGCGGTGTCGGATTTACGGAACATCACAAAGGGCTCCTCCTGCACGGGGAAAGCAAAAAAAAAAAGTCCCCGTTCAGGGTCACACGGAGGCAGGGCCACCTCCGCGGGTCAGCCCGAGCCGCCAGGCACCGGCTCTCCAGGCGGGGCTGGCACTGTGACACGTTGGGAATAAATTAACTTTGCACAGCGCATCAGCTAATTAGCAACCTTGTTTACCCCACAAAATTTAATTTTGTCTCTTCTGAGCAGCCAACTGTTTTCCATTTGGTAGGATTTCAGGGAGAAAAAAAAAAATAAAAAAATAACCATTTCATGCTCTGAAAATGAAGTGTTAGAAACAGTAAAAGAGGGGGAGGACAAACTCAGCCCCGAGCCCTGAGCCTGGTACCTGCCATTCAGCACAGCCAGCAGGAGCCTGGTGGGTGAAATTCAGGCTGAGGGAGCTGTGAGTGGCTGGGGCCACCCCAAAACCTCCCCGCTCAGCTCACTGGCACTCCTCTGTGCTGGCTCTGCCTGATGGACACGGGGCTTTGCTGCTGCACCGGGAAACTTTGTGCTTTCTTCTGAATTTGTGGCTGCCTGGGAGAGATGGGGGGTGTCTGAACCACAGCAGAGCTGAGCACCAGCACAGGGGACAGGAACTACTGCAGTGACCTCCTAGAACACGCAGAGCTAACACATGCCTCCCCTGGGGCAGGGGCTGGCAGGTGAGGTCACACAGGGAACTCCAGCATCCTTTGGTGCCTGCCAGGCTTGGGCAGCCACCAAGGCCCAGGAGCACTGGGGAGCCTGAGGGAACAAAGTGGGGAGGACAGATGGAAATGGGAAAAGGTGGTGGGCAGCAGGCAAGAGCTGGAAGGCAAGAGGAGGGTAAGGGACCTATAAGGAGTCCCTGGCTCAAACTGGGGGTGTCTGCAGGGCTCCTGTCCTTGCTGTGGGGTGTTCAGCGAGGGAGGGTGAGGGAAGGCTCCGCTTTGTGCTGGCAAACACCCTCTGTGATTTTGGTCAGGCACCAAGAGGGGCTTGAAGAGGTGGGAGGGCAGGTCTGGAGCCCTCACTAGAGCCCTGTCACTGTGCCTGGTTTGGTGGGGCATGGGTGCTCTGAGGATGGGGCTGTGCCAACCTGGAGGCCGGTGGTGCTTGTCTCTGCCCACCAGCTCTGCCCTGGGGCTCCGTGCTCCCTCAGAGGGGCAGGGGGTGCTCCTTTGGCCCAGCAGCAGGGTCAGGAGGGGACGTGGCACCACACGGAGCCCCATTTGCAGAGCTCTAAAGCCCGACTGATCTCCTCACGCCCGTGGAGTTTAACTTGGCACACGCAGCTCGGCTCAACCCCGCGCTCCCCCGCCGCCTCCTCGGCTTTTTTCTGCTCTGGAATTAGTGCTTTGTTTGTGAATCAGCTGAATCTATGGATCTCGATATAAATACGCCGGCTCCAGAGCAGCCATAAAGCACTATTAATTTTGGGAAGCGCTGTAGGGATTACATACATATTTAACAGCCGAGGCACTGAACATTAGGACGCCACTCGCTTCAGTAATGTATCTCCAGGTCTCAAACATTTCCTAGGGGGTAATTCTGAACTCTGTGAACCACTTATTCACGGACTATTTCACAATTTATTACTGAAAATAGCCAGACATCCAATTCACAAGCTCTCTCAGTTTGCTAATCGATTTCTCAGTGAAGGTGCCCTCAATTTCATAACTTCACAGTTCCCATATTGCTTGGGGAGAGCGGCACTGGCTGCTGGGGTAATATTTCTCTTCCAACGAGTCGCTGCAATATGAGCGAAAGGGGAGAAAACAACCTTTCATGCTTTTTCTTTTAAAGGCTCCTCCTATGGCTCTTCTCTCGTCATTTACAGCAGTGCAGAACTACAAAGGGGTGTTGCAAATGCAAATAACATCTAGGCTTGTATTTTATGTTTTAGACTCCAGCAGACGCAGCGCAATTACTGCAGAACTCAGGTCTGAGCACGTTCCCTCCTCCCCTGGGCACAGGGATCCAGGACAGCCGTGGTTCCGAGGTGGAAACCCCGTGGCACGTGTGCCAGGCCCATGGAGTGGCACAATTAATGGGGACTGATATCACCCCGTGCCTTATGTAATCGGTACGTGCTCGCAGAGCATGAGATGGAAACGTCGCCTGAAAAAACCCTGTCAAAGGCAGATGGCTGACAGTCAGTCCCCTCCTGGCTCCATCGTTTTGCATTATGCCACGGCCTTTGAGGTGTGGTGGGTACCAGGGCCCGGACCCAGACAATTCCACAGCCATGGGGATGATTCATGGGAAAAAAATGTCATGTGCTGGATGGGAAGCTCGTTAGGAGGAGTGGCTGATTTGCAAGGAAAGCTGCTGCAGCATCTGTCTTTGGCTTATGTTCTGCTTCCACCCTGCTAAGCCCTTGCTGAGGGATACAAGACCTTCGGTTCCAGCCCCTCTTCTGCCCTAGACCCTGTGTCCCCTTTCTGTGTTCCCCTCCGAGCACCTCGGTCCCATTCCTTCTATGATACAAATCCACACTGTATCAAGTCCCCTTTTGGGAAGGGAAGGACATCACAAGGGTTCCCACTGCTCCAGACTGGGGAGCACATCCCCAACTGGCTCTGCTCCGTCTGCACCTTTACATTCCCTGAAAACACAGAACACAGAAGGGCTGGAAAATTTCCCCCGGCAAACCCATGACTCAGGCTCAGTTTTGGGCAGGTTGGCCAAGGGCTGATGTGTTTTGTTGCTTCCTGGTGCCGTGCCACGAGCCTGTGCTGTGTCACAGCCATGCAGGAACCAATGCCACCAGATTCATGGACTAGTCCATAAAAACTCCCTGAGATCCAACATCTACTGTCAGATCCAGGAGTGAGCAGGAGAACAGAATGCAGCACCACACTTGGGAGCAGAGCTGGATAACAGCCTCAGTCCTCCCCGCTCCAGCAGTGTGTGCTCGGGAGGGGGACAGGCAGACGGTGTCACAGCTGAGCCAGGGGCTCTGCTTGCCCTTGGTGTGATCTTCAGTACCAAGAACATTCCTACCCGAGGTGGGCAGTGCTGGCCAGCTGAGTGCCCACTGCTGTGCCTGCTCAGGCACCGGCTGCACGGTGACACTGGGCTGTCCTAGGGCTCGGCACAGTGACAAAGGGCTGTCCTGGGTGACATGGGGCTGTCCTGGGGTGGCACAGGGCTATTCTGGGGCTCAGCAGAGTGACACAGGGCTGTCCTAGGGTGGCATGGGGCCGTCCTAGGGCTCAGCACAGTGACACAGGGCTGTCCTGGTGTTCAGCAGGGTGACACAGGGCTGTCCTGGTGCTAAGGACAGTGACATGGGGCCGTCCTGGGGCTCAACCCAGTGACACTGGGCTGTCCTGGGGCTCACCATGTGCAAGCCTTCTGTGCCCTTTGGCATGCAGGGACCAATAGGGAGAGTTCTCTGCCCATCCCAGCCTGCAGGGATCAGCAGGTCATGGGCCCTCTGGCATGCAGGGATGGGCAGAGAAGGACTCTCCAGCATGCAGGGACATACAAGGGACAGGGACAGACAAGAGACAGGGATCTGGCTGGGCAGAGGAAGCAGAAGAGCTCAGCCAGGATGAGCAGCAGCTTCCTGGGCAGGAGAAGCACCTGGAGGGGGACAGGGGCAGCTGAAGTGGAGGAGTTCAGCCAGGACCAGCTCCTGTGGTTCCCACTGGCCTGTGCCAGCCTCGCTGGGGCTGGCAGCCTGCTCAGGGGCAGTGGCATAGGGGAGGTTGGAGGTCACCTCTGTGCAGGGACACAGGCATTGGGTGCCCCATGAGCCCTGTCCATATGCAGGGCCTCTTCCAGCAGGTCTGCACTGGGGTGCTGTGAGCTTTCAGAGATATGGGATATCCCTGGGATATCCCTGGGATTCGTGGGGAAGGACAACGACAGGCTGGCAGTCTCCTACCAGCACCGTGGTGACAATCAGAGATCTGTTGCTCAGCGAGTCCGTGACGTTGGGCCCTCGTCCTTTGGAGATCTCTGTGATGTTCAAACCATCAGAAGGGCTCCATGCTCCAACCTGGGAGGAAGCAAAGCAACACCGTGAATCCCCATCTCAAATTCCTCAATCCCCTGCATTCCTTAATCCCCGCCTTGCATTCCTCACTTGCTCCCAGCATCCTGCTGGCCTGGAAAAGGGAACTTCCTTCTCCTGTCTGCAGCAGACAGCAGCAAAACTGGAATTACTGTGTATTAACAGCAGCCAAACTGGAATTACCATGTTTTAACCCTTCAGCTGCAGGTCAGTCCAGTGGCACATGCTCCACAGTCCCTGTGCTGTGGATGAAGACTGTGGGGACTGGAATTTAGGGGCTGAATGAATGAACAATTTGCAAAGGCACTGCACAGAGCAAAAATCAAACCACGCTAAAGAGTCAAATCTGGGCAAGGATAAAGCACAAGAAAAGAAAAATAACCGCAAACCTGAGTCCATTTTCTTTCTTTTCCATTTCCCCACCAATTTGCTTTGGTGGGGAGGATTAAAAATGGCTCGAGCAGCTCTGAGGATCCCTGATAGGGACCATTCCTGCTCTCTCTGCCGTGGCAAATCAGCTGCAGGTTTCTGACACGTCTCTTGGCAGGGCCCTGGGGCCCCCTTTGGGAAATCCCTGTGATGAGGGGTCTCAGTCCTGGCTGCAAACCTGGAGGAGGGGGTGGCAGCAGCCCTGCCCAGGCATGGCACAGGCACATCAGCTCGATTTCAGGTGCTCTGTTTTCTCCAGCTGTCAAATTTAATAAATTATTAGGCTTTAATGAAGTCTATTGATCCAGAAATGGCAAAACATGTCTCTATTTAAGGAAGTCATCTGGGCGAGGCTAAGCCTGTTAACCTGATCTCCACGGTGCAGGGGAGGCTTTGGGACAAACTTTGAAGGCAGGAGTGGCTAAAGGGCTGTGACAGTGAGATAAAGTGTCAGGAAAGCTGGAGGAATATGGGAGTGCTGCCAGCAAATGGAGCAGGGTGGCCACGGAGCCAGCCTGACAGTGAGGGAAAAAAACCAAACCCCACCTGGAAATGGGAACAGAACGATCCATCTGTAGGGTCAAACTGCAAGGTGGGACTCGGAGAGAAGCCAAAGGCAGCCAGCTCAATCCACCAGGGAGCCAGCAGCTTCCCATCTTTTATTTATTGCTGTTTTTAAGATTCTTCAGCCTCTTCAGCAGTCCAAGGGGAGAACTTGGTTTTACTGCATCCCCAAAAAGAGACTTTGTAATGAGCAATGCTGCCTGGCAAAAAAAAAAATTGTCATAAATTCTAGAAGAGTTTCCATGAACTTTGTGAAAGGTTTTAAATATTTCAGGTAAAACCGAAGCCGTCCCCCGTCTCTGCCTTGGATCACACAACAGCTGCAATGTCAAAAATTATTATTATTGTGGATGGGGAAAAAAAAGCGAGTCCAAGAGGCCCCAGTTTACTGCACTGCAGCCTCAGCCACTTCTGCCTTGCTACGTTTTCCTTTAAGAAAATTAAATGCGCGGCACTTAAGACTGAATTAATCAGTTTAAAATATTAAAAAAAAAGGAAGAAAAAGGCAAAAGTGCTTTGAGAGAACTGTGTGAGTCAGATAGTCGAACTATATGTAATTAGGATTTGGTAATACTCCTGTAATCCCTGGAACATCCAGGAGGTATGAGGATCAGGGGGGTTCAATCCTAAAGCTCAACAAACATAAGCTGCGATACATAATGCACAATCCAGCTGGGATTTGTTTGTAGTTTGGCGTTTTGTTAGTTCAGATTAACTATTGACAGAATCCCGGCTTCAACGGAGATTTGACATCGATACATTAAAAGCCCCTCCGGAGCTGACACGGAGCTTTCAGAAGAATAATGGTGGGAGCTGTGAAATCTCTGAATTACTGGAGACAAAAGTTGACGGGGTGTGCAGGGGACGCGCCGAGGTTTGGCAGCTTCCAGTGGGCTTGATGTGACAGAGAGCTGCAGTAACTGCAGCTGGTGCCAGCTCTGCTCAGCACACCTGAGGGGTGTTGGTTTGACAGGTGATGCTGTGGCTGTGCTTAAACGTTTGGATCTGTGTGGTATCAAAGGCTGGCACGTTTTCTGTTACCTGCCCAACGCAGCTCCCCAGCAGCGCGGCGTTGCTGCCGGACTTCAAAAGAGACGAGTTGTTATTTTTTTGTGTTCTGCTCTACAAACAAAATATTTCGTGGAAAAAAATAAGGCAACAGAGGTTGGCTGCTGCTCAGTTCTTGCGAGGCGCCGGCATCTTCCCCAGATCCCTCCTGCCTCCTTTCTCAGCCACAGCGAGACTGAAGGTCACCGGGTTGGTTTGAAATGTTCCCTTTGTTCCGTACTTGACACCAAAACCTCCCCAGCAGGAGAAGGCCGTGGTGACCTTGAGCTGTGTTACCTGAGGCACCGAGCTGCTGCTGTGGTGGGGAAGTGTGGCAGCCATTCGTTTCAAAGCCCAGGGAAAGCAAACTGTGAGGAAGGAGGATGGGCTGGCGGAGCCTCACGGTGCAGGATCCGTCCCCTCCAAAGGGAGGATTGATCCCACGGCTGCCTCCAGCCCTGGGGCTGCCTCCCTGTGCCGAGTGATTAATTCCCTGGACAAGTCCCCTGTGCTCTGGGGCCGTTCACGGGTAATTGAAATCCCTCCCTGCTGCCAAGCCGGGGTGTCCCTCGGGCTCAGAACCTGTCACCCTGCCCAGGGGGACAGAGCCAGCGCCGCGCCCGGCTGCCACGGGCACCTGGTACCTGTCGGAAAGCAGACTGTGCTCTAGAAAGGGCCTCGCTGCCCTGCCAAATTCCTCCCGTGCAGGTGATAGACACCTGTAGCAGAACAGGGGCACAGAGCTGCTCGCAGAGTGGTCAGAATCATGGGATTTCTTGGAAATCACTTCTCCCTGTGCTCCAGCCACTCTCTGCTTTGTTTTGTCATCAACTGATCTCACCTTGAAACCTGCTTTCTAAGGGCTTTAAGGCTCTGTGTGTTGCCTTTTTATTTTAAGTTTGGGTTTTTTCAAGTAATTGAAGAGAAGGAAATTAAGTCCCCAGGCACACCTGGGATCAGATTTGCACATCAGCATGGTTTTACTGTGCCCAGAGGAGATCTGCGCTAATTTGAAGGACCCAAGGCTGCAGCCTTCATGCCCTCGACCCTCATGACACCCCCAGCCAGGCAGGCAAGGCCACACTTCTCTTTTTTCCTTATTGTCCCTTAGATAATAAACAAAATACCCAGTGCATCCTCCTGCTAATTCCAGGCTGTAATAAACTGGGGCCGTTCCCAAGCCGTGGGCAGTTTCACAGTGGGAAATGACTCCAGGTGATGGTCCCCAGAGCTACGGGCTCCTCGGAGAAGAACTGAGGGTTTGTGAGCCAGGCCAGCAAGAGGGAGTGGGACAGGCATCATTCCTGCCTGCTCAGGGCAGGGAGGAGTTAATGGATGCTCAGAAAGTTTCTTTTGCCTTCACTATCCCAGGAAAGTGCCACAAGCACTTCTGCAATCTGTAATCCCACGCACTGGCTTCAGGGTAAGTGAGTCATGGCTGAGCGTGGAAAAGGATCTGAGAAATCCCACAAAGTGGATATCCTTTTATATAAACCCCAGGAAGCTGGAATCAATACAGCACCAACCATTCCTCTGTTGCTGAGCACCAGCGTTATCCTCAGCCACATACCGATAAAACAAACCCTGCCTACCTTTTCAAGGCCGTCTTCTTTGAGGCTGATGATATCCAAATCAAAATCTGTCCGTAAACCACTGGTCTTATTGAAGACGATTCGTCCCGTTAATCCTTCCCATTGGGCCTGTGGAAGGGAGAAGAAGTAGCAGGGCCGTTACTTAGTATCATAAATAATCTTTTGCCCTCCACTGTATGTTCTTTTAATTAGTCCTTATGCTGGTTCTTTGTCCCTAAAGAGCCTGATTAATTAATAATCCCTCCGTCGCTGCTCAGACTGCAGACGGAGCTGGAGATTTCCTTCACTCTTGCAGTCCTTGCTACAATTTCTGTTCGCACCTTTTGTGTTCGCCAGCTGTTGCAGGACGTGATGACTCAGTAGAAAACGACTTGCATTTATCACAGGCATCCTTGTGTGCTGCGTTTATCCTTGTAGTGCTGATGAACGCCGGCTGCGGGGAGCCGGCTCCAGGACAGCTCCAGTCACAAGAAATCCCTTTTGTGCACGAACTCGCTGGTGCTTCCAAGGTGTGTGGGAGCTTAAATGTCTGGAACGATTCCCTCTGCCCTTCCAGAGGGAAAGTGGAGCAGAAGAGGCCAAGAACGTGTTTGTGCAAGCAGGATCTGAGGTTTGGGAACAGGCACAGGGGTCTGGGGGCACTGCTGGTGCCCTGCTTCAGTTTTTGGCAGCATAAGGACGGGGCGGGTGCTCAGTGGGACTGGGACATCCCGCCCCCAGAGATTTTTCAGTGCTTGGCTGACTGAGGTCCTGAACAGCCTGGTCTGACTGCGACCAGGAGCAGGAGCTTGGGGGTAAAGATGCCTCAATTCAATTCCACAGAAAAACCCCTGTAATTAAATTTCTTCCCCACTGTTCACTTTGCAGCACCCCCAGAATGAATCTCTCTGATACAGGAGGTGCTAGAACGTCCAGAGCCGGGTGCTCTGTGCCAGCAGAGCAGAAGCTGGGGGACAGAGAGGTGTCTGAAGGCTGGGGACAGTGCTGGATGTGCTGCAGCACTGTCCTGAGGAGGATGCTCCCGTAGGAATGCCAGGCTGCTGCCACAGTTTGCTGCTCAGCAATCACATCCCAGCAGTGGGGCTCTGAGCCTCGGGCTGTCTCCCCTGAGCAGCTCCGTGCTGGCTGCTCACTGGGAAACCTGTTTCCTTTATGGGTGGGGGAGCTTGAAATATTCCAGTGCGACCAAGGCGGCGTAATGTGTTCTCGGGGGGAACAACTGGCATTTCTCCCGGTAAATACTGCTCCTCTGGCTCTCCCTCATTAATTCCTGAGGAGCAGTGACAGCCTGCTCCCAGCCTCGCCACCCTGGAGTCCTGGGGAGGCTCGTGTTTGCTCATTTGGGCGTGCAGGTGGTTTGCCTGTGGGACGTGCAGCCCTCGGAGCCCCCCGGGAGCCGGGGAAAACACGGAATGTTTGACGTGCCCAGCTGGAGCAAACACAGCTGCGTGCTGAGCCCGGCAGCTCCCGCGGGGCTGCGGTGCTGGTGCCTTTTTGGGGCTTACCTAAAAACAGAGGGCAGACAAAATTAAGGGAATAAAAAGTGGTTTTATTTATTGAAGGGCCTTCAGGCACATTTCGGGCAGATGAAGCCCCCCCAGAGGGCTACACCCAAAAATGGATGATGGGTCACGGGTTTTCACAGTTTTTAAGGTTTGGTCCATTTGCAGACTGGGGGTTCATCTTCCAATTCCAGCTTCAGGTAATGAAGTAATTTATCCCAAGTTTGCTCCCCCCAACTCACTTTTTTCCCCATCTCTCAGGGCCTGAGGCAGTGAGGTGTCCTTGATTCCCAGGCCTGAAAAGGAATTGTTGTGTCTGCCCAAAATGGGGAAGCAGCAGCTCACACTGTGTGTGGAGTTTAGAGTTCTACACTGAAGAATTGCAGGATTACAAATATATGAAAAATATAAAAGCCAAAATCCTAAGGCACCGGTGGGAGCACTGAGGGGCTGCACAGCTCCTGGTCTGAGAGGACAGCTCATCCCTTGGCACTGCTCTGAGCTTACAGGAGTTTGGAGAGAGCGATTCCTCTGTTCTGGTTCCAGCACGGGGGAAGCTGCTCCCTGCACTGGGCTAACACGGTGCTGACAGGGGAAAACAACAGGCAGAGGCGCTGGAGTGTGAGGCACAAGGGTGATGTGCAGAAGGAGCCAACCAAACAAATTATTTACACTCTGCTTTGGCAACCAGCTGGAGCGGCGCTCTGCGGAAGGGAACAAAGCATGAGGAAGGAGAGAGAGAGAGACAGAGAGGGGAGACGTTCAGTTCTCAGTGCAGAGAAAAGTGAGAGGAAAGTGCATTCTCTGTCTGCGATGGAAATCACTGTCCTGCTCTCCTGCCGTGGAGCCCCGTGCAGCTCAGGCAGAGCCAGGTGGGAACAGTGTCACCTCATGGATAGATCTGTTGGGGTCAGCAGGTGACACAGCAGCGCAGAGCACAGAAACACCTAACAACATGCTCTACACTTCTGTTTGAAAACTTTTGACAATTTTAAACCCAGTGTTCAA
>VXBN01004400.1:584760-656781 GCA_013397395.1 Sinosuthora webbiana
ATTAAATATAAATAAAAATTTTAAAAAAATAAAACTAGGCTTTTACCTCTTTGATGAAGTTCATGAAGCGGCCGCCGAACCTCCAGGCCTTGTGGCGGTGGCACTGCAGCGAGTTCACGGTCATCTGCGGCGCGCGCTGGTAGCACACGGACACCACGTGCACCGCGTCGTACAACAGGGCAGCGTCTGTCTAAAGGGAAGGGGGACAGCGTTGGTGGCCCTGGGGAGCCGCAGGAAAAACGTGGAACCCGCTCTGGGGTTACCCCCCGCCAGCCCCCAGGGTTTCTCTGTCCCTGCTTGGTTCTTTAGACTGAGATCTCGGGGGTTCTGTCTGAAATCAGCGATTCTGGAAGTGCCGTTTGTCTGCTGCGAGCGGGTTGTTTCTTGCACATTTCCTGCTGTGGTGTCAAAGAGGGAGGCAACGGCTTCTAAATGTAGAAGGTAGTAACGGAGATTTCTTATTGAGTCTGTTTTGTCTGAGTGCAAGAAAAAAAAACCAAAAAACTATACAAGAACATATTTTCCCCGCTATTTTATATGTGGGAAAATAAGAAACAGAGGTGTTTGTGGGCACACAGTTTTCCAAAAACGACACAAGCTGTCACCAAAATCAGGACCTCGTGGCTTTGTAACATATTCTAGCATTTCAGTGATCTGAACTAGGGAGAAGTTTTTTTTTCCCCCCGTATAATGTGATGATTTTAGATTCAATTTGAGTTGCCCTATCTCGCATCCAAACGCTGATCAAGAGAGTTGGATTTATTTTTCACTCTGATGTGGTAAGACCTCCTGGTGAAAACACATTATTTGCTGGCTCCACAGAGCCACGAAACAGATGTGAGTGTAGCAGCAGCGTAATAAACCGCAATAAAACAAAATAATACAGCAAATAACTGAGCAAACATCTAACAGGACGTAGCCATGGAGAAAATCCTCCAGCCTTGGCAGCCATCTCTGTGACCTTCCCTTCCCTCAGCAGCCAAGCATGAAGAGCAGGAGCCCCACCTGCATCCGTGGGCGGGTATGGACCACAGCAGGGACAGGTCTGTGAGTTTGGGCTGGAGAAAAGGGGGAAAGGATATGCCCGTGCAATTTCATGGTGAATTACGGACTGTAATGCCCAGCTGAGTCCAGGGCCCCGCTGGAGAGACACCTGGCAAACAGAAATCAAAGGCAGGATCCCTCTGAGAGAGCAGAGAGGGGCTGGGAGGAGAGGCAGCCTCGGGGACCGGGCTGTGCTGCAGGCACAGGGGGGCTCAGCTGTGGGCAGCCCGCGGGAGACTGGGAGTCTCTCCCCTCACCACAAACACAGCAGGAGGGATCTGAGGAGCCATTTCAAGGTGAAAGTCTGGGAGGCTCTGCCACTTCGCAGGGCTGGTTCTGGCACATCTAAAGGGAGAGGGAAGGAGGGAGGCAGTCAGCAGTTCCGGGGGTCGGAGGCAGCCTCGCGGGGAAGACAGATGGGCGAGCAGGTGCTGCACCTTCCGAGCAGTAACTCAGCAGAGCGGAGCTGCCATCAGACCCTAAAAGGAGTCATCAAAGCTGCAGCTCAGCCCTTCACTGGGCATTGCTTTGGTGCTTTCCTCCTGCCTCAATGTCAGCAAAGTGCCCGGCCCAGCCCGGCTGTGTGCTGTGCTCCCAGCCCTGGGGGCTGGTGTCCTGCTGCTCTGGGGGCAGCTGGAGCCCTTTGGGACACGTCCTGGCTGCCTGCCTGGTCTGGTGGCAAATCTCTTGGCAGCTGGGCCTGAGTAGGAGTGGTAGCACAGCACTGGGGTGTGGGCTTCACCCCAGACTTTGAGGGACAGTATGGGAGCTGAGCTAGCTGAGATACCTTAGCCCAGGTAGCTTATGCAGAAACCATAAACCTGAGACCATGGGAGGCAGGATATGGAAATTAGGATGCTAATGCCATCATTCCAAAATAAGTAATTTCTCTGGTTCTGGTTCTCCATTGGTTTGGGACCTTTGATTTATGAAGTCATGCCCCTGTCCCCTGTTCAGGATTGGATCCCTGCCCCCAGATAACCTGATATATATTGTTAAGTTATCCTTGCCCCCAGGTCTTTGGATGTTGCTCTCTGGACCATGCAGTCTCTGTGTTTGTTTTTTTACCACCATTGAAGTTCTATTTTTGGGGAACTCCATAATTCCCACTCCTCTATTTTCACTAGGCTCTGCCTGGCTGGACCAGACCCAGAATCACAGCGCCCACCGTGCGAGGACAATTGTTAAAAAACGCAAAAAAGCACCTCAGGGTGGATACCTGGGATGAGCTGTTACTGCTGCCAGACACCAATAAAAACAACATCAACGCCTTACTGACCGTCCCTGCCTTCCTTTACCAGCCCGCCCTGCTCCCCAGAGCCCCGTGCCCTGCTGGAACTGCCCGTACCATCATCACACCATCGAGGAGCCCCAGCTCTGCCTTGGGCGCCGACTGCAGCCTCTCCATGGACCACTTCTCGATGATGGAGGACACGTGGGGGTTCTCCACGTTGAGGATCCGGAAGCCGGTCAGGTTCACCCCAGAGTAGCGGTATGGTTCTAGGTCTAATGCATAAAGATCCTTAAAAGAGAGAAACCGGGTTAAACGTTTTGCTTAGCTTTGTTTTGTTTTGAGTTTTCTGCGTCGGTTGGTGTCTGTGTTTGGAGACAGCGGAGCCCGCAGAAGGTGGGAGGGAGTGCGTATCCCTCAGGAATTCGGAGGATTGTGCTGTCTGCTGCCGTCAGTCGCTGCCTGCAGAGCCCTGGAGGTGTTGGTGGAATTTGGGTGCCGTCTGTGCAGGTTCCCCCACACGCAGCAGAAGGGGAACTCCTACCAAAGAGGCAAAGAATTTGCTCTCAGCGTGAGAGAGGCGAGTGGATTGTGGGGAGAAAGAGAGAATCACTGCCTGTGACCCCGAAAAAAGAGACTTGTGACCCAGGGAGGGGGGACGAGGCAGAGTTTCTGTATCTGAGGCTCCCATGGGCTTTTCCACGGGGGATTTGCTGGCAGTGCCGAGGCCCACGGGGCGCTGCGGATGACAGAGTCACTCTGAATGCAAAGCACCAATTTGCAGACTATCAAAGAGGAACTAAGACGCATTCCTTGACATTCCGACCAGCCCACACAGTCTGCAGATGAATGAGGGTGCCCTTTAGAGGATGTGAGAACCAGAGCCAGGCAGTGCTCGGCTCTGCTGGCTGCCGGCCTGTGAACATCGCTCCTCAGGCAGCGAGGGGCACGGGGGGTGCTGGGGGGCACTGGGGGTGCTGGGGGGCACTGGGGCAGCGCTGCTGTGGTGCAGCCCTTGGCTCTCCACGTGTCTGAATATCAGCTGAAGTGCTCAGGAGCGAGTTTGGGGTTAGGCAGCGCGTCAGGAGCGCGCGGAGGCTGATCTGTTCACCCGAGGGGTGAGTGAGGAGGGAGTGTGGTGAGACGGCAGCCAGGGGTGGCTTGGTTAATGGGAGCCATTTCTTGGGTGGGACGTATTTCCTCGGAGTTTATCCTGAACAATTTCTGCAAGCGTTTCGTGGCAGTATAAACGTGGGGAGGCGGAGAGGCAGCACCCAAAGTCTTCTGCAACGGAGCGTGGGGGTGAAGGTGCGACATTCACCGCTCTCACGAGGGCTTGTCAAAAACAGGTTCAGTATGGGATGAGATGCTGTGCCTGGGGCTGTGCTGGGGCTGTTCTGTGCTCTGTGCTGGGGCTGTGCTGGTGGGACACAGCTGCACCGTGGGGCCACCCAGCCACAGCACCCATCCGCCCACAGGGGGCTGGTGAAGTCCCACCCGTGCTGCCCTAAGGAAAGCAGAACAGCAGCAGCACTTGCCAGCAGCTGAGACAGCATTCTCCAGGGGGGAGGGAGGGCTCTTATGGCTGTTTTGCTTTAATGAGCTTTGGGGGTTTGATCTTTTCCGTAAGCCTTGCCCCAGCCTCTGCAGCCCCGGGGCTCACTGCTGATGGATGCAGTGCTCAGACCTGCAGGTGCAGCAGGGACCACATCATTAATCACCCCACAATGGCAGTCGGGACTTGGGTTTTTTGGGTTGTTTTTTTAACCCTGAAAAATTGCAAGTGCTAACCTGCACGTTCTGTTAAAGGGCACTGTGAGAAGCAGGCCTCAATGTTGACTTTTAAATGACTTAAGGGAGCTAAGGGCAAATACAGAGGTTTGACCTCACACAGGTGCTCATGTCCCTGGCTGGGAGGGGGGACAGCAGTTCTGTGCCTGACCTGCTGGAATGGGTCTGGTTTTTTCAAGATTCATTTTTGATCAGACGCTTCAGTTTGTATTGCAGAAATTGTTGTGAGGAAATAATTTTTGGTTGCAAAAGCCGATGATTTCCCCCTCAGAATGTGACCTGGTGTGACAAATCAGGTCCCCCAAGCTCCAGACCCCGTGGTCTCTGTTACCCATCTGTCAAACCACCAGCCCTGGCCACCTCTCAGATCCCACTGGTATTTTGGGTGCTGTCCCTGCCCTGCTGCTCCCCACCGACCCTTCCTTTCACCAAGTTCCTATAGAAACCATCATCCCATCAGCCCCCCTGCTTGTTTCCAGTTTAAATCTCAGCTGCAGCCTGATTTATCACCTCCTGGGATCAGAGGGTAATTCAGAATACCAGCTGAGTGTCAGGACAGGGGGAGGTGTGGATGGGAATCATCAGATCAGTTTCTTGTGGATTTTCTGCTCCTGCACAGGCACAAATCGGAACATCTGGTTCTATTTTCCACCTCATCTGCATTCCCTTTCACTCATTATTTTCTGTGCTGCAGATTAATTCTCCCCTCCACCCTTAATTTTACTCTCAGTGTTCCCGTGACGTTCTCCCCCTTCCCCAGTTTGCCCAGCTTGGGCTCCTCGGTGGTGGCAGCAATGCTGAGGACTGATCCTCTGGGCATCCCACACCCTCAGGGGGGAGCTGGAAAGGTGGTCCAGGAAATGCATCCCTGTCTTCTGCTGCCCTGGGTGAGGTGTCACCACAGCTCTGTTTGCCCTGGGGCCTGGCAGGGTCCCGTTTTACAGTCTGCTGAGACACCCCACATGAGAGTGGAGTTCTGGGCTTCTCCCTGCAGGGGCTTTGGATGGAAAATCTACAGTGGCAGAGACCAGAGCTCATCAGAGATCCTCCTCCTGCTCCTCCTCCTCCTCCTCCTCCTGTGGTGCCAGAGGCTGGTGGGGCTCTTCATGCCGGAGTCAGTGAACTGTAGTCGTGCTGCCTAGCAAAATGTTGAAGCATTTCATGCCAAGTGTTGATACACTGTGCTCAGTATTGACTGGGGACCTTTTAGAAACATTCAGTATAACATAATAGACTAATTCATTAGCACCCCATGGGTCTCGTACTGGGGAAGCTGAAGCACAGGCATTGCAAGCTAGGAAAACATTGCCTTAAGGAATGACAGATTAAAATATCTTTCCCATGATATAACTGTTATTTCAGGAAAGTGGCATTAATTGTGATTGCTTATCTATTAATTTATTATAATTCCTCTTTTCCCACCTCCAGGCTGTACCTACACATGAAATGTACTCCAGGCTCAGCTGGGGCTGATTAATAGGAGGTTATCTGGGAAATGCTTAAAGCTGCCTGGAATAGATAATGGCAGCAGGGGTAATTAAAATGTCTTTTGCATTTGAAAAATAAATTTTGTAGTTTTTAAAGGGTTAGTTTGGCCTGCTTCTTTCCTAAAGGCAAAAAGATAAATTGGATTTTCAAAATCACACGAAATTCAACAGTAGACTAGACAATAGCATCTTAAACGGAGACAAAAGTGACCCTGCCAGGAAAGCCAAATGCCTCCCAGAGTCAGAGAGGAACTGGCCCGTGTTTAACAGAGGGGAGTTAATGTCAGGCTGAGCTCCCCTCCTGCAAAATAAACCTGCAGGGCTGAGCTTGGAGCACAGCAGGGCTGCTCCTGGCTCCAGAGGGGTCCTGGGTGCTCATCCCCAGCTCCCGCTGAATCAGGATCTCACCAAATCCTGGGTGGGGCTGCAGCCTTGCACTGTCCCTGTGCTCACTGTCAGTGCGTGGGGAGCTGCACTGAAATCAAAGTGACTGGGAGGGAAAATCAAACCTCACAGCAGTGCACTCCAAAGGAGTGACCTGTCCGAGGGCAGGGGAAGGAAGAACTGACATCTCTCAGGAGTTAGAGCCAGGTCAGTGGGGTCTGACCCTGACCTGCAGCCAAGCCCAGTCCTGCCCTCTCCTCCTGGCAGGGCCCCAGATCTCCCATTTCCTTGTGTTTCCCACCCCATCCCAGTACAGTGCACACCAGGATCAGACACCCATCCCACCCTCCTGTCCCACCCTCCCTCAGTGGGTGTACGAGGGGTGTGCACAGGCAGATACTTTACCAGAGTGGTGAAGATGAAGTGGTAATATTCTGTCATCATCCCCATTGCCATCGCCTTAAGGAGAGTAGGGAAAAGGGGTTAGTAAAGGGATACAAGAATATAACAACAGCCATGCAACATGAAACTCAGAGCTCGTAGGGAAATGTGGCAGGAGAGATCCAGAAACACCAGGGCTGGATTCAGGATTGAGTCATGGAGCAGTTAAGCCACGCTCAGTCAGCAAGAGGCACATGCTCAAGTGCTGAGCTGAGCAGAGCTGTGGTCCTCAAACCATTCTGAAACCATGGCAAAACCTCAGTGCCCAGCTTCCATGAGGGCTGGTGGCATTTCTGGGTGACACTGGGTGTCCCTGGGTGTCCCAGGGCACAGTGGCACTTTGCTCATGGGTGCAGGATCCTCCAGGGCCACAGTCTCTGTTGGCACAGCTGTGGGAAAGGGGGTCACCTTTCCTTCTCCAACACCAAACAATGAGCAACCTCACATAAACCTGTGCAGACTGACCATAAATAGCCTGTTCTTACAGCCTTGTAGAGGCTGAGAAACCAGCTGAAAGGGTTTTGATTTCTGACACTTGTGATTCTGGGGCTCTGCATCCCCACCTTCAGTCCCATTTGTGCAGTGAGTTCATGGAGCTCCTGCCTCTGCCCCTCCTTCCTGAGCACAACAGTCACATCCCAACTTAGGGCCTGGTTTAGAGGTGGGTCAGTGAAGGCACAAGGACGAGGGGTGGGAATATCCCCTGTCCCTCAGCTTTTGGAGATCACGGTCCTGAAGGCCCCTGGCCAGCACAGCTTGAGATCCCCTGCCAGCCCCTACACGGGAGGATGGCTCCTGCAGATTGCTGGGATCTGCATAACTGAGCACTGGAGAGAACAG
This sequence comes from Sinosuthora webbiana, assembly GCA_013397395.1. Classification (NCBI taxonomy): domain Eukaryota; kingdom Metazoa; phylum Chordata; class Aves; order Passeriformes; family Sylviidae; genus Sinosuthora; species Sinosuthora webbiana. Next base: position 591,979 of record VXBN01004400.1, read on the forward strand.
ACTGTCCTGGAAGCTCTTTCAGAGGACAACTGTGGGCTGAAGGGGCTTGGCTGGATGACCATGTCCAGGCCCTTCCCAGCATGGAGGGAGCACATTGCAGTCGATGAGAAAGGTCACCTTGAAGCCGGTGGCTGGTGGTAGGAAGACTCCTGTGGGTTTGGCTGGGATGCTGGCTGTGTGAGCATGTTTTCTGGAGAAAACACATGCAGGAGCACTTTAAAATCCCCACTGATGGGAAAGTGACTTCAAGTCCCCCCAGGAAATGTTTGCTTCCCTTGGTTTTTTGCTGAAATTACTAGGGCGGAATTTACCTCCGAGGAAGGAAGTGACAGCCTGAAAAGAAGTGAGATGTCAAAAAACAAGGGAAAAGGAAAGGATCCGGATTGCAAGCCTAGATACTGTGACTCTAGAGTGTGATTTCACCCCAGGTTTCCTGCTCTGGAAGTAGCTTTTAGAAAGTGTGGGGGCTGTCCCTGTGGCCATTCACTGTCCTGTCCCCCAGTCCCTGCCTGGTCAGTGGATCCAGTGATGCTCTCTCCCTCCTGCACACCCTGGTTCAAAGAGCTGCAGCAGGGAATGGTACCTCAGTATGGGAGTTAGTGATGGGGGGCCAATCTGGAGCAAACAATGAGATCCCAGGTCTGCAGCTGGATCATTCTGGCCGTAGCTGAGGAGCCCAGACCCGCTGCCAGAAGGAAGCTCCAGCCTGGGGCAGGATGCATCTGGGTTTTTTGGGAAATGAATAAATGATCATCCTGGTGGATAAGCCACAGGCAGTGGCCAGGCTGAGAGCAGGAGCTCTGTCAGAGCTGACAGGCACAGCTGTGCCCTGCAGAGCACAGTGGCTGCTCAGGACAGCACAGGGAACCTGGGAACAGACCTGGAGTGATAACAAGGGACCAAAACTGAGGAAGGCCAGAGGATCTGGGATAGAACAGGAAAGCCTCACAAGCAGGACTCACTCTCTGATAGGTTCCTACAATTATTTGTTTTTCAAGAGGGCAAAATAATGGATGGTTTGGTGTCTGGTCACTCCAAGGGACCCAGGCTGGAGCAGTAGGTGACAGTCTCATCTGCACAGCTGTGCTGGTTTATGTGGTGTTACTCATGGATTACTAATCCATGGCGTTTTTTAACTTAAAAAACTCTGCCCAGATGATCAGTGCTGTGCTGTGGGAGCGTGGAACCTTGAACCTCTGTGGAGCAAGGTCCCAACTGGCACCATGGTGTGTGTGCAGGGCTCAGTCAGAGCTGCCTCAGCCAGCACAGGCTGTAGGTGCTCAAGCCTTCTGTGTTTTCTGAAGATGTGCAATGAAAATCGGTGTCAAGGAGTGGAAATTTCAGCACAAGCCTTGTGAGAACCTTGTCTCCATCCATATGAGGTTTCTAAGCCTCCTGATCTTCAGCAGGGTCACCTGCACGTTGTGGTGCTCTGCTCTGAACCTGCCTGATGTCACACACCAGAGTGGCCCCGGCATGCAGAGACCAGTCAGGCTGTGGTTTGGGTTTGTGCAACTCCCCAGGCTCTGAAAATACTTCAGTATTTCCCTGAGTAAAATCACACACCGTTTTATGTTGCTAAGCTGAAATCCATGGCTTCAGGTCCTGACAAAACCCCGACGCACACACACACGAACCCAGCCAGAAGGACTTAGAGAGACTTGTCTCCCCTGGTCCCCCCTCTCCTCCATCTTCCTCACTCCGCACCGGCGGTGATGAGCTGAGCAGATGGCACAAGAAACTATAATAAACTGCATAATAAGTGAGCAGCACCAAACACTACCAGCACAGGAAAATAACTGGCAGGAGACAATGAACCCCTTCTATTGCTTCCCATAATAATCCCTCCCAGGCTTTCCCAGTCCTCTGAGCACTTCCCTTCATTTTGCATCAAGCGGGCTGCAGGAAAAGGCTCTTGCCTTGTGCTCTCGTTCTCATCCCTTTGGGGATTTATTTAATCTGTGTTGTGGTGTCGTGCTGGGCTGATAGGAGCAACACTTCCACCAGCTGGTTTTTAGCATCTCTGTGAGAGCCTTTTCCTCTGCCACATATTGACCCTGAAAGCCAAAGGCACACGGGAATGAGGTGGAGCTGGGGTGAGCAGCAGGAATGCCAGTGGAGGAACTTGTGGAGGAAGAAAGGAGGGAGCCCAGTTGAATGGAAAATCACTGACATCTGGCTTAAAGTCCAAGAATTGCAGACAGTGCTGGGGAAGGGACAGAGGATGCCGTCCCTGGTGGGTGGGCCTGGCTGGGAGAGCCAGTCTGGATGGAGGGGGAAGAGGGAAGAAGGGTGGGGCTGCACAGCTGCAGGGAGAGCCACAGAATTGTCCTGTCCCAGCCTGGGCCTGGCGCTGCATTTGGCACACCCCTTCTCCTCCCCCTTGTTCTGACCCACAGCCACTCCTTGGTGCTTCCAGCTTTTCAGTGAAAACGCCATTTTCTGCAGAAATCCAGCCGTGTCCTCGAAGGATGGACACGCTGTAGCCCTGAGTGTGGCTGTGGATTGTGGCCCAGGGGAAAGCTGCACCCCAGGGCGGGGTCACCCTTCATTACGGCCACCCCACACCTACGAGCTCCTCAACAGCCACTTTGCTTCCCTGTTTGCCCCCTGCTCACCTGCTTGAGGATCTGAGCTGCCATCAGGTGGCTGCAGTCGAAGATGATGCGGAATTCCCTGCCCCTCTTCATCTCCTTGAGCAGGGGCCGGGCGTCGTCGGTGTCCAGCGGGAGCTGCCGGATCTTCAGGCGGATGTTGTAGCGGGACGGGGCCATGATGAGCTCCTGCAGCCGGATGAGGCCTTGGGGTGTCACACAGAGACAAACCCACAGGGTTACGGTCTGCCTTCCCCACGGGCTGGGCCACAGCTGCCCAGGGCTTCCCTTGTTCTCCACGGAATGAGATCAGGACATCCATCCACCATCCGTCCATCCATCCATCCATCCATCCACCCACCATCCATCCCTCCATCCATCCATCCACCCACCATCCATCCCTCCATCCATCCATCCATCCATCCATCCATCCATCCCTCCATCCATGCCTCAAATGACCATTGCTAAAGGGCACTGTGGCACTTCGCTCATGGGTGCAGGATCCTCCAGGGCCACAGGGTCTGTTGGCACAGCTATGGGAAAGGGGGTCACCTTTCCTTCTCCAACACCAAACAATGACCAACCTCACATAAACCTGTGCAGATTGACCATAAATAGCCCGTTCTTTTAGTTACACATCCGTGTAGGGTATCAAAGGGTATCAAAAGGTATCAAAGTCAAGGTGTCACACATCAACCATTAACTCCAGAGGAGCTGTTCTAGGACAAAATGGCCTTTCCTGGTGGTTCCCTGCCACCACTGCAGCCAGCAGAGCTGCATGGGTAGGAAAGGGAGAACAGCAGGTTTGGTCCTAACCTCAGGCACCTCTGGGATCACAAAAAAAATTGTCTTAAGCAGATGTGCCCTTGAGAAAGGACAGCATGTGATAATCAGCTACACAACAAATTAAAATCTGCATATTTACCATGCACAGCAGCAAAAGGAAAAAATGAACATGCGCTTGGATTTATGAGTCACGTAGATCGTAACGGTCACTTAATCACAACTCGTAACTTCCTACTACCCTCAGAACCCATTTCTGCTTCCTGCACAAGGCAAAGTGCCATGGTGGATGCAGCTGAGCAGGAATTATTGGAGTCTGGTGTTGCAAGGAGGATTTCAGCAGATGCCTATTGCAAGGGGGAAGAGAGAAGCGTGTCCCTCTGCACAGAAGAAACACATTAGAATATGCCACGGAGGGAACATACTGTGACCCACATTTGCAAAACAGGAATGTCAAACTGTGTTCTCATCAGCCCTCCCCTAAAGAAACCATTTGTTTTAGTGAAATTAGGTTGGACAGGCTATCCAATGTGGCTTTTGTTTTTTGGGGGGGCTTCATCTAGAGCTGTGCGGCGCTTTGCTTTGTTTAACCATCAACAGCTTTCCTTACATGAAACGCTTTGCCAGCTCTGCGTTACGGAATTATCCAGAAAACAAAAAAAACTTTCCAGAACTGCTTTTGGTTTTAGCTGGGAACTGCTCTCTCCATGGCAGCTGTGGACAGGGGATTTTCTGTTGCAGAGGGCACCACAGTGCCAAAAGAGCCAGGCTGAGATGGTCACCCCATGTCAGTGAACCTTTGCCAGCTCACAGCCCCACTTGCTAAGAGCTTTGTGAATCAAATGCTTAGAAAGCTCCCAGGGCTGCCCACAACACTGTCCAGAACTCCTGGGAACCCATCACTGCACGGGGCATCATTTGGCTCTCGAGAGGGTTCATTGGAAAAGCTCCCAAGGAGACCCAGGACAGAAATTCTCCAGGATTCCTTCTCTGAGCCCCTCCTTCACCCACCTGTGCTGTCGTCGTACACCACAGTGGCTGACCTCCACTTCAGATACTGCACGAGGTCCAGGATGGCGTGGCTCAGGGAAGCATAGTCAGGATACAGGTTGACATAGAAAGTGTCCTTGTTATCCAAAGGGTGGTGCTTCCATCGGAGCTGTATGTGGGGCACTTCCAGGGCGTTGCAGATGGACTGGACAGCGTTGGTGCAGGAGCCTTGGGAAGGTCCAAATATTGCAACGACGCCCAGAGCGAGCTGGTCACAGGCTGCAGGGGGAAGGGAGGGGTGTCAGCAAAGCCTGGGGGGGCTAAGCATGGGGCAGCCCAGACACTTCTGGGCACTGACCCAGCACTGATATTTGGGTAATTACAGCTGTGATGAGGCACAGAGAGAGGACAGATTATTCCAGGTGGGTCTGTACTGGTGGCACAGAGGAGTGCCAAGCTCCTCTGAGGGAGTCTCCACCACAAAACCATCTGAAAAGGGACAGGGGGTCACTGGGCTGGCTGGGAGTAGAGAGCTCCCTCCTGGTGGTGTCCCTCCAATAGCAGCCAGCTCAGGCAGCAGGTTTCCTTTCTCCCCAGCCAGAACCAAACTCCACGAGCCCGCAGGTCAGCAGCTCTCAGCCTTTGCTGTGCAGTCCCCCCCCTTCAGCAATTCAAGTGTGCTGCTGTTATCCAGTAATCAAAAGTGACTGCTATTAAGAGAACAGAACATCCATGTGATGGATGTGAGCACTGCCAGGGAGGCAGTGACACAAACACAGGCATGGCCTCCAGACCTCCGCTCAGGATTAGAGCAAACGCTGAAAGGAGTTTTGTGTGGTTTTCACAGGGAAAAAAAAAGGGAGTTGTTCCCCTTGTATTAAAATGCCTCTGAAAGGTCAGCTCCAGCAGGAGTTCTCATCCAGATCACTGGTGAGAGCAGGACAGAACAAGCTGCTGGTCTGGAAACCAGACCTTTCTTACGCTGAACAAACGGCCACAAAGCTGCTCAGAAGTTTGCTCTGCTCTTACCTTTCTTAGTTGCTTCAAAGCTGTCGTGGAAGTGTATCCTCTGGATGTCATAGGTTAGGGTTGTGTTGGGCAGCAAAGTTCTGTTCCTGTTAATGATGTTGGCGGAGAATCGGAAGGCTTGTTCCTCAGCACTCATCACCTGCGTGTTGGGGCCATCTGCATACTCAAAAATTCCTCCTGCAAGACAAAAAAAATGCACCTTTGAGCCACAGTTTGTTTCACAAACTTCTGCAGCAAGGATGAGAAAACTCTTGGAACGTTTGCAGGTGGAGCAGGGCTGGCTTGAGGACCTGTCCTGTACTGAAAGGAAGACATGAAGACTTGGGATTTTCTTATATCCTGGTCTGTGAGAATGTTCAGGGTGGCAGCTTTGTGGGGCAATAAGAGGAGGTTTAAAGTCCTGGAGTATTTTTACGAGCCAGGTAAGTGGCTTCCCATAAAACTTTAGGACCAGAGCGTGGGAAGTGGACAGGCTTATTGCCCATCTGCAGGGAGGCTCCAGGTCTGTGCTCTGGGTACAAAACTGGCACTGCCCTCCCCTTGAAATCCTCCTGCCTCATCACCCACCTCTGGTCCTCACACAGGACACAGGCAGGGCAGTGCTGCTGCTGCCTATTTTCAGCGCCATTTTCAGCCCCCTTCTCCTTCTTCATTATTCCTCATGTTTAGTCCTCCAAGTTCTTAATTCAGACCAGCAGAGGCTTCTGGATTTGCCTACCCTACAGCTCCCCTGCTCAGTAATGCACATCTCGGATGCAGCTTTGCTGTGTTCAAAAGTTGTTAATGCCATTACACCTCCCCAAGGGCAACGAGCTCATGTCGCAGCGTCGCTGGGTTTCTTGGCTCCGTGTCTGTGAGTCTTGTCCTCAGCTCCCACTGACAGCCACTCTAATTGGAGTGACTTGGTGCAGGCTACGTGGGTTATGTAATGGTGTGTCCTTGTCTCCGAGATACACCCTGCGCCCCTCGCAGAGCCACGGGAAGTCACAAACCTTGCTCTACCTTATTCAAAAAGGCAACCCAAAATAATTAATGGATGAGCGAAACAAGCAAGTACAATTGGTAACAGATGGTCTCGGGGTTCATTAGCAGAAGGAAAAATCTTCCTCTTCAATTTAAGATGGTCCTCAAATGTTTTGTTGTAGACAGCAGATGTCTGCTCAGCCCTCCTGGCTTTCAGGCAATGCCATGAATCCTTCTCCAGCAGCCAGAGCACGTTTTCTGTAGTTTTGTGGCAGTTTAGTGTTAGCCAGGAGTTCCAGTTTGGCCAGAGCCAAGCTGACAGTTTCGCTGATGGCCATGCTCTGGGTGTCCTCCCAGGAAATGTGACCAGAGCCATGGACTGGGGGAAGCACAGGAGTGATGGTTGGAGATGATCTCAGCAAGGAAGCAGAAGGACTTGCAAAAGGCCTCTGACTTTCTGCTCCCCTTGATTGTAACAAGTCCCTTTCCTCCTCTCCCTCTGCATTCTTTGTGCATCCGTGTCCCCAGTTGTGAAGCGAGTGTGGGAATTAATTTACATCCATAGACATGAAAAAAGTTTGAGCTGTTCCCTGCACATCTCTGCTGGAAAAAAAACCCCACTGAACTCAGTGCTAATTTTGGTAATAGGCAGAAGAATGAAGAAAAAAGAGTCTGAATGCTCATTCTGGAGCGTCATTTCAGTCTCACGTGATTCCCAGCCAGTCACTCATGGGCAGGTTTTCAATCCAGAATGCTGAGCAGCGTAGGCAGGAGTGTAGCTGAATTGTCCACGTGCCTCATTCTCACCGGATTCCACCAAAACATTTGGGCTTTGAGTGGTGCAAAGAAAATTATTCATCCCCATCAAAGTTTGCATATGCTGGCAGCTCGATTTAAATTTCTTAGGGCAGAGGAAAGTTCATCTACAACATTACATGAGACACAATAAACAAAACTAAAGTGAATGTGAGATTCATCCCATCTTTCTGTTCAAAACTTCGCTGTCCAGACTGTTTAGCCAGGGATTTTTTGTTTTCTAGTGTCATCCTGAAGTGATAACTGGTTAATGTCACATTGATTATCCACTGGCTGGCATTAGGCTTTCTCCCAGCCCAGCACTTTCAGGGTTGCATTGGAGCATGTCTTACTAGGAGATAATATAAAAGAGCTGAGTATGTGGATTATTGGTGTTTGATCCTAAATAAATCCCCCTTCCAGACATCCAACTGGATACACCAGGCTTTTTGACAGGAAAGACCCTTCTTTGCAGCCACCCAGTACCTTGATGAGGTGAGAGAGCTGACAGGCAGCAGGGAAGTGTTTCCATGTATTTCCCACTGCTGGGAACACACTGGGAATACTCTGGGACATTGGGAATCTCCCAAAGCTGCTGAGACATGCCCCACATGCCCCAGCCTGGCCTTTGCTCAGAAACTGGGGAGACTGGGAGCACCTGATGTCAGCTCTGTGCAGGGATGCGACATCCCACTGGATCCTCACATCCCTCTTGGCTGTGCGCCGCTCCTTCAGAGACGTTCATTCCCATCATTATTTAAAGAGCCTAATAACTGGCTTGAAACAGCTGATTAATGCATAATCTTCATCATGATTACACAGCATAACCGGCATTAATTTGCAAAGCCAGCTAATTATGAAAATAATTGTTGCGGCTCTTCCATTTGAGCAAAATGGAGACGCTCAGCCCGCGGCGTTGAGAGCACGAGGGATGTGACATCAGCTGGGCTGGGGGAAGCCAGGGGTCCCCTGCAAGCCTCAGCAGGAGAGATGGAGGAGCAGGGCTGGGCAATCTGCTGCAGAGGGCTGGACAGCTGTGGGCAGCTCCACTGCAAGAGATCCCACGTGGACCTTGGGCAGAAACCTCATCCGGCTTCACTCTCATAGATGAGTCAGTGGTTGGGAAAAGTCCACAACAAAACAGTCTCCACTTTTATACACCACATATCCACAAATCCCACCTGAGAGGTAAAACTGAAGCTCCTTTAGTGTTGCTGACCTCTCTAAACCCCTGCCCTGTTTTGGAAGCCAGTTCCAGTGTCTTGGAGATCACTGGGTGCTCCGTGGTGCTCGTGGCCTCTCCCACTATTTCCTGTCTGTGCAGGTCTCAGCTTCTCTTTCCTTCTTTCTTCCCCTCCCGTGGCTTGGCAGAGAGATAAAAGATGGCCATGACAATGTCTGCCGTGCTTTGTGACACCCTCCTGAGGTTCATGAGAGGATTTGGTGCCTGGTTTATGTGTGCTGTTCCTTGACCAGTCGATAGAGCCCAAGGACTCCCTGCTGCAGCACCATGTGCTGTTCAACACACTGAAGTTTATCAATTCAGGTTGACTTTGTTTGCACAGATATTTTTTCCCTGGAAACCTTTTTGTGCCATGTTTGGGGGGCCTTTGGTGCAGTGGGATCTGGGGCTGGGAGTCAGCCTTGTAGGAGATGCCTCACACAAGCTGTTGACGAAGGCTTTCAACCCTTATCACTTATTTTACATATTTTTTGATGGAAGTCATCCGTGATTATATCTGACTTCTTGGATTTTAAAATCAATCCCAAGCAGGTTAAATAATTATTCAGTTGTCTTTTACTCTTAAAGCAGACTAATTGCTCTCTGGAGAATGTCAGCTGGCGTAGGGGAAAACACACTAATTACAATCAACTTCACGTCTGACTGTTTTATGTTATTTTATTTGATGACCTCGACATTGCTGCTAAGGTGAGGAGTTTTCAAAACCTGAAATGAGATTCTGGAGCAAATGCCTGAAGCTCCCTTTGGGTCCAGACCAGAGGAGCAACAGTGGGGCCAGGCAGGCAGAAGGAACCTGGCCTGGCACAAAGGGAAATTTGGCTGAAAACCACAGAAGATTTGGAGTAGCAGAACTTGAGCCTCTCTTCAGGGTAAAACCTGGATCCTACAGCACACCTAAAATCCCATTGGCGGCACTCAGTACAGGCCCAGGTCTGTGTGCGTCCAGCAAAACTGCACTGCATCCTTCTGTCCCCAGGGATGGGCCAAGGCCTTGGGAATGGCTGCAGGATGGAGCTGGAAAAACACCTGGACGTGGCTGAGAACCCTCCTCTACTACTCCAGTGATCCCAGGACATGACTGCATGGGCTCAGTGCCAGTGCAGTTATTTTTAGCTTTGTCAAGAGCTTAAGTCAAGAAAGTCAAAGTATTTTAGGTTTTCATTTCTCCCCTCTTTTGCTTTTTTACCAAAACAAACAGCTCCGTTCTCGGAGAGAAAATTCCAGCAGCCCTCAGCGTGTGGTGCGATCTCTTATCTTCTGCTCCTTATAAATCACGGAGTTATTTAGCTTTGAAGAACAACTATTCCTGATAACACTTTTCTCTCCCCCGCTGACAGTGTTGTTCACACATTTAGACAGCTCTGACAGCCTCTTTCCGTGTGACATCCGGGAAGAAATACCTGGTTTGAGGCAGCTCTCACCGAGTTTGGAGCCAGCAGAGCTCCTCAGGGACACGGGAGCTCCCGTTCCCTCTCGCAGCCTTTCCATGCCCAGAGCTGTGTTTTTTCTGTCTTATTTTTCTCTGAGGTTATAAAATGTTTTTGCTGTTGCCTTCTGAGGTATGGGATTTACCCTCTTGTGAGGACAAATCACTCTGTTCTGGGGACAGTATCAGCAAATGGGCCGATGAGGACAGGTACACAGAATTTAGCGCCTTTTCCTGCAGGATGCTGCTCCACAGCTCCCTGAGGCAGAGAATGGAGAGTCTGTGGAGAGTCTTTCTCACAGAGAAGGCTTGGAGAACCTGACACTACTGCTTGGCTGACAAGCCCAGTGGGGAGAATCTCACTGTCATGGCCCAGGTCCCCTGAGAGCTGCTGTTTATACAGCAGCATTATATAGAGAAATGAGATAACACTGCTGGGAAGTGAAAGGAAGTTCCCTGGAGCACGAGGTTGTGGCTGGGAATGGGGCTCCAGCTCCCAGATCCTGCCCATCCTGGGGGACTGTGGCAGTCTCAGGTGCAATCACAGGGATGCAGAGAGAGCAGGGAAATCCAGAAGGCAGCAAATATCAGCAAAACAAAAAGGGAAAGCAACAACAGATTTATTCGCAAGAAATCTCTCCTTGCCCCTTCCCCCAAGGAGCTGCTACTGTGAAATGCTCCACGAGTGTGCTCCAAAGAGCTGGTCCTGTGCTCAGCCTGGCACGGAGCAGAGTCCCCAGCTCTGGTGTTGATGCCAGCTGGTCCCCAAACAGAGACAAACCATCCTGTCGTTGGGAAAACCCAGCTCACTGAGAAAGTCAGCACGCCTTATTTCAGAGTTTACATACAGGTGCACAAGACCATGTGAGCTTTAAGAATCCTCTACAAATCTGTTTCTCACACCCTATGAACTGATGAGTGAGGAAAGCAGCTCTGGGGGCTCCCACCCTTCCAGAGCCCTTGTTACTCCTGGGAAGCCCTTGCTGCCAGAGAGGTGCAGTGGATATGTTCTTGTAGGACACGAAAGAAAGATGAGAGACTCCAAATATTTCAGAAGGCAAAGAGCATAGAAAAGAAGGCTTTTATTGTCTAATTCTTACTACCTTTTATAAGGTGCTCTGATACAGACTTAACATGGTTGTGAATAGGAGCGACACCTCTCTAATGCCATTGGTTAAACTAGAGAAACAGCAAAACACCACCTGGACAAAGATTGTTTTAAGAAAGGAGAGTAGTTTGCCAAGATTGTTTTGAGAAGAACCTTTCTTGAGAAACTTTTCCTTGGGAAAAAAATCAGCAGCTCCTAGTAGGTTAAAATTTCTCAGACCCAGAAATACGAGGCCCACATGGATCCCCCATCCCAGCCCTCCAGAGGCTCATCCATCCCAGTGTGCCAGCGGCAGCATCCCGGGATGTGCCCGCCCGCTGAGGCGGTGAGCGCAACTCGCGAACGGATTGAAACAAACCTTCTGGGAAGGAGTTGAAAATAATTCCCGCGGTCTGTCAGCGGCTTCTTGGTTTTGACAGAGCGGCAGGATCCGAGCACCCTGTCCCCTTCAACTGCTGCTGATCATGCACCGGCCCTGTCACTTCAGCGTGGCGCTGCCTAATGTGATGCAGCACAGCCACGGATCCAAAGCAATTTCAGGCTTCATCAACACGCATCACGCAAGAGAGCCCCTGCGCTGGGCTCGGCGGCTCGGGGGCTGAGCTGGCCCTGCCCACGGGAGCTCCTCACTCTGGATGTTGACTGCTAAAAACCCAGGAGCAGGATCTGCCTGGAACGCGGGGAGAGGATTAACCTCCGAGCCGGTGTGTCCGGATCGCTTACGCTCACACGCTGCCTGCGCTGGCTCTGCGTCTCTTTTGTATAAATTAAAAAGGCACCAGCCTGTCCCTGAGCTGCTCCTGCCCTGGCAGCCTCCCTGGCTCTCAGGTCCGAGGCATTTCCACCTGCTTTTGCTGAGGACCCCAGTTCCACGGGGCTGATGAAGGCCATGACATACCTGCCCACTCAGGAGCTTTTCCTGTGTCCATGATACCCCACAGAGAAATGGAGCCAAGCCGGGGCTGAGCACAGCCCCTCTGGGACTGGGTTTGGGTGTTCCTGAGCTCCCCAGCACACCTGACTGGATTTGCTCTTCCCTTGGGAAGAGGCAGGACATGGAGCTTGGATCCCCTGTGAGCTCAGAGGAGAGACAGGCACAGTGGGGTGGCTGATCCCCCCAGAGTCCAGGAGATCACTGTCCTCAGATACCCTCCAACATGACCAGGAACATTTTTATTTCTATTTCAACTGCTGTGACCCTGCATCACGGAGCCAAACCTGAGTGGGAACAGTCCTGCTGTCACCTCGCTGCCACAGCCCCCTGTGCTGTCACTCCGGGGGCATCTCTGGGACCCCACGGTGGCTGGTAGACGAGCTGATGGACAGAGACACATTCCCAGTGCCTCTGATTCCACCACATGGTGCAGCAGGAGGCAGAGCCAGGTACTTGCTGAGTAACGCCAAGGAAATGAATTCAACCAGAAAATCAGATACGCAAAGTGCGAGCGTGTCCCGCGAGGAGGGATTTCCCGCCTGCCAGGACAGAAATCCCATCACAGCAGGTTGATCCATTCCCAGGAGACGGTGTCTCCTTCCTTTCTCGTTTTGGCATTGAATATGCAAAATCCCATTTCATTTGCTCTGAATTAGGCACTTCATGTCACAGGGGGTGACATTCTTCTATGTATAAGCTGCTTAACAGATGAGCAGTCAAGTGGCAAAGCAATACATTATTAATGCTTCTGGTTAAATTAACTGATTAAAACCACTGGAGCTAAAATGTATGTATCAGCACTTTACTCGCACTAAATGAGGAATTAATGGAACATGGCAGGTTGTGTTTTTAATGAACAGTAGCTCGGGAAGGTCTGGAAAGGTTTGTCACTGCTCCTGGGGATGACCTGTTGCGTCCTCGGCTGGACGCCGGCGCTGCTCGTCCCCCACGGGCCGGGGCACGGCCAGGGCAGGGCAAAACAGGCCGTGGCTCCCAGAAACAAACTTCTCCTCATTGCAAACCCTCCTCGTTTGGCCTAATTGGCAGCGTTTCCTCCGCCATGCTTTGAACAAGCTGTTCTGGTGTTGCACGTTTGACATCTGAGGAGGAGCGTTTACCGCAGCGGCGGAGCGTAACCCCGACCAAGGGAGCGGATCAAAGAGCTAATCTGAGATCAAAAGCCTTCAGTGGTGCTACAGCAGAAATAAATTAAGTTAGCAACAGATTTCCTAATGATATTTAAATTTCTAATTTGCATAATGCATGATTAAAATAAAATGGGGCTCTTTTTTTTTTTTTTTTTTTTTTTTTTTTTTTAAAGCGGGCTCAATTAATTAAAAAAGAAAGAAAGCAGCATCATAATCTCAGAGGAACAGATTCCCATCAAGATAAAGGCAGGGAAAATGCCACGAAACTTTTAATTTACCCAATATTCAGCTCACAGGAAATGCAAATCTCCCAAAGTGACCGTGGGGGTTGCAGCCTGAGAACTCCCCCGGGGGCCGATCTCCCAGTGACACCCAGTGCCACCCAGTGCCACCTTTGCCCTCGACAATGGCTGGGCCTCCCCTCCCCAAAACCTCACTGGAGTAGTCTGAACTCAGCAGATGTGTCCTGGGAATCACCGGTGGCTGGATAAATCAGGCACACTCAAATGTCACTTTCACGGCAGCGCTTTGGGCTGAGAGCACGTGTTACACTGTAATGTATGGGGGGGAAAAAAGGGTTTGAAAGCTTCAAATTATTGCAGATGTGTAACACAGGGGCAACGTGGTGCAGCTGGGAGTGTATTTTCTGTGGTGTTTTATTGCCTTTTTGGAGGAGTCTGGGGTGTCCATCGGGGCAGTGCTCGGAGCAGGGGGTGAGGCCACACTGAAACATAAATCCCACCTCGTGCCAGGACTGACCAGGCTTCTAACAAAACCTGCAGGGTGATAAAATATTCTGGATTTCTCTTTACTGTGTGCTGCAGAGCTGAAGGCTGGCCCTGTGTCCCCCTGTACACACTGCCCAGTTTGGGGCTCCCCACCCAGCAGAGCAGGTTATTGCTCTTCCCATTTATCCCAGTGCAAACTGGGTCTGACTGTTCCTTTTGTAAAAAATTCACTGTAAACAGAACACAGCGTGTTGGAAGCCAAACCTGCTTCTTTTGGGGGAAAAAAAAAAAAAATTGTCTTCCCAGGTAAACAGGGTTTTGCAAATCTTTGAGCTCTGCACCGGGAGAGCCCATTGGCTGCACGCAGACCTGCCAAGCTGAATTAAAATGCCAATTATTGCATGTTAATTAAGTTCTTCTCCAATATTCATTGCTAAGACGCAGCTAATAAATGTTAATACCCACCTGGCGTGTGGCATATATTAAAGAAATAGACATTAAATCCTGTTTTTCCTTCCACAGTGTAGCCAAACACCAACAGTCAACTTGTTTCTCACTCTTGCATTGATGCTTCCAAAAACCGGGGCCTTGACTAAGACGAGGCACTGAATGGCAAACGCAGTTCTGCAAATATTATGACATATTGTTTGTCATCTGCCCTAAATATTTAACAGTTCTATTTTGCAAGATTTTTGTGCCACATGCTGAGTATTTGCTCCTGATAGATGCTAAATTTGACTGATGGGATGGATTCCGTTCAGGAGCTGACAGTCCCAAAGCCTTGTGAGGATCTTTGCTGTCGGCATCTTGTGTTAAAAAGAAAGCAGAGAAGGGGGGGAAAAAAAAACAAACCTACAGAATGCCCTGGGAAAATTGTTTCTGCTTAATCCCATCTCCTCTCCTCAGAAAATCCTTTTTGTAGGAAGAGATCAAAGGTCTGCAATCGATTTCAACAGGTCTCCGGGAGGTGTGGGATGCAGAGGGAGCATGGGGCTCTGTGGGATTGACCTGCCCCTGGCTAAACCTGCTGGTGCTTGGGGCAGCCAAAGGTGTAACAGGAAGATTCAGAGACCTGTTTTGCCTTTTTCTCTTCCTGTTTTAATATTTTAGTGTTGTTAAGCAGAGGGAAAAAGCAGACTTTGCCAGGAGGTGGGGGCAGCACAGGGGCAGCACTGTGAGAATAAAAGCTCACAATTTTTTTTACAAATTACTTCCCAATCTACCTGGACTGAAATCTTTTATGGTGGGAAATGTCTGCCTGGGGAGGGCATTTTTGAAACCTACAACCTTCAATATATTTTATGAATGGTTATTTTCCCTCCCTTTGTTTTAACCCTCCCCCCCATTTCTTAATTTTCAACTCTGAATGCCCAGGGTAATTACAGCTGAAAGATTTGCTGGCTTAAAAGCAGCACTTTATTCTGGGGAATGAAGAGGGAAAAAAAAAAAAGGGGAATGACAAAAGGATCTGCTCTGAAAAATGCTTTCATTATTTTCCTGTCATCTGTACTCTTAGTTTACAAACAGCCACACACACACCAGGGGATGCGAAGGGACGTGCTGGACCTGCCCAGCAGCACGGCTCCAAAGGAATTCCACATTCCCTAAATGATCCAAACCAGCTTTTTAAAACCTGTTCTGTCTCACAGAGGAGGAACAGCTGCCCATGGAGGAGCAGCTGGGGTGGGGCTGTGCTGGTGGCCCTGGCCTGAGCATGTCGCTGCCCTGGGCTCGGGGAGGGTGGCCAGGGGTCCATGTCACCCTGGTGGGTCCCTGCCAGCCTGCCCTGGGTGTGGGATTGTCCTGCTCCTGCCTCTCTGCCCACCAGGCCTTGGCAGTGCCCCGGCAGAGCTGGGTGTCCACAGCACAACGGGGTCCTGATGCCACCTGTGCTGGCCTCTGCTCCCCTGGGAAAAGGGTTTGGGATTGTGCCATGGGAGGGAACTGGAGCCAAACACCACCTGGGGCTACAGCTGAGCTCTGGGGAGGGCAGGACCCCGCTGTGGGCACCCTGCTCCAGAGAGGGGACGGGCAGCAAGTGCCATGGGCACAGTGTCAGTTCTATGGGCAGTGTCAGTGCCATGGGGACAGTGCCAGTGCCGTGGGGACAGTGCCAGTGCCGTGGGGACAGTGCCAGTGCCATGGGCACAGTGTCAGTTCTATGGGCAGTGTCAGTGCCATGGGCACAGTGTCATTGTCATGGGCAAGATGTCCCTGCACAGGTATGGGGGCCTTTGCTCCAAAGGGAGCTCCCACTGTCACAGGGATCCTCTGCTGGTGATCCCACTGCCAGAAAGATCCACTGCCGAAGGAATCCGCTGTCAGTGACCCCATTGCCTGATGGATCCACTGCCACAGGGACCCACTGCCAATGATCCCACTGAAAGAGGGATCCACTGCCAATGATCCCACTGAAAGAGGGATCCACTGCCAATGATGCCACTGTTACAGGGATCCACTGCCAATAATCCCACTGCCACAGGGATCCACTGCCAAAGGGATCCATTCCCAGGGGGATCCACTGCCAGTTACCCCACTGCCAGAAGGATCCACTGCCACAGGGATCTGCTGCCAATGATCCTCCTGCCACACTGGCAGAGCTGAGTGTCTCAGCAGGAAACTGAACCAAGCGTCTGCTAATGAAGCTGAATATTCATTATTATGACTAAACACAGTGAATCACAAATTAAAATGGGTAAATTATTAGTTGGTGGATCAGAAAAGGGGGAATTAGAAAAACATTCCGATTCTAGAGGAGGTGGGAGAGGAAAGCTTTGTTAAGAGACCCAAATCCAGTTAAAAGTGAGTGTTAGTCATTGTGCAGTGCTTCACACAGCCCTTTGTCACTCAGTGACAGGGGATGTCACGGTGCCACTGGCAGCTCAGCACTGACCTCACCCTGTAACTGCTCACACCAACCCCGGAGCCTTGTTGCTTTGTGAAATTCTGAGATTCATCATCATGATCACTGTTTGTTTAACGCTAAGGACATTGTTTCCTCTACTCCAGTGTTATGAATTACCGAGGATTATGTGTTCAGTGGCTTCCATTGATTCATGCAGAGCTAATTAATGGGATACATCAACCTATCATAAACACGAGCAATAACTCATGGCTCGTTAGCACCAATGAGCAAACTGCTCCAGGGAGCAGGCAGGTCTCTGGAAGGGTTAATGGATCTACTGATTGAAGTGAAACTTCTTTTTTTTTTTTCTAGAATAGTTTTTTTTGGGGTTTTTTTTTTCTGCACAAATTTCTTACATTTTAGGTGTGTCAGTATCTCCTTCGTAATGGTGTAAACTGGGAGCTGTAAACTGGGAGCAGCATGAATTCAGTGGGAAAATGGGTTGAAGAAGCTTGAGAAAAAGGGATACTGGTGAGTGGGAGCTGCAAAAGGAGCTGAGCATGCAGTTGAGCTGAATTTGACTTTAATTAAAAAGCATATTGAAGGAAGAGATTTCTGACGGGAAAACTGTGGAGTGAAGGGTTCCTATTTCCCACCCTATTTATAAATCAGCGAACACGAGCTGGCATCCTCCTCTCACAAGGGCTGTACGGCAAGCAGATTGTCTGGGGGGAAAACCACATGAAGTTGGGCAAAACAATCCTCCTCCTCTTCCTCCCTTGTGTGGGGTGAGCAGGTGGGGAACAGCCCCATTGGGGTCACTGCTCCGTGCCTGCGCCACGGATTGGAATCAGGGGCAGCGTCCCTGAATTTCCTCTCATTTCCAGGTAACTGCTGCAGAACTTGAGTGATATCTTCGGTTTCTGAGTTAAGTGACAAAAAACCAAGATTAATAAGTGGAGCTGTCCATGTGAAAGCAAATGATGAGAGGATGCTGCAGTTCCCCCCCCCGCTGCAGTGCCGAGCCGCTGGCTCCTGCAGCACTTTCTTCTTGAGGCGTGTAATACATTTAAAGGCTATTTGGAAAAGATGCTTCTAGCGTCTTCTGGCCCAGCAGTAAGTGGGACTGTGCTGGGCAGCAGCACGTGAATCTGATTAGATGAAGTGTCGGGTCACTGCCACTTGTCCTCTGCAATATCCCGAATGAAGCTGCTGCAAACACTTGAGTCCCAGTGAAATGCCAGCGAGGGGGCTGGACACGGGGCTTTCAGGTTGCCTCCTCTTGCCCTGATCTGTGCTCTCCTGCTATTGGCCTCGAGATATTGACCTTGGCCACTCTGCCAGGGTGAGTGTGTGTGCAGCTCCCCTGCTCTGTGGGATTCCCTTAGCTAAAATCCACTGGTAACGCCTGGCAGCTCTAATGATGCCTTAAGATTTTTACTGTTTTATTTTTCATGTATTTTTATATATTTATAAACTCCATATAGAGTGTTAGTTACTGTCTCCACATTTTGGTCAGACAAAACAATTCCTCTAGGCCTGAGAGCCAAGGAGACCTCACTGCCTCAGGCCCTGGAAGTATAAACAAAAGTGAGTTATGGGTGGGGAGAAAACTGGGGGTAAATTACTTCATTACCTGAAGCTGTAATTGGAGGATTAACCCTGGATATGTAAATGGACCAAATTTATATCTGTCTGAAAAACTCGTGACCGTTGTCCATCTTGGGTGTAGCCTCTTGGGGGGCTTTTTCTCCCCTTAATGTACCTGCAGGGCCATTATTAAATATAACTGCTTTTTATCCTCCTAATTCTTTTCTGGCCTCTGTTTCTAGGTAAGCCCAGAAAGGGCATCAGTAATAATGAGGATATATGAGGCAGCACTGGGAATCAGTGGTGGTATTCCAGCTCCTGTGGTGGGCCTTGCTGCTGAAATGTGCCAACAATGCAGAAAAGATCTGAAAATAAACCACAAAGTGAGGTGGGGTCTGTCCTTGCACCCCTCACTGCTGCCCTTGTCTTTGGAGCAGGTGAGCAGCAGCTCCAGGGGTGTCCCAGCCACGGAGGTGACCTTGCCTTCCCCAGGGCAGGGACCAGTGTGGACCTCCTCACTTCGCTCAGGTCCCTCCTGGCCAAATACTTGCAAGAAAAGCAGTGTGAGTTGTTTCACTTCTTAAATGCTGCTTATGGAAATACTTCAAGGCCTGACCTAAGCCACGTCTCACCAGACAATGGGTTGGGATAACCCAACCCCCTCGGTGCTTTGCTCAGCTTTGTAGTAGAAAGAGAATCCTCCAGCTTTATAGTGCAAAGAGAAAAACCAGACACCAGCTAGAAGGCAAGGGGAGAAGGGATGTGACTTTTGGAGCTGGCAGGCAGTAGGATTAAGGCCCAGGAAGATGATTCTCTGCTCAAGATCAGCAGTGATCTTGGGTACCCTGGCTCGATGTGGATCCTCTCCTTCCTGGGAGGTGTGAGGGAGGCAGTGCTGGCTGAAGCTCCAGGCATGATCCCTTCCCATCTTGCAGGGATAAAATGCTCCTACCCCAATAAACAGGAGTTAATTTCAGTGCATTCGAGCTCTTCATTCAGTTTTGTGGATTTGGGAGGTTCTTCCCAAAGCGTTCATGCTGAACTAACAAGTTTTTATTAATGCTTTCAAATGGAGGTGAAAATGATATGTTATCTCGGAGATGTCAGGCTTGATGAAACCAAAAATCCCACAGCTTCAACCTCTGTTCCTCCTGCTTTGTTTAGCTGAGCCTTAATGCAGTAATGATCCCGCAGTCCTCGGAGATGAAGACAGAAACCCTGACTGGATTAGCATGTGGAACTGTTTATTCCAGCTGGGCTTCCTTTGCTCACAGGAGCTGCTCTGAACTTCATTCGTTAACGTGCTGCTAGAACAACTGAATGGGTTTCAGACGTGGGTTTTGTCTTTCCCTCCTCCCCTCACCTGAGGAAACCCACAGCTCCTTGTTTCCTCCAGCGGAGTAATCCAGACCCAAATCCCAGGGGAAGCCAGGTTAATCTCTTTGGCAGCTGCAGCTGGTCAATAGAATCCACTGGAAGCGTGAATATTTGGGTTGGTCAGAGAGATTCAACCCCTCCCTCATTCCTTTGTCCCTCAGTGGAGGGAGGGCTGGCAGCACTCACAGCTCATCTTGACAGCTTGGGGGTTTGGGGGCAGGTGACACTCCTGTGTCACAGGGGTTTGGGGACAGGTGACACTCCTGTGTCACAGGGGTTTGGGGCAGGTGGCTTTAGCTGCCAAGGGTGCCACAGCACCTGTGTCCCACACGTGGCTTTGGCTGCTGAGGATGTTGTGGCTCTCCCGTCCCACTCTTTGCCGTGCTGGGGTCACCAAGAGATGTCCCCATGGGCTGGTGGCTCTGCTCAGAGGGGTGGGCAGTCACAGCAATGGGCTGTGAGCTGAGGATGGGCCACGGTCATCATGTGTGTCCTGAGGTGTTGCTGCTTTGTCCTTCACAGATTTTTACTGTTAATAATGTTATTTTTAGCTTTCCCTCCCCGAACTCATCCAAGCAGGGATTGTTCATCTTTGCTCAAGTATATTTTGAAACACATTCTTACAGGGTATATATTGCATGAATATTAGAAACTTATTTCTTTTTTCCTTGGGTGTTCTTCAAATAATCCCTGCTTTGAAATGCTGAAACAAAGGCACACAAAGGTCTGGCTCTGCAGGACAAGTGCAAGTGAAAGGTCACAGAGGAACATGGGGGTTGTCTGTGGAGCTAAAGGGATAAACACAAATGCCTTTCTGAACTTTCCTCCTCCTCTTGCTGCTCAGCCGCCCCCACTGGAAACACTTTTCCAGGGGAAGCGGGGAGACTTTTCTCTCCTCTGAATCTTTCTGCAAATTTTCATTTTTAAAGTGGAATCAGGCAGTAATAACTGTGCCTTTTCCTGGCTTAATGCAAGGAATCTTCCCAATGTCAAAGCAGCATTAGAAGCGATGGGGCCAATTCACTCCCTGGGTTTTCCTGTGACCTTTCAAGTCTGCACAGAGCTACACTTTGTATAAATAGACTGAAATAATAGCGAAGGATGTGGGTTGGCTCTTTAGTTTAGAAGCAAAAAAAGGCTTTGCTTAGATAAACACAGCAATAAAGGTCAGAATCTGAGCCCCGTAGCCAGTGCAGGGGGTTGGGATTAAAACCTGACTTGCCCCTTGGAGTCACCTCCCCACACCAGGCCAGCCCTGGGCTGTATTTTGGCCAGCACCCAACATCTGCTGGGTTTTGCCCCTGGTTGGGGCTCTTGGGATGCAGGCAGAGCAGTTCAGCTCTCCAGGTGTGCAGAGCAGGTACTGGAGGTCTCCACGCTGGGCTGGGAGTGTCCAAACCCTCTGCCAAGGCACAGCTGTGTCCTACTTGTGTCCCCGCTGCCGTGCTGCCCGTGCCTATTAATGAGGAGGTATTTTAGGGCAGAGCACCAGGGAGTTGGTTTAATTAGCAGGTTACAGGGTATTTGTGCTTAAATTAACTTTGGCTCCGTTTTCTTTCCGTTGCACCAACTCAGTTAAAACAGCAGTTACTGGTGCAGCCTCCTGACAAAGTCCTGGGCACGGGGTTGTGGCTTCACCTTCCAACATCCAGAGGTTGTGGTGTGACATTCTCCATGGGTGTATAAAAATAAACACGTGCAATGGCCTTTCAGCAATTCTGTGCAGGGTTTGGGCGAGGGGATGGGACATAAACACAGCCATAAAATCACTGTAACATCACCCCGCTCAATGACAATGCCTTGTCTAATTATGGAGAGCTCAGAGACATCCTCAAGAAGATATAAAATGGAAATGTGGGCCTGTGGATGGATCCAGGATGAATCCTGAGGAGACTGAGTAAAAGAAGTGGGTATTAATGAGTAGTGCAGGAACAAGGACTTGAGGAAATTCAACTATAAAAAGATGGGGGGAAAAGGGATTGTCTGTATAACTAGGAAACAGCTAAAACAACAGACCAAAAGGGAGACATAAAGCTGGAAATTGGGTAATAAATCTCTGCCCTCATCAAAGAAGAGACAGTTCTATTGGAAAATAAAAATAACATTCTGGAACACAACAAAGTGGAATTTATAGTCCAATTAAAAATGCACGACTGAAAAAAAAAAGCCCCCAAACCTCAAATACTTTTCTTCCTACTTTGGGTAGAATGCAGTGAGAGCACAGCACATGGCAGGGGCTCATCCCAGACTGGAAGGAAAGAAAAGCTTGGGTGTGTAATTGATTCAGGACTTCTCCCTGCCTCGGAGGTGGCTTGCAAAGTCACAGGCTGCCTCAGAGCTGCTGCCTCCCCCAGTCTGGGAAGTCATTTTCTCTCCACCAGCTGAAGACCTTGTCACTCTCTACAAACCCCTGAAAAGTGGCTGTGCCCAGGTAGGGTCGGTCTCTTTCTCCAGGCAGCACTGACAGAACGAGAGGACACAGCCTTGAGCTGCACCAAGAGAAATACAGGTTGGATATCAGGGAAAAGTTGTTTACAGAAAGGGTGATAAAGTACTGGAATGGTCTGCCCGGGGAGGTGGTGGAGTCACCATCCCTGGGTGTGTTTAAGAAAAGACTGGATGTGGCACTGGGTGCCAGGGTTTAGTTGAGGTTAGGATTGGGTTGGACTTGATGATCTCAGAGGTCTTGCCCAACCTAATGATTCTGATTCTGATTCTGAATGTCTGGCTCTGGGGCTCCAACCTGAGGCAGAGAGACCGTGGGAAGGGTTTGTAGGGGTGGCTGTGCTGTGTGTGACAGAACCCTGTGGGAATCTTGTAGGTTTAAACCTGATGCCTTTAAACTCATGGGAGATGCAATTGGGGGACAGGGTGCAGGTTTGCACCTGAGGTGGTGTCACAGGAAGCTGTGACAGGAGTCAGGAGCAGCCCCATGGATCTCATCCCCCGGGGAAATGCTGTGCCAGAGCATTATCCTGCCTACAAACCCGTTGGAACAGCCTGGTGACAACAGATTGTGTCATTATAGAGCCCACAAAACCATCTTTAAGCATCATAAAGAACAGAAGTGCGGGTCTGAGGACGAGCCTCTGACTCCCAAATAACATGGGAAAGGGGGAGGAACACCAGTGTGCTGCACAGGGACAACAGGTCCCTCAGAAAAGATGTATGGAAGGTCCCCAAACCTGGAAAAAACCCCACTATTTTCAGTCCATTGCTTCAGAGTTACTGGGGAATGATACGAAGAGGGAGCTCGGGAATGATATGAAGAGGGAGCTCAGCCTCCTGCAATCTCCCCTCTGTATTTTTTCATGAAAATACATGTTTTCCCCTCTTGTCCTATGCTGGTGGTGCCAGCAGGGAGGACAGAGGGGCCCCCGTGGGGCTTCAGTGGGGAGAGAATCCCCCAGTCTGTGCGGGGAGGGAGAGAGGAAAGCAAACACTGTTGCCATCACAAACCCTCCCGAAAACACAGGGCAGCTTTTGCACGAGCAACAAAAGCCACACTGGCCACACAAACCATCTGGAGCTCCCTGTGGGGATTCAATAAACTCCTGCAAATTGCTTCAGACATTTCCCACTCTCTCCACTCATTTTATGTGCAGAGTTCAGCGAGACGCTGTTTCCTATTCAAACAGCACTTGTCACTTACATTTGGGTCGTTTTTCTTCTCTCTGGCAGTACTTTGCTTTTCTGGCTCTTTAGTTTCCTGTGTGCCCTCGGTGTGGAGGGGCTCAGTGTGAGCCTTGGCAGGGCTCGGGGCGGTGTGTGGTACAGCAGTGTGGGTGAAAGCCTTTTCCTTGCTCCTAAAATTAAGAGCCAGACACAGTTAAGGGATAAAAAGGCTTTTGTCTTGGTATTTAATAAGGGTCTTTAGGGTGCAACACATCTCCAAGGCAGTGCACACTGAAATGTACACAAAAATAGATCACATAGATAATTTTATAGACCTTTCAATCAGCGTATCTAACAAGGATGCCCCAATAAGAGGCTTGGATGAATAGCATGATACCCTTCTATTTCAAAATATTCCTCCCTGGATGGGCCTAATCTTAGTTTATAGGAGGTATTTTAGAGGAAACCTTGGTTTTTCAAGATAGCACAGGGCTTTCCAGCCTCCAGCTGGGAGGTCTTTAGGATTTTGGGTCTTCTGGCCTAACAGAAGATTAGGACTGTGCTAAATTATCAGAATTTAGGGATTTACAAGTATGCATGTTAAGGGCACTGAGAATACATCAAAGGTATATAAAAGAAAAAGCAATCCTGTGGTACAGCAGTGTGGGGTGCAGCAGTGTGGGGTACTGTGGGCCTGATATTTCTGGGTCTGAGAGGTTTCAGCCTGCTAGCAGCTGCTAACTTTTTCCCAAGGAAAAATTTCTCAAGAAAACTCCTTCTCAAAACAATCTTGGCGAACAACTCTCCGTTCTCAAAACAATCTTTCTCCAGCTGGTGTTTTGCTGTTTCTCAGTTTAACCAATGGGATCAGAGAGGTGTCGTTCCTATTCACCAACCATGTTAAGTCTGTATGGGAACACCTTATAAAAGGCAGTAAGAATTAGACAATAAAAGCCTTCTTTTCTATGCTCTTTGCCTTCTGAAATATTTGGAGTCTCTCATCTTTCTTTCGTGTCCTACAACGACAGGGTGCAGCAGTGTGGGGTACAGCCCTGTGAGGTCCACCACCACCTGTGGAGTGTCCCAGTGACACTGGTTTGAGCTCCAGGGCTGTGGCTCAGTGCTCTCCCCTTCCCTCCTCTCGCACAGAACCGCTGTGGTTTCCCCTCCTGTCCCACTCCCTGCTGCAGCCCGGGCAGCCGTGCCAGCAGCACCAGCTGGTCACCACGTCCTGCCTGTCTGCTGCTTATCAGGAGTCCAGCCACAGACACTCACACTCCAGCAGTGAATTATGATATAAAAATAAGCACAGGCCTGATTATTCCCTTTGTCTGCTTTTTGCAGACAGATGCTCCATTATTTGTCGAGCCTGTGCTCGAACTCCACTGACACACACGTGGTGGGGGGGGGGTCTTAGATTTGCAGCCGCTTTTGTGTCTTAATTTTTAAAGTAACTTCTTTAAAATGCCCTGCAGGTGCATAATGTGTGTGTGGTGTGTTTGAGTGACCTTGTGCCCCAGGACAGTGCAGCCAGCAGTGACTGAAGGCCAGGAGAGCTTTGCTTCCCCGCCCTGTCAGAGATGTAGATCCCACCACAGCCTTGACCTGGAGAAAGCGTGTGGGTATCTACCACAGCCTTCCCATGTGGGTGCTCAGGGGCTCATCCTAAGGAAGGAGAAACTTTGTTGTGCTGACTCAGAGCCAGTTTTGTGCTAGACAGTGTGGAAATGTGCTGAAGGAATGGTCACCGACCCCTGATGGTGTCATCTCGTGACATACAGGAGGCTGAATTCTTCAGAAGTTGCCCAGTGCACGTTCTCTGCTCTGCTGAATGACCAAATAGGTGTTTCTGGGGCCTGCATACACTTTGCTCAGCTGCAGGTTGTCTGTGAATATTGGAGCTCACATGATGAAGAGTTACCTTGTGTTGGACACGTTTTCCCTTACCTATCTGCACAGCATATACATGGCAAGCAAATTCATTAAAATAGAAGGTTTTCCACTGAGAATATTTGAAAATGTTGTGCCTACCAGGACAACAGAAAAGAGCCCCTGCCTGCTCATGATGCTGCTTGTGACATTCTGAAATCTCAGCCCTGTCCCGTCCACCAGTGCTGCAAGAGTGTGTCCTGAATAAGGGGATTTGGTGGAGCTCTGCAGGACTCAGCAATTTCGGCTCCCGGGGATACGGAGGAGCAATTTCCCTAGTGCTCCTTGCCATTTCAGGTTTCATTTCCGAAGAAACTTAAAGGAAAATTCGGCCCAAATTACTCTGTATTTGCCTCCCATCAGAGCAAAATTGTATGATAGCTTTTACTTGATTTCTGCATGAAACCCCGTGTCTTTGTGGAGCTCTTTTTGGATGGATCCCGCTAAATGAGAAAGAAATGCAGGTGTTTGAAAGGGTAAAACCCAGGCTTGAGTCACTCTCAGCAAGCCTGACTCACTGCAGCTCTCCAGCCAGGGAAAATGAGGGAAGAAATCTCCTTTCTAAAGGAGATTTCTTTCAGTTCCAGTCAGAACTTGTCCTGGGCTGAGGCAGCTGCAGTGCCTCGCTGGGTACCTGGAGCCCCTCAGCTTTTGGCAGGGCTGGGAGACTCCTGTGCAGTATCCTGTGGGAATGGAAAAAGCCCAGGCAAGAAACACTGACCTAGGCCAGGCTCTCTGCTGCTGCCAAATCTGTTTGTTCTGCTCCTAAAATAATAATAATAGAAGGAATTTTCTGAGCGTCTCGGCGCCAGACTTCTCTTCCCTGGGTGCTTCAAAGGAAAGAGCTCCTTTTTTTCAGACCTTGCTGAGGTCACCGAGGCTGCAGCACAACAACACTCCGTGGCTTTCAAAAGCATTTTCAATTAACACAAAAATCTAATGAAAGCACGTAATCACAGGTGCTCAGCTGCCACGGGACTAATCGGAGACGCCGACTTCAAATGCCGCGTCTTTAGAAACTCGGCTAAAAAAGGCTTTTTTTTTTTTAATGCCTGTTAGTCTGAGATGGGCCTTTCCACTTGTGCCTTCAGCCAGGGGGATGGTGTTTACTTCATCCTGGCAGAAGGAAAAGCCACTTTGCCCTGCAGGGACCGAGTTTGGTCCCAGCCAGCAGAGCCAGAGCCACCACCGATCATTGCTGCCTCCAACCAGGACCCTCATCCCTTGGGAGGTCTGGCAGCCACCATCCCCTGGGTTCTTGCCTTTGGCCTGAAAGAATTTGACTTCTACAAACCAAATTGAAGCCTTTTAAATGATGTGCAGACGTGCATGGCTGTGTCTGGCTGAGAGGGGAACCCCAGCTCCTCCGAACGGCCACAAATCGCTCAAGTTGGGCCACTTTGCTGCTTTTGGATAGCCAGGAAAAAAGCCAGTGTAAATCCAATAGTGACCAGAGTTTGAGAGTTGTGTATTAGATTTGTGCCCTGGAAAAAGCAAACCGAAGGAACTTTTATTATTAAGTGTCCCTACAGCGCGGAATATCTGAGCATGAGTCCACCCGGGCTGATTCGATTGGAAATAATGTTTTCGAAACCAAGATGCGTCTGTTCTCACCTCCCCCTAATGCGATTATTTAGTGCCCTGCTATTATACTGCTGCAAGAAATAAGAGTCGCTGCATGCTAAAAATGACACAAAAAAAATTGATTTCAGGCGGAGGAAGCGTGTCTGGAGCACCAGCGGTGACCCGAGCAGCTGTGCCACACTAGCACACTTCATGGGAAAGTGCTTTTTATAGCAGCACCAGCCTCACAAATGTGCTGCTCCTGTTTTGTTCACAGGCCAGTAAAGGCAGGGAATTGTTTGGAGCTCTTGGGTGCAGGGACACGTAGGACTTGTTACTTCCCAGCGATGGGAACGGGTTGGGGTTGGGGGGAAGAATGATTAAATCACATGAAGTGGAGGAGAAATAGCCCTTGAGTGCCTTTTCTGCCCGAGTACAATTTCTTGTTCTGTGCTCTTGTTCTGGTCTCCAAAGCTGTGGTTGGTGCTGGCACTTTCTTCCCACTCTAAAAGGCAGAGACATCACCCCCACCCCTTGCTCCCAGCACTGTGTGACAGCTCCAAGGTGATGTCATTTCCAAGGAGGGTTCAGAGATAGTGGTACAGTGATTTTTCTTTTTTCCCCTAAAATGAGACAGGAAAGGAAGAAATGCCAAACTGCCCCTTCAGACCCCTGGCCTGGCCGTACAGGCCCCTCCAGATGCACCTCACCAGTTTCTGTGCCTTTCACCATCCTCCCAAAGGGCTCCTCACACTGATTTATGCCACTAGCCTGCACCAGGCTCACTCTAACACTAAATGATGAGAGAGGCCGTACCCAAATCCCAAACCTCGTCAGAGAGCGAAGTCAGATTTCTTTGACAAGTTTTCCACAGAAATGTGTGCAGCAGCATTACACTACTGCTGAATGCTTCAGTCATTGACTTTCCTGCCAGCTCTGCCAAGCCTACATCAAGGGATTCATCCTGCTCTCCCCTCCTTCACAGCGTTCTCTCCCAACTCCTGGAGCTCCCCGGATCTTACACATTTTGTTGGGATCAGCCCTTGCACCCAGAGCTGCTCCTGGCCATCACCCAGACCTCGGGGCAGCTGTTGGGTTTTTAGTCTCTCCTTAAAACCTCAGTCTGGGCTATCTCTCCGAAACCCACAGGGAGAAATGCACTTCAGCTGCCCTCAGTGGCACTTGATGCCATTTTTCTTCTCGTGGAAAGACCAGGAAATCTGTTTGGATAGTCTTCTGGTTCCCCCTGCACTGGTAACAGCAATTACATCACATTCCTCTAACAGTGTCCTACCAGTTCAGTAGAGTTTCATGGGGTTTCACCTCTGCCTTGCTGACCATGGATAATTCTATCAGGATGCCCTTAGATTTTCTTACCAATTCTTTACTTCTCATTTATCTTTATTGTTACCAATCTGCTACTTTTCCTTTTCCTCGACAATTTTTGTGGTTTGTTTCTGCCTTTTAATTTCATTGCTGGCTCCATGAGCCGGGGTGGGCTCCCAGCCAAAGCTCTCTTCCTCTCTGATTTGCTGAAGAAGATTTATCTCCATGTTCTGGTACATTCCCCCAGGCTGGGGGGCTGCGGGGTCTGGGAGCTGCTGGCCAGGGCTGTGGTGCCAGTGCTGTGTGAGCAGCTGTGCAGGAGCAGAAAGTCACCCAGAAAGATTCCCCGGCTTGGTGAGCTGCACCTCAGCCCCTGCAGCCTCTGTGGTGTGTTTAAATATTCTCTCGATGTTTAAATGGGAAAATCTGGGTGCTGCACTGCAGGGAAGAAGGTTTTCAGTTCCCTGTGGGCAAGGTCTTTTCTTGGTGAGCCCAGCCCTCACTCAGAGCCCAAACACAGCTCAGGGCAGTGGAGAGGTGCTCTTTGGCTGGCACAAAGAAGTAGCTGTCTCTGTGGCTCTGGAGAACCTTATTCAGAGAGTTTAGAGCAGGTTCTTCCTTTAGGCAGACAGGGATTGAGCCCTGTCCTTGCTCACGGGGGTCTGATCAACCCAGCTCCGTGCTCTGCCTGTGCCTGGATGGAGCCCACAGAGCACATTTGCCCCATGCCCATGGAGCAGGCAGCCCTTGAGGCATTTTTTGGGGCTACCTAAAAACAGAGAGCAGAGAAAATTTAGGGGATAAAAAGCAGTTCTATTTATTGAAGGGTCTTCAGGTACATTTAGGGCAGACAAAGCCCCCCGCCAGGGGCTACACCCAAAATGGATGATGGGTCACAGGTTTTTGCACTTTAATAAGTTTGGTTCATTTGCAGATTGGGGGTTCATCTTCCAATTACAGCTTCAGGTAATGAAGTCATTTACCCCAAGTTTGTTCCCCCCAACTCACTTTTTTTTCCATCTCTCAGGCCTGAGGCAGAGAAGTGTCCTTGATCCCCAGGCCTGGAGAGGAATTGTTGTGTCTGCCCAAACTGGGGAAGCAGCAGCTCACACTGTGTGTGGAGTTTAGAGTTATACCCTAACGAATTGCAGGATTACAAATATATGAAGAATATAAAAGCTAAAACCCTAAGGCATCAACCTGTGGATGGGGAGGAGGCAGCTGGCAGAGCTGCTGCCAGATCCTGATTTAAGGAAACAGGGGCAGTGCATGGAGCACCCATGGGCACCCATGGGCTCTGCAGCACCCACGGGCTGGCAGCACAGTGCTCCCACCTCAGTAGGTGCCCTCCTGCCACTGGCACAAGATGGTTTTTGCTGGTGGGAATTACGGGTCCTTTCATCTGCACTGCTGCAGGAACTGCTGCACAATCCCTCCACTCTGCAGGATTCCCAGTGCTCTGCACCCTCGAGGGGACACACACCCAGCAAGGAGCCACCAGCTGGGAGACTTCTCCCTGCGCTTTCTCCAATGGAATCCTTCACCCCAGGTCCTCTCCAGCCCCAGTCCTGGCTTAGCCCAGGGCGGTGGAGCACCTCTGAGAGCCTGCAAAAGCATCTGTTGGGCTCCAATTTCTCCTCCTTTAAACCTCCTCCAGCATTTCCTGCCGTTTAGTGGGAGCTGCAGAAAGCTTTCAACAGCCACGGCAAATCCAGAGTATTGGGATTTAAAAACAGCGGTCACAGGGGTCCTGATGTACCTGGCTGAGAGAAGGCTCCATTTGCTTTGCTCTCTGCAAGCCCGCTCCAGCAGGGCTGTTCTGAACAACACACCAGTTCCTGGAATCTCAGACACAGCCTGAGATTGCAGTGTTTTTAAGACATAATGAAAAAGGTAATTTTCCAGCCTCCCTGCAATCTTCATCATTGGGGAGGTATTTTTGTGCAATTTTCAGTCCTGGCTATAATCACGCTCCCAGAGATGATGGCGTGCTGCTGTGACACGGGGGGTCCTTTGAACCCTGCCACGCTTTTGGACCCCCAAGCAAATGGAAGGAAAAGGGAGTGCAGGCACTGAGGTGCCATCCCTGCTGGGGCTGCCCGAGTACAAACCCCTACACTGAGGGCACAGGAAAAGGCTGGCACAACACCCAGACCTGAATCTCTGCTCACAACATGAGAAGTTAAAACAGAGATCAAAGGTGAGAGGATCCCACGGGTGTGTTGTCACACAGACCAGACATCCCGGGAAGGGAGCACTGACCTGTCCCTGGTGACACAGCCTGGTCTGTTTGCTCCTCTGCTGTGCTGCTCTTCTAGGGGAAACGCTCACAGCCCTGAAATTGTGGCAATCATCATCATCATCATCATCATCATAATTTTGGCAGGATTAGTTGCTACGCAATGAAAGGGACATGCCGTCCTTCTGATGTCCAGCACCTTTGAACACACAATGGGGCTTGGAAAAGTTCCTTGCTTGCTGGGGGCTCTGGAGCCTTGGCTTTATCTGGGATGGATTTGCTGAAGCCAAGGGCAGAGGGGGAGCAGAACAGGATTTATGGGGGGAGATGAGGGCTGGGGTACAAGGCACAGCTCTGGAGGCACCTGGGGGCTGTTTTGGCCCCCATCCTGGCAGTCCCTGTGGGCAGGTGTTGGGCTGGGGAGGCACAGGAGCAGAGCTGTGGCTGCCACGTGGGTCTCCAGTGGCACCAGGCAGCTGAGCTCCCCTCGCCCCACAGCTGGGTCTGTTACATCTGCAGACTCTTGTGGAACAGCGTGTTTCAGAGCTGTGGGACACGACACGAGAGGAGCTGTGAGGAGCCGGTTGCTAATGCCTGAATATGTAGATGTGGGGGGTATTAATAACAGAACAGCAGCTCTTTAGCTGGGAGCTCCCAGCAGCGAGGCTGCCTGGGATGGGCTCCCTCTCCTGACACTGCAGTGATGGCTGCATTTCACTCCCCGACTGCTTGTACCCACGAAGGAGATGCTGAGGGCTAACACCGAGCAGCGCAGCCTCTGTGGTGCCCTTGCAGCAGCAGCTGATGGAAGGAAAGTGCAAAGTTGTGTTCCTTGGCAGAACAGAGCCCAGGAGCCCTGGCAGCAGCCTCGGAGCGCTCATGAAATAAAAACAGGCTCTTGTGCTACCTGCCAGGAGCCATTAGCCAGAGAGCAAATGATCTCCAGAACGGTCTGTGAGGAGAGCACAGCTCGGAGAGAGGGGGGGGTGCAGCTGCTCATCTGCCATCGCTCACTTCGTCAGGACGTCTCTGTCACAGCCTCACGCCTCGTGCTTTTCCAGTGCGAGGGCTTGTGATGGAGATTCGCAGGCAACAGGATGCAAACAAGCTGTAATGCTCAATCAGATGATGTTAAGGGTTTCAAGGCAAACAGAAATGAAAATGTCAAACCTGTTAAGCTGTGGAGTGCTTTCACCAGAACGTGGGCAGAGGGACTCTGGGAGGTTGTGTAAAAATAGGAGCCAGGGGAGATTGCTCTCACAATGGCACCATTCTGGTGCCAGTGCCCCGCTGGGGCACGGTGCGCTCCGCTTTTTATAGATCTCGAAAGGAAAAAAGAAAAGTAAACCGTGTGATGCTGAATTTATGAGCCCACTCAAAAAGCAGGGGCTCCAAACTTGGCTGTCGTCTCAAGTCGAGCCTTGATAGTGTCTGTGTCATCGTTCTGAGAGCCCGAACAAAGAGGCAGATGAGGGGAGGTGAGGCACAGGCAGCCACATCCGAGGCTGGGGCCTCTTAGCATTGTTTTCACCTGTGTAAGAACAGCGTAGGGCACTGACACCTTGGAAAGGTGGCATCTTACACCTTTTTTGCAGCTCTTGAGTACAGATCTCAACATCAGAAGGCAGAGAGCTGTAGGCCAGCTGCCTGTGCTGCCTCTGCATGTGGCACAGCTCGCAGGGGCTGCTCAGCTCTCTGGAGCTGCTTCTCAGCTAAAGCACAGCATGGGTGAGAAGCTGCTGAATTGCCTGGAAGTATGGCAGGAGCAGTGAATACCAGGAGAAGTCTCGGGAACTTTACATGTCTAAGTGCAGCAGTTTCTCTTCCACCAGGGCACTGAGCACTGAGGAGATCAGGAAGGGTCACTGGATGGGATTTTGCAGTTTAAGGCTATTCCATTGTGTGTAACTCAGGCTTTTGCTCAACTAAACGGTGCAGATGTGATAG
Source organism: Sinosuthora webbiana (assembly GCA_013397395.1). Lineage (NCBI taxonomy): Eukaryota > Metazoa > Chordata > Aves > Passeriformes > Sylviidae > Sinosuthora > Sinosuthora webbiana. The sequence goes on from VXBN01004400.1 coordinate 624,151, forward strand.
TAAAGTCTTTTCTCATGTTAATTTACACGCCAGGCTTTGGCTGGTGCTGTGCGGAACACGAGAGGCATTACTACAAATCTGTTTGTTAATGAAAGCAGCGCGCTGGGAAAGGGAGTGTTCTCCTCTCATCTCCTGCCCCAGCAGTGCCAGCACCTGGCAGTGACCTTACAGGACAGCCACAGGGTCCCCAACGCCCCAGCTGGCCCAGGGTGACCCCCAGCACCTCCACCGAGGTGTCACAAGAGCTTGGCAAGGTTCCCTTTAGCAGCTCTTTCAGCCCACCAGGATTCCCTAATGGTTACAGCTGCTCTGGTAACATAAAAGTGATTTGTTCCGAGCCTACAGATACAGAAACATTTTGCCTACCCCATTTTTCTTCTTGCCTGAGAGGAGGCCAGGCCAATACATCATCACCGGGTCTGCAAGCAGCATCAGAGCCGTAACCGATGTGTGAAAATGCTCTGAATCCTCTGCCCGTGGCTCCCACCACAGCCTGGGGGCTCTGAGTGTCCCTGCCCTGCCTGTTCCTGTGCCTGTCCAAGGCTCCTGCCGCACAGGACAGGGCAGAGGGCTCTCAGTCCCTGGGTGAGTGAGGAGGGATCTGCCCAGCTCCCTCTGTGCCGAGCTGAGAGCTGGAATGCTGTGCCTTGGGAAGCCTGGAGAAGGAGGGGTTTGTAACGTGCCATATGCTGTCCCTTGGTAACCACACTCCAGCCACTCTTCCCTCCATCTGCATCACGAGGCTCCCACCCTCCCTCCCCTTCCCTGTCCCTCTTTTCTCTCTCTCTCAGCTATTTACAGTCCCAAAAGCTCTTCCCAGCCACGGCTGCCTTTTCCCTGGGCTTGTAGAGCCCCTCTGTGACAGGGTCCTTTGGCTGTCAGAGCCTCTCTCTGTCCTTGTCCCTGTGCTGGGGGTAGGGACTGTTTCTGTGGTGGCTCTGCCAGGGCTGGTCCCTGTCCTTCCCCTCTCCTCTGCTCCGTGCTCCCAGGGAGCAAACAGACACTGTGGGTGCACTGAGCAGGACTGAATGCACGTCAGAAACATTCTGATCCGACATCCAGGTGTGAGGTGACAAGACCCCAAGCAGCCAGCAGTGCCTGGGAGCGAATCGTGCTCCCACAGCCTGGGGGGCTCAGCTTTGCCCACCTCCTCCCTTCCCAGTCACCTCCTGACTGGGCTGCTCCACCCCCAGGCACCTGGAGCCCATCCTGCCAGCAGTGGGTCTGCTTTGTGCAAAATCATGTTAATAAAATATTGTTAATGTCCATGGGGGCTGGGGTTGGCTCCCTGCCCCTCAGCAGGAGGACAGTCACAGTGAGCACCCAACTGGCCACCCCACGGTAGGTGTGTGGCTTTGGGTTGGATGAAAAGCACCTCCTCGAGCAGAAATCCCCAAAGCCCCTCTCAGAGCTGTGCAGGGAGATGGAGATGAGGCAGAGTCACTGCAGCTGCAGATCCCCCAGGGCCAGGGATGGGCTCCACGCTCCGGGAGAGAGAGGCAGGGAAACAAAAACTTCGGTCCCATAAAAAGTCGTAACATTCACCTTATAAAACACACAAACTCAGTGATTTAAAGGGGGGAAAACTACTATTTGTTTCCAAATTTACAGGCAATAACACTTGATTTAGATCCCTGTCTGCCTCCTGTATAGACTGCAGTATAATTTAAAGGACAATAAAGTCTGAGGCCATAACACCATCGCCACGATAAATCAGGCCAGCTACCACCACTCAGAAGAGAAATTATTAATCTGGGTTCCAAATGATATGCCTGCATATTGCTTATTTGAGCTGTTTATGCAGCGAGCTGAGATAGCACTTTCCCTCGTCGTTATTTTTTTTACTTTTGCAGTGAAATACCATCTCCTCCTACCGAGGGGGGCATTTATTACCCAGTATATATGGGGGCAGCCAAGTGTGCTCTGAGCATCCAGCGTCGATACGACTTCCCAGAGTCCACCCTCTGCCTTTCTAGGGTGCTCTCAGTGCTGAGGGCACTAACTCATCCCCAGCCAGTGCTGTGCCCTGGGCAGGGCTGCCAATGCTGCCGCAGTTTGGGGATGGGATGGTGCTGATGCCTTTTTTCGGGTTTACCTAGAAGCAGAGGCCAGACAAAGTTAAAAGAATAAAAGGGAGAATAAATAAAATATATCTAATGAAGGGCCTTCAGGTAGATGGCTTCCCTAGAGGCTACACTCAAAATTGAAGATGATTACAAGTTTTTCAGACAGATATAAGNGAGAATAAATAAAATATATTTAATGAAGGCCCTTCAGGTAGATGGTTTCCCGAGAGGCTACACCCAAAATTGAAGATGATCACGAGTCTTCAAACAGATATAAGTTTGATCTATTTACCTATCAGGGGTTAATCCTCCAATTACAGCTTTAGATAATGAAGTAAATTTACCCCCAGTTTGCTCTCCCCCCAACTCACTGTTATTTGTACTTTTTGGGGCCTGAAACTGTAGAGTGTCCTTGGACCTCAGGCCTAGAGGAACTGTTTTGTCTGACCAAAATGTGAGGACTAACTAAACTTTATATGGAGTTTAGAGCTATGCATTAATGCAGTATAGGATTTGAAAAATATAAAAGCTGAAATCTTAAGGCATCAGTGCCACCCAGGGAGTCTGTCTGCAGCCAGGGACCAGAGACTCTGCTCCCAGCACCAGACAGTTCCTGTTGGAATGCCCAGGACCCCCAGCCCTGTTTCTCCTCTCCCAGCTGTGGCACTTCTGGGAGGGCTCAGAGATCCTGGAGGGTTTGTGCCCATTGCACTTACAGACCATCAGTGGGTTTGGCAAAGTGTGTTTACAACACTGACAGAATTCAAACTTTAAAACGTCAAATTTGAGGGGATTTTTAATGCTACAGGGGAAGGAGGAAAGTCTGTTAAATTTTGAGGGAGAAAGCATGTATTTTCATGAAAAAGTGCAGAGGGGAGATTGCAGGAGGCTGAGCTCCCTCTTCGTACCATTCCCCAGTAACTCTGAAGCAATGGATTGAAAATAGTGGGGGTTTTTCTACTTTTGGGGACCTTTCATACATCTTTTCTGAGGCTTGATCATGCAAGGTCCACCTTCCTCTAAGGAAAAATCCTTGGAATCACATTTTCTGTCCAGGAATGATGAGTCCAGCCTGGAGCAAAGACCACCCCACCTGGGGTCTTCCTCTGAATGCGAACTATTATGAGTTTCTTGTTTAAAATTAGAAGAAGTGCCAACACCCCTGAAATTGCAGGGATTTCCTGCGAGGAGGAAGTGCTGCTGTCATAGGCAAACCCACTCACAGCTGCACTCAGGATTTTTGTCTGCATTATCCAGGGATTAGCATCGTTTTCATTTGGGGGAGCGATCTGCTTTCATCTGGTGTAAAACACGAAGATATTAACGTGGATTTTAATGTACTCCTCAGGACGGCTTAGAAATTAGTGTTTTTAATAAAGTACAATTTATTTGCTAAACAAACAGCGTTTTTAAAAAAAAAAAAATATTGCCACCTCCCACATTTTCTGCAAACCCCCTTCTGCCTGAAGCACAGGGCTGCGAGTTACATTTGTACATCATGAAACATTCAGCACAGAAATTGTCCCCAGGAATGCCTCCATCTGCTGCTAGCCTTCTCTTCAGCTAATTATTAAATATATCTGAACAGAAATAAATAATAGATTGCCTTTAAAGAACCAGAAGTAAAATTTAATGAGCATTTGGTGTCAGGATGTGTTTTTTCCCTCTGAAGCTGCAGTCCCTTAACACATCCTGAGCCATCCTGAGCTCCCACCCAGCACACAGAGACTCCCTTTGGCCTCATGATTTCCATTTCCTCCTTTTCCATTTGCCATCAAGCCCTTTTCCAAAGCCAGTCCTCAGCTAAAAAAAAAAAAAAGCCATTTTATAGCTATTGTCAAGCAAATTTTAAGACTCCACCCCCTTGGGAAGGCCCCAGTTCCCCCCAGAGCCTCAGCAAACCCAGACTGGAAGAGCTCCAGTTGCTTCCATCATTTCTCTTCCTGCTGAGTGAATTCCATGCCTTCACTGGAAGATATATCCAGGAATAAGGGAGTGCTTCTGTTAACAAATCATCTCACAATATGATGCCCTTTCTTTCAAAATGTGATGTGCAGCCTTAAGTATAGTTATTTATATTGCATCACTTAACGCCGCAGGCAGGGGCAGGGCCGAGGCAAACAGCCCAAAAAGATCCTGGCCCCGTTTCTGCTGGTTTTTGAACTCCTTGGAAATCTTTACTGAGCCTCAAGGAGCCTCAAGTTCCTCTGATGCTGCCTTGATAGAGCACAACAGTGTTGGGTCCTGTGAGAGATGTGATTCAGAGCAATGCTCCTCTGGAGTGTTCTAGGGAAGGTGTTTTCTTCCCTCATGTCAAAAATGTAGTGAAATTGTTAAGAAACATGAAGGAATGACGGTGTTATATTGCAGACACAGAAAACGTGGAAGAAAGGATGAGAAAAAAATTATTTCCCCTCAGAGTAATTACTGTCACAACCCTGGAAATGTTGCGTGAAAATAACTCTGTGCTGAGGCGTGGGACCCAGTCACCTCCATCCCACACCAGGCTGGATTGTATTGAGTCTGTTTTCTGGGGTTCTTACTCTCTTTAGTGATGCTGAGGTGATGCTTTTTTGAGACTACCTAAAAACAGAGGGCAGAGAAAATTTAGGGGATAAAAAGCAGCTCTATTTATTGAAGGGCCTTCAGGTACTTTTAGGGCAGAAAAAGCCCCCCAGAGGCTACACCCAAAAATGGATGATGGGTCTTGGGTTTTCACACTTTTGTAAATTTGGTCCATTTGCAGATTGGGGGTTAATCTCCCAATTACAGCTTCAGGTAATGAAGTCATTTAGCCCAAGTTTGCTGCCCCCAACTCACTTTTGTTTCCATCTCTCAGGCCTGAGGCAGTGAGGTGTCCTTGATCCCCAGGCCTGGAGAGGAATTGTTGTGTCTGCCCAAAATGGGGAAGCAGCAGCTCACACTGTGTGTGGAGTTTAGAGTTATACCCTAAAGAATTGCAGGATTACAAATACATGAAGAATATAAAAGCATCAGAGGAACCACAGTGACGACGTGTCTGCCAGGAGACCCCCACCCCACAGCTCCCCACTGCAGCCCATGGGAGGCAGTGCCTGCTGACACCATCCTTACACCCCACACTGGTACATTCTCTCTCCTCTCACGGGAAGAAAAAGCGTCCCTAATAGTGCAAATTGCTGCAGAAGTGTTAATGAAACACATTGCAGCTGCAAAGTCAGAAGAAATCTGTTACTATAAACTGCGTTTCCATTCCCTTATTTCCACTCAGACTCAGGGAGTCAAACGGGTCATGTTTGTGTACGGCTCATCAAGGAGAAGATTCACAGTTAAAATACCAAGAGGAAGAGTTGTTTAATTGTTAAATGTGCCTTTTCCTGGGGAAGAAATGGAAGGGTCTGGTTGGGATGGAGCTGTCTGTCTGTCTATGGATGCCTCATCAGTGGATTTCTTTCCCCAAAATCCTGAATATTCCTGTTCTTAAATAAGGAACCTCTTCTAGAAATTGCATATTCTTACCTCTAGGAAGATTTTCTTAATCCATTATTCATTTCCCACGTGTTTCATGTTTTAAGGTGGTTTTAAAAATCTACAGAAAGGCGTCTTGTTGATGACAAATGTTGAAGTTTAGTACAAATCCTGTTTGCAGCTTCTTCCCTTATGCCACAGGAACTTCCCGGGGAGGAAAAATGAAAGCTACAAATGTTAAGATAAAGGATCCCTATAAATAAGGTTTGATTCATCCTTCCATCATTTCTGGAGGAAAAAAACTCAGCTGTACCACAGCTCATGAGGTACCTGTACCTCTCCACAAGGTTTTCAGATGAAATCCTAAAACACTTAAAATCTGTTTGTTTCTGGTAGAAACTACAGGTCAGAGGGTTATGATGGAGCAGATTTTTTGGGGTTTATCACCTGGACAAAAAGCTGTTTTGATTTTACCAAAATCCCATATTCCTGCTCTGGAGATGAACATGAACTGTGTGGTGAAAGAGTTTGGGATCCCCAAGCAGGGAAGGTCTGTGTTTGTGTCTGAGGTCCCACCACCTGGTGCCAGTGGAGATGAAATCTTTGTCTTCTCCAGTGCTGGAATATCTCATTCCTCCTCATATCTCTTTTCCCCAATTTTTTCTAGATAAATTGGGATGAACATACATAATGACAAGTGAAAGTCTGATTTAAAATGCTTTCCATAAACTTTCTGTCCAAAAAAAATTATTCATCTCTGTCCCTTCCAATTGGCTTTTTGGTTTTCTGTGAGTTAATTGCAGAGTTGTCACTCAGGGTACAACAGGGAGGAGACTGAGGCAGCAGCCAAAGGCTGTGAATTATTCAGAAATGTGCATTTCTCCAGGGGATCCAGGTGAGGTCTGTTCATGCCCAAGACCTCAGAAGACCCAGAGAAAACTTGGGAGTTAGTGCAAGCCTCTCAAGAGCTCCCAGGCTGAGATGATGTTTTGTCCATTAGCAGGTCCCTGTACCTGTGCCCTGACAGAACAGCCCGGACACACACACACACGTGGCACTTCTTGCATATTTAAAAGCTGCTTCTCTGCATCTTTCCTCTTCCCCTGAGCCCAAACCCTCCTGGTGCTGCCCACCTTCCCCTGCTCAGCTTGGTCCTGCCCCTGCCCTGCTCTGGAGAACAAAGGGTTGGTGGCTCTGGGGACACGGGAGAGGAGCTGTGGTGACCCACGGGGTCAGAGCCACAGGTTGTCACCAAACACAGAACCAGTGCAGAATCCCACAATCAGTGAGGTTGGAAAAGCTCTCCCAGACCATCGAGTCCAACCTGTGCCCGATGCCCACCTTGTCACCCAGCCCAGAGCACTGAGTGCCACGTCCAGTCATTCCTTGGACACCTCCAGGGGTGGGGACTCCAAACCTCCCTGGGCAGCCCCTTCCCATGCTTGATCACCCTTTCCATGAAGAAATTCTTCCTGGTGTCCAACCTGACCCTCCCCTGGAGCAGCCTGAGGCCGTTTCTATTCATCCTGTCCCTTGCCCCCTGGGAGCAGAGACTGATCCCCACCTGCCCCCCGCTCTTGCCAGGGAGTTTTAGACTGTGAGAAGGTTTCCCCTGAGCCTCTTTTTTCTCCAGGCTGAGCCCTCCCCGCTCCCTCAGGGGCTGCTCATCAGACTTGGAGTGAACCAGAGGATCCAAAGAGCAGAGCAGGCAGGGGGAGCTGGCCCGTGCTGGGAGGAGAGGAACCGGGCAGGGACAGGAGGGACAAGGGCTGGGACAGGAGAGAGAAGGGCTGAGACAAGGAGGGACAAGGGCAGGGATAGGAGGGACAGGGGCAGGGGACAGGAGAGAGAAGGGCTGGGACAGGAGAGGATCCGCACAGGGAAAGGGAGGAGAAGTGCAGGGGCAGGAGAGGACCCGAGTAGAGACAGGAAGGAGAAGGGCAGGGAAAGGAGGGAGAAGGTTAGGGAAGGGAGGGAGAAGGGAGGGACAGGAGAGAGAAGGGCAAGGACAGGAGAGGATCCGGACAGGGAAAGGGAGGAGAAGTGCAGGGGCAGGACAGAGAAGGGATGAGACGAGGAGGGACAAGCACAGGATCAGGAGGGAGAAGGGCAGGGACAGGAGGGAGAAAGGAAGGACAGGAGAGGACCCGCGCAGGGACGGGAGGGAGAAGAGCAAGGACGGGAGGAGCCGCAGCTCCAGCCCGTTTCGGTGGCCGGGTTTGGGAAGGCTCCGAGCCGCATCTTTCACGGGTCACCTGCCGGAGCCCGGCAGGCCAGTGTTCCCTATTACCGCACAAACTCGCGCGTTGTGTCTTTGTTATGCTAATGTCCCAGCGCCGCACAATTTAAATAGCACTTCCAGAAAAATTAAGTATGTTCATTGACACAGTGAAATGTTTTCACCCTCCATGTAACCTTCACAGTTTCTGTACAAAATCTATCAGTCAGTAAACTATTCATCTGCGAATGCTTACCAATTATTATGCTAATGCATTACAATACATTACAGTGAATTCTTTTTAAATGCCAGGAAATGCAGCTGTCTGGCATCCTACCTCGCCTGTATTATGGAGCTATCAATAAACAGCGGAGCATTTGCAACTGGATTTTGACTGCTTTGTCAGAACTCTGCAAAAAAAAAAAAATTCTTATCATTTAATATTACGAGGAAATTCTGGAATTAAAGTGGTGTAAGGTATTCTTCAGGCAGGGGACCCAAGAATGGCATGTCACTAAAAAGGTGAGGCTGTTGCAGGGTGTTCACTGAGCCAGGGTGTGCAGGGACGTGGGGTGTGTGGCCCATGGGAGCCCAGAAATGTGCAGCGTGCTTGGAGGTGTAACTGCTCCACAAGTTTTTTTTCTCTTTTTGGAACTGAGTGGTATTAAAATTTTGACTAGCATATGGAGACTGCAAGTGCAGATAGCAGGTTATATATGGAGTATGGCATATTAGTAGTTCACACTGAGATGATTCCATCCCCACATCATGGGAGCTGCTTCCAGGTACCAAAAGGAACTCTCTCCTTTGTTGCCTGAGAGAGGGAATATTCAATATTAATATAAACCTGGCTTGTACTCTAAATCACCCAGGGATCATACGATAAAAATCCCAGTTTATTATCTAGAATTAATATTGCTTGTTGGAAAGATGAAATTGCTTAGTCTGTGTATTTTAGATTTCATTGCATTTTTAGTGCCCTGCCTGTGCTGAGTGTGTGCAGAGCACTGAGCACCCAAGTTTGCATTCCCAGCAGCACTTTCTGTTCCCTTCCCTGAGAACATGTGCCAATCCCCATCCAGCCCCTCGCAGGGCTGTGCTGTGTAGGCTCCCAGAAATGTACGTACTTGGTATTTTTAAACATTTCGCAATTGCATAATTCCTTAATGAATTCATTTATTCCTCCGTAGCATGACACAGAATATGGGAGAGAGGCTGAGCATAAATTAGTGCCACAGAAACCTCCGGGGCTCTGAGGAGCCCTGACCACCAGGGTTTGGATCCCTGGAGAACAGCAGCTGTCCTGTAGGACAAGTTAAGCCTGGCTGCACTCAGGGCTCTGTCAGATGCAATAATCACATCCTCGAGGCAGAGAAAAATCTCCATTTTCTCAGAGGAGGTAACCCCTGGGGGCTTGGAGATGCTGCCAGAGCCTGGTGTCCCACAGAGCTGAGTTGGCTGGGCTCAGAGCTGGCCTCCAGCTGGACCTGCCAGGCATTTCTTAGCTGGCAGGGGCTGGTGGACCTGGAGAGCAGAGCAGGAGCACTGCCACACGAGCAAATCCCTCTGTAGGTACCAGCCCCACCATTCCAGCAGCTCTGCCTCTCCTCCAGGACGCCCAGCCCTGGGGCTTTTTGGTGCAGGGGCAATCAGGGTCCTCGCCACTCCCAGGCCCTGGGATGCTCAGCTTTCTGCACCTGCAAACATTGTAGACATTCTGCAGGAGCCCCTCCTGCCACCAGCCCCATGGCTCCAACCCCACCTCACCCTTTCAGACTGCAGGGTGTTGTCTCAGTGTGGGAGATATTTGGGAGTTTTAAAGCGAAAATGCAAAGTGAAAAAAAATGCAGCTAGAGGCATCCATCAAAACTTCTCCGCTTCCTCTATTTGTCTTTTCTCAGAAGCTAATATCCATGAATTTGGTTATTAGAGTCATAATGTTATAATTATTTCATTTAATACTCTAATTATCCCTTGTGATTAATCCTGACCATAACAGAAATGTCTGTGAGTCTGGAAGGCATGTTCCACTGGCTCCTGCATTATGAATGTTAATTTGAGTTAACAAGTATGAGAGCCAGAGGAAAAGAAACCAAAGAGCATGAGGACTCTTTGCTTACAAGCGAGTTCAGGGCTTTTCCTGCCTGTTTTTGGTGGTAACTGGGCCAGCTGCCATGGATTCCCTGCCTGTGGTGTGGCATTGGGAATTCTGCCCACAGCTGGGACAGGGAGGCAGAGGTGGCACAGGTGACAACCCCATGTCCATCCCTTGTTTTGGCAGCACTGCCCCGCTCATCCCCTCTAAATGTCTTGCTGTTAATTTTCTTTGGGCAGAGTGTGAGCCCATGAATGTCTCCAATGTCCTCCTGCACCTCCCCGTTCCCCTGTCCCGTTGCAGGTGGATGTGGTGAAGGGCTTCACTTTGGCCAGTTGGTATTTCCAGGGCTGTTTTGGAGCTGTCTGATCCCATCACCAAACCAGCTCCTATTTTGTCAAGCTACAACGTCACACTCAGAACAGAAGTACCTGAAATTTTTAACTTCCTTCAGTGTGGTTGTCAGCAGACCTGGTGTAGCCACAGCCAGGAATGGCAGAGCAGAAGCTTTTTACTCATATCTGGAGGTCCCAGGACCTCCGTGAGTGAGACAAGTATTGGCTACATACACAGAGATTTCTGCACACACCATCCACTGCAGCTGAAAAACTCCCTGTGGGGCGGCACCAGCCCAGCACCAGGTGTGGCACTTTGGGTAGAACCTGCTGCAGGGGTCACCTGAGCCAAAAAACTGCCTGTGGGTTGGCGCCAGGTGTGGCACCTTCGACAGCTCCTGCAGGGGTCACCTGACCCAAAAATCTCCCTGTGGGTTGGGACCAGGTGTGGCACCTTGGACAGCTCCTGCAGGGGTCACCTGAGCCAAAAATCTCACTGTGGGTCTGCACCAGGTGTGGCACCTTGGACAGCTCCTGCAGTAGTAACCTGAGCCAAAAATACTCCCTGTGGGTCGGGACCAGGTGTGGCACCTTGGACAGCTCCTGCAGGGGCAGCGGCGAGCGCAGGCTGCGGGCTGTGCTCAGACAAGTGTGCATTCACACACACACTCCCAGGACACACGTGCCCCCACAAACCTCGGGTGCCTGTCTCCAGGGCTCCATCTGTGCCTTTGTGCACTGGGAAAAGAAACATACGGGCAAAGGAGTCGATGCTACTGGCGGAGACCCGCGGGGCCAGGCTCTGGGATCCCAGGGGGAAGGCTCAGTTCAGGGTGCAAAACGAGGGTGTAGGAAAGTTTCTGAGCTGGACAGAGCCAACTTGGCCCCTGTGGCTGTGTGCTTCACCTGATATCTGTATTCACCATTGTCCTCAGGGCCAAAGCAAAGGCTGCACAGGGGTTTTTTATACACACAAACTATGAGGCTGCAGGAAAGAGCCTTTAAGGGTGAGGAACCGTGGCTGACTCCTGGCTCCTGTGTCCGTCTGTCCAACGAGCTGCTTGCAAAGGGGGAAGGCTGTCACCTCACATGTCCTGAGCAGTGCAGAGCAAGAGGAATCCAAACTGGATGCGCACATCACTGCGTGGGGAGATTTCTGTGGTCTTTACATTCCCATCACTAAAACAGCCAGTCTTTGAGGAATCAGGAATCCCAAAGATGATCCTCCTGCCGTCAATACCTGAGGCTGTCTTGGTCCTCCAGTGTTTTCCTGGTGGAAAACTGGTGGGTTTTGGCTCCTGTCCCCCAGCCAGGTGAGACTTGAGCCCTGCAGGAGCAGGTTCTTGCTCCACCTGGGGCTGAGCTGGACAAGGAGCCCTCACTCCCTGACACGCTACTGCTTAGAAACCATTGCTACCCAAAAGGAAGGAAAAGTCCCTAGTGGGGAATTGTTTTGTGTTTCATCAGCTGCACAGCTCTGAATCCTTTTGCTTCGTTTGTTTCCAAAATGAGCTGCATTGTTTTGCAAAGCAAGTTACCGGGGATAGACAAATTACCAAAATTTATTTTTCCTCCAAATAAAGGAACACCTGGCAGTGTCTGGCTTCCAGGGGTCTGCAAATGTTGTTCTTTAAATATTTCTTCATGCGCTTGCAGACGTTTGCACATCGACCTCCCCAGAGCTGGGAACTCCGGGAGTGCAGGGATGGAGCACAGTGTCTAATTTTAGGCACAGAAATGTGAAAAGATTGAGCTAAATGTGGCAAAGCCTCCTGTACAGCCTGAGGTGGGAAGTGAGGCTCAGGAGAACCTCCTGAGGGATCCTCGTGCCCCTGGATGGCTGAGGGCAAACAGGGAATTGCCCCAGGGCTGTATTATAGATAGGAAAATGAACGTTACCTGGTTTCTTCTCTACTAGTCCCTGACCCACACATTTGTCCCCAGTTTAGCTCCCCTTGTAGCAAGCCCACAGCAACTGGATTTGCCACCCCTGCCCTGCTGGCTGCACTAAGGTTTCTGCACCCTTGCTGCTGCACATCTGTGCACTGTGGGCTCCTGACCTTCCCCTCCCGCCTCCTGCAGCATTTCAGCTCCCCCAGACGGTTTCCAGAACTGCCCACAGCCGTGTCCTGCAGGGCAGAGCTCCTGTGCCCCTTCCCAGGGATCCACGGAGAAGGTGGAGCTGTTCAGGCTGTGGTGCCTCCCGAGCATGGACAGAGCCAGGCAGAGATCCAGATGTTGAGCAGCTGCAGAGGGCAGGCACAGCCGGTGCAGAAGGCAGGCTGGTGGGGAGAGACTCTTCTGCAGGGGCACGCAGGTGGCTCCTAATCCCTCCCAAGTTCTGTTCCGCGTTCTCCCAAGCAGCTGCCCAGGATTGCCACCACACAACAACGGAGCTGCAGCCCTCAGTTGGCAGGAAGACGGTCCCAATCCCACTGAAAAGTTCACATCAGACAAAGCAGCTCTGCTGGGCTGTCTCAGCTCTCCTCGGGCTTGTGGGAGCGCTGCAGGAGCAGGGGAGGCTGGTGGAGGCACTTGCTGAGCTTCATGGGGCCGTTAAGGATGTGCAGCACCCCCAAGGAAAGTGCTGATGGATGCTTTTCAGATGGAGCCACGTGAAGTTCCCCAGAGGGAGCAAACCTCATCCCCTGTGAGCAGCAGCATCCCCTGGACTGCACAGTGAGGCTCTGGGGTGGTTTGCAGTGAGCAGCCACAGCGGGGAACAGGCACAGTGGGTGCTGTACCCAGGGTGACCCTGATGCCTCGGGGTTTTAGCTTTTATATTCTATATAAAATATGTATATATGTGTGTGTATATATATATATGTGTGTGTGTGTGTGTGTGTGTATAACTCTAAACTCCATATACAGAGTTAGCTGCTGCTTCTCCATTTTGGTCAGACACAATTCCTCTCCAGGCCTGGCAGTCAAGGACACCTCACTGCCTCAGGCTCTGAGAGATGGAAACAAAAGTGAGTTGGGGGCAGCAAACTTGGGGTAAATGACTTCATTACCTGAAGCTGTAATTGGAAGATGAACCCTCAATGTGCAAATGGACCAGACATAAAAGTTTGAAAACCTGTGACCCATTCTCTATTTTTGGGTGTAGCCCCTGGGGGGCTTTTACTGCCCAAAATGCACCTGAAGGCCCTTCAATAAATAAATCTGCTTTTTTATTCCCTTAATTTTGTCTGGCCTCTGTTTTTAAGTAGTCCCAGAAAAGCCTCACCCCATCTCAGTCTCCTCCTGCAGTCACCCTCCCTGCAGACAGCTGCTCACACCTTGCTCAGAGCCGAGTGGAGGAGCTGCACCCTGGACACATGAAGGAAACGCTCCCAGGGCTGTTTTCCCCACTCTGCTATGGGGCAGGACGTGCAGGTGACATGGGACACACCCAGCTGGAGCTGGGGGCACTGGGGGTCCTGGCAGTGCCCAGGCAGGAGCTCCCCACAGCCTGGCCGTGCCCTCGTTTGATAAACGAGCGCATGAACTCGGCTCCAGCGCCAGCCCTGTGTGCAGACAGCCAGTCTCAGGGAAAGCCAAGTCCCCTTTTCTGTGTCTCTGGCAGCCAATTACTCATTTCCAGTGCGACAGTCTGTTCCTAATTTGGCCGGTCAGGGGTTGTTGAAGGAAATAATGCAGCGATGTCCTCTCAGAGGGAGTCTCGGAAACAATATTCTAAGAGACGAGAGAAAATTAATGCAACAGTGTAATGTTTACCAGCCCCTGTCACTGCCCATGCCTGAAGGACTGACTATTAACACCTGGTCAATAAGAAAACCTTTCTCTGCAGATTTTTTTTTTTTTCAAAAGGCATCAAGGATGGTACTGAGGTGCATGAAAATAATCTGATTAGTGTGATGTCTCCTTGAAACATTTCCGAAATGTGTGAAGTGCTACTTTTACTGCAGGGTTCTTTTCTTCTCAGAGTGGAAATCGAAGTGCAGAACAACAGAGAAAGCAGAGATCCTTACGACGCAGAATAATGAGGCCATAAAACCAAACAATAAAGTTAAATAATTTACCATAAATATCGAAAGCTCTGAAATTATTCTCTACATTAACCGCCTATGTTTCAAATGATCTTTGCATTCACCATGTCACAGATGGCAACATCAGACAAGAGAGTCCTTGACAAAATCTCGCTGTAATTATTCTTTCCACAGCTGCAGTTATTTTAATGCCTTTTCAGTTAAGCTGAAAGAGACGCACACGTTTTATAAATAAGGGCTTTTAACCAGTTTGACAATGAAGCATTTGAAACGTAGTGTGGAAAAAAAAAAAAAAAAAAAAAGAAAAAACAACCCAAAAACTTTCGCTGCATCTTGAAACCTGGGAGAGCGACTGCGAGGACTTGGAGCAGAAAGACAACCAGTCTTTCCACAGCAATACTTAGCAATTAGGACTAAAATTATGTTGATTGTGATGGTCTGAGATAGCTGTTACTGGCAACTTCCAGAGTTGCTCAGACACAATGCAACAATTAGGTTTATTTTGGCTGGCAGCTCAGAGGAGTCTTTTCTCCATTGAGAAACTGCCCCTCAAGGACAGGCAGAGACTGGCTTCAGGAGGAAAATACAGCTTGGGTGAGGTCAAGGTCACACACTGCTCAAGACCCAAGTGTCCAGCTGCAGCCCAAGTTTGTTTGGCTTCTCTTGCATGTTTTGGCTTTTTCCAAAGTGCTTTAAATCGTTGGGGAGGGCCCTTCTCCCCAAGGAGCACCACAACCTGTGGCCTCTCCTGCCCTGAGGGAATCTGGCCAGCTGGCTGACCGCAGTGGCTCGGCTGTGCTGCGCTGGCCAAGAGGAAAAGGATGAGCCAGCCTGGCACACCCTCTGCTCTCCTCAAACCCCCTTTCTCAGCCAAGTTGATGCCTTAAGTTTGAGCTTTCATGTTTTTCAGATTCTGTTCTTCCTAGGGGTGCAGTTCTGAGCCTCATATTAAGTGTCAGTCAGCTCTCTGCACAGAGTAGGTTCACAGAACAAATCCCTTTTCTGATGAAGACCAAAGACAATGGTTACAAGTTTTCAGGCCCCAAAGCACAAACAAGGGTGGCTGAAGGGAGGGACAAGAAGGATGGGACTTCACAACCCAAAGCTGTAATTGGACAATTAAACCCCAATATGCAAAACTTATAAAAGGGTGAGATCTCGTGACCAGTATCCATCTTGTGTCCATTTTGTGACCATTTTGTGTCCATTTTGGGTGTAGCCCTGGCCAGGCTCTTGTCCTGCCCAAGGTGTATCCTTAAAGGCCTTTTAATAAATCCCTACTTTATTCTCTTAGCTCTGTCCAGTCTCAGCTCTAGGTCACCTTCCCAAGGCATCAAGATGACCAACACCTCCTTCCCCAGCCCCTGGCCATGCTCCTTCTGCTGCCCAGCTCAGCCCAGCCCAGCCCCTGCAGTGATTCCACTCAGGACATGGCTCTGAAAGCCCCAGCACACTTCAGCGCCTCAGTAAAAGCAGGCTCACTTTGGAGTGGTCCTGCATCACAGATCCACAGAATCACAGACTCATGGTATCACAGAATCACAGGATCACAGACTGAACCGGGTTGGAAAAGACCTTTAAGGTCATCAAGTCCAACCTATGACCCAACACCTCCTCATCAACTAAACCACGGCACTGAGTGCCATGTCCAGTCTCTTTTTAAACACATCCAGGGATGGTGACTCCACCACCTCCCTGGGCAGACCATTCCAGTGCCCAATCACTCTTTCAGTGAAGAATTCTTTCCCGTCAAACCTAAACTTCCCTTGGAGCAGCTTGAGGCTGTGTCCTCTCCTTCTGTCACTCCCATCCACTCAGAGGAGTTGGGGAGTTTGGCACAAATCAAACAGCACAGCCGAGGACTCCAACAGCGATGAAAACTTGAGCTGACCACCAAAATTTCAGTTCCCACGGGAGTTTGTGGAAGTGCAGCCAAGCACAGCAGCCAGTGAGGCACTGGGCGAATCCTCATTCCTGCTTCCAGCTCTCTGGAGAGCCCGCAGAGCACCTCTCCCCTGAATCCGTGTTTCAGGAGCCTGAATGAGTGGCTGTATTTTTTTAAAGCTCTGAGCACTCAACAGCTCTTGTGGAAAACAAAAGGAGCTGAATCCTCTGGAAACGAAGTTCCCCTGCTCCCAGCAAGATGCAGCTGCTTCTCCTTCCCACCATAAGCTGTCGGTTAGCTCAAAAGAAACGTGTGGAGATGCAGCTAAAGCAGTGGGAGCTGTACTGGGAGGCTATTTTCCCCGTTTAAACCAAATAAAATGAAAATGAAAGAGCAGGAGATCGGTGGGAGGTTTTTCACTGTGGAATCCTGGCAAGCTCGGGCGTACAAAGAGGACGTTGCGGTCTCCGAGGCTGGCGGGCTGGGGAAGCCTGATTAATGGGGGTTATTGTCGGGGAGGCCTGGCTTTTGTGCTCAGCACTGAAAGGCACCAACCCCTCGAAGTATTCAACATCACACAATAACAGATTGTGTGCAGTTAGCCTCAGAAAACAAACGTGTTCTCCCTCTATAGGATTACAGAGCATCCATCAGTGGCTGGCATTAAATACCACCCAAGTGCGTGTAATTACTGATTCATGAAATCTAAACATCCTTTTAAAGCTGTTGGAACAACAGAAAACACCTGGAGGTTTCTGTTTCCCCTTCACTTTGAAGCATCCTTCCTTTCCTAACCCAAATCCCAGGGAACAGCCTCCTCCAGCCCATGCCTGGGAGGGAAGGGCTGCTGTCCTGGATTTCTGACACGTGGCTGTCACCTCTCCCAGGACTGGGACCATTCCCTGCCAAAACCTCCGTTGATCCTCTTGTTAGATTTAGACTGCCAACAAAACACAACTGCAGAGCTGAGAGGGGAAAACAAGATTTTTATGAGACACTGTGCCCTGGGTTCATGGGCAGCTCATAAACCTGGGCTGGCCTCGAAATCCCCTGCAAAACCCAAAGAGCTGCTGCTGCACACAGATCCCTCTGCACTTTGTTTTATCAATTCTCTGTAGAAGAGTTTGGTTTGCTCTGGGGTTTGTTGCCCCTGAGGGGCACAGGCACCACAGTGAGGGCCTGGACAGTGACCCAGGGAGCAGAAGGATCTCTTATCCTGCCTCCCTTGCACTGTACTCTAACATCAGCCAATTAAGAGCTATATTTAAGCACTTGAATAAACAAGCTCCACTCCTGAAAGATCCAGGCACACCTCCTGGGGTCCCTGTGTTCCTCAGTTTTGAATCTCAGGCTGAGATAAATTAAAAGCAAAAGAATCACTTATACAAATTAACTTCATATCCTGCCACGGAGCGAGCACAAAGCTGTTGTCACTTCTGATTTCCAGCAGGCTGGAATTGAAGGGGGCTTGGATTATTACTTTTTATTTGAGAGAAGCAGAGCAGTCACTTGGTGGGATGGCAAGCAGCTGGCTGCAGACAGATGTCTGAGAGCTCTTCCACAGAGCCCGCCTGTGGCAGCCTGGACAACCATACCAGCACGGCTCTGGGTGCCAGATTTATGATTCCCAGCTGTGAGAGAGGCCAGGGCAGAGCAGGGCAGGCCATGGGCTGCTCAGGCACCCAGGCAGAGAGGTGCAGAGCAGGGTTCCCAAGGTTCCCATGAACATCAGGCAGCATTCTGGCCTTGGTGCACCTTCCAAGGCTGCTCCTCCACATCAGAACTCCAGAGCTGGAGGTGGCTCCTGCAGGGAAGGACCTGGTGCTGATTGCCGTGGCAGGGGTGAAGCCAGAGGGCTGTGACAGGCAGCTGCTTCTGAAGAGCACCCTTGACCAGTCCTGGGGAGCTCTGGAATCCAGGAGCATAAAGGATCCGTGGTCCAGCCTCTCTCCCAGAGCATCCCGGGATTGGAGCCATCCCATGTGGAGTGGGAGTGATCCCCAGGGTCTGATGAGAGCCGTGTGGGGTCATGACCCTGCTGGTCCAGCCCCACACAGACCCAGCCTCACACAGAGCCAGCCCCACATGGACCCAGCCCCAAATGAACCCAGCCCCACACGAACCAGCCCCACATAAACAAGCCCTACACAGACCCGGCCCCAAATGGACCAGCCCCAAATGGACCCAGCCCCACATGGACCAGCCCCACAGGAACCAGCCCCACACAGACTTGGCCCCACACAGAACCAGCCCCAAAAGGACCAGCCCCACATAAACCAGCCCCACACAGATCCACCCCACACAGACCCAGCCCCACAGAGACCCAGCCCCACACAGACCCAGCTCCACGCTGCCACTGTGTCATTCCAGGATGTGCTTGGCACCCTCTGACGGGCAGAATCCTCCATCGTGTGGGTCTGGCTGAGGAGCCAAACAATTGGGAGCTTATTACAGCCTCCCTTTTAATTAAGTGTCTCAAATAGGATGTAATTGCGATGTAATAGCACACGCCATTGTACGTTAGTTAAATACGAAGGGATTATTAAGAGTATGCTTTAAAGGCTTTCCAGTCCCGGGTTGAGTAAACAGTTGCTAAATTTCGATAAATAACTTTTAAAATCTACATTAAATAAGCAGTTAAGTGTATTTAGGATACTCTTTTTTTTTTTATTATTTTTTTTTTTCCCCCAGAATTGCTCCATTCAGAGAGTCCCGGGTTATAATCTCGATATTTCACTGGTAATAGGGTTGTGCCTGCTCGTTTCTGTTTGTTCTGCCTCGAAGATCCTGCTGGGTGTGGCAAGCTCGGCTACTGACATCTGCAGGCTTTAAACCCCTTCCCATTCCCACAGCCCGGAGGAGCTGGTAGTGTGCTCAGCCCTATTTTACAAGAACAGAATTAAGGCACGGAGAAGAGCAAAGTCATTTGTTCAAAGCCATGCAGGGAGCCTGTAATAAAGCAGAACAGGAGCCAACGACAGATCAAAAAAAATGCTTCTCTAAAAATAAGGCTTTGAAAATCCAGAAAGGAAATGTGGCTCCGACAAAACGCTCCGTTGCGATCAAAAATGCAATTAGTCATTAGTGACTTTGGTGATGAGTGTACAAATGTCCCATGACCCCCCAAAAGCTGACAAACATCTCCATCCATTTGCTACTTGTGTTCAAGGACTGAATAGACCACTGAGTGATCCCTGGAGGCAGCTCCTGCCTCTGTTGCACCAGGAAAAGTCTGTCCAAGGTTGCACATGACAAAAAAAGAGGTGTCGTGGCCCTGGCAGCCACGGCAAGGAGTAATTTAGTGCTGCCTTCACCTTTGTGAGGCTGATCTGGAGCTCCCTGCTGCTCCCTGTTCCCACTGGGAATGACTGGAGCATCCTGAGGAGCGAGCAGGGAAAAGCTGCTGTCCTGTAAAGTGGCACAGAGGCCCCGGTAACATTTTGGGGACAGGACACAAGGGGGGGCACAGCTGAACTCAGCCCAGCTGACAGGGTGGGAACAGGAGCAGCCAGGGCTGCACCGGAGGCTCTGGGCACAGGGACCCCTCAGTGATGCTGGAAAAGCCAAAATTGCTGGGGCTGGGACAGCTGCACTGCTCTGGAGGGTGTCCAGGGAGGCTCAGAGCATGGGCAACCAGCCCTGGGTGATGGGAGCCACCAGGCAGGCTCGGGCCTGGGTGATGGGAGCCAGCCAGCCCCTCTGGAGAGAACAAAACCTCGCTAAAGTCTTGCCCCTGCTCCCTCCTTCTTGTCCAGAGCTTCCTGCTCCTGTTCTCCCCCTGTAAAGCAGCCTGGAGTGAAACGCTCCTCCCCGAAGTGTCACCTGCGCTGCTCCACACTGTTGAACAGGTGACACTAATGAAGGAACCAAGGAGTCGGAACTCGTCAAGCAAGCGCGCTGAAAAATTAATGAGAAGCTGCAGAAGAACATAAATAATCCGTGCTCCCCATTAGAGGCAGTTAGCACCATTCCAGTGATCCAGGGAAAACCTGCCCAGGCAGGTCCGGGAGGTTTTCTCAGCTGGAGTCAAAGGACAGTTAACACTTTAACACCCAGGTTATTTTGAAATAATCATTGTTAATATAAATCAAAAGCGACAGCTTAACTGGTCTCAGAAATGGATATATATAAACCAAAACGAAGTTGCCTGGCCTCAGAGGAAAAATCATTAGCTCCCTGGTGGGCTTACAAGTAATTTGCCAGCAATAAAAATGCAAAAACACATTTTGGTGTGCAATGATCATAAATAACCCTTGGACAAGATTTCTTTCTAGGACTCGCAAGTCCACTCCCTTAATGGCAAGTTTTATTACCCTGGTTTCTCTGTGTTCTGTTACAAAATGTTGCTGTCAGAACAATTTACGAATTACAGCCCTGTTGGTATCAACTTCCATAATTCATATGGAAATTGGTTTCCCCACGAACACAGAGAGTCGTGTAACCACATAGAACGACCTTAATAACACAGAATATAGACACCAGGAGCCCGGGCCAGCACTAAATATCAACGGTCACCAGGCTGGGGGAAAACTTCCACGTAATTTATGTGGTGGTGAGGTCAGTGTGGGTGTCACCCAGGCTGGTGGCACCTCGCAGCATCCTTAGGAAGCCAGGAATGTTCTGAGGTTTCTGTCCCCAAGCACTGGTGCTGAAAATCCCATCCAGCTGCTGAGGAAACTCTGAATTGTCTTAAGATTCAGCATTTTCTTTAAAATACCAGGAAGTACAGCTTGTTCAGGATTTCAGCTGTGTTCATCCCTTCCCTCCACTTTTGAGGCCCGGGGGTGAGGAGGGGAGTTGAGCAGGTGAGAGGGAAGTCCCAGAGGAGCAGCTGCGTTTGTGCAGGAGCCCAGGGCAGGTCACACCCGCCAGGGTCACTCCTGAGGAAGGATCAGCGGCTTTGCTTGTGGCTCATCCTTCAGGATGAGTTGTTTCCTCACACCAAGTGTGTGTGTGATCCCTGGAGTAAGGGAGAGGAGAGGGAGTGACAGTCAATGGGGCGAGAATCGCCTCCAAAAAAGTTCTAAAATAAACACAAATCCGAAGGGTAAAGAGGGGGATCTGCAGCTCAGGCTGGGTTCTGGGTGCCCTGTGCCACTGCTCTCCCTTCAGCCAGAGGAAATGGATCCAGCAGCTGAAATTGCCACATTTCAAAGATGAAGTTCCACTGCGGGAAAGAAAACCACCCAACAGAAACCACTGCGTTAATGTCTAGGAAAATTAAGTAAAGATGGCTCTAACTATTTTTTTTACAGATCCTTTATGGGCACACATCCAAAGCCAGTTCTGGCTATTGGAATATACCACGGGGTAGAAGGTAGCTGCTGGAAGAACTGAGCATTTCTTGTATTCAACACTTCATTTGTAACTTTAACCTAAAGGGAATTTGATTAACTGTGCAGGGACAAGCCTTACATTTTAAAAAATATTATTGGCTTCATCTGAGATCTTGAAACACCTGTTCTGGATAAGCCTTTCACTGTGATGTAGATGAATAGGAAAGAAAACTACGGGCCCTATTTCCATTCAAATATTACGAGCCAAGCTGAGACGCCATCCTGAAGCAAAACATCCAGGGTCTGCCTTTGAATTTCATCTAAGCAAAGATGACGAAAACTGCATTTGCAGAAATAAAAATTCACAAGGAAAAAAAAAAAAGTGCATAAAATGAGGAAGAAAATGGTTTTCTTTCCCTATAAAGAAAGAGCGGGTCCTTAAGATTTTATAGCTCGGAGATTTAAACCAAGAACCTCCTTTTTACAGGTCCCTGGTTCAGCTTAAAATGGGAATGGCGTTACTGCTGAAACAAATGGCACCTGGAGCAGCGGGAGGTGCAGAGGCTCTGCAGAACTCTTTGGATGGGAGGGACGTGGATTCAGAGGATTCTCCCGCAGCTTCTTCTCCTCTCCTGCCATCCCAGGGACATTCTGGAGAGCTGATGTCACAACGGGGAGCAGGACACCGGCCATCAGCTCCTACTCCTGGGAACTCCATGAGGCTCTGCCACATCTCGAGGTTTTCAGTCTCTGTTAAGTTCTCAACTTTTGATGAGATGGTTCAAATCAGGAAAATCCTCTCTCTGTGCCAGACAGTTAAAACTGAAAGTAATTAAGGCAAAATCTTTTCCTGCACAGAAAGTACCTAACATGTGGCAATAGCAGAATCATCAGCGTTTCTGCCATCCAAAGCCCACAAAACAAATTGGATTTTGAATGAAGCACATGGAACAGTGACCTTGTATACAACTTATCTTGACCTCTGGAAGTAATGGCAGTTTGTCTCCAATTCTACTGCTAATTGCAAATGCCGAATTCTGAATATTCCCATTTGAGAGGGATTCGTGGCTTGATTGTTTCAGGAACCTGAAAGTTCCTGTCCTCATAGGAACAGCGTTTTCTGAAGTTCCCAGACCTATTCTGGGAACATTTTCCTGCCCAGCCCAAACTCCAGCAGCGCTGTGGGAGGCTGAACCCGGGCTCCTCTCTCCCAGCTAAACCACCCATAAGCTCCAGACTTGGCAACTGTGGCTCCTCTTGCTTCCTCCCACGGTTCGTTCCCTGCCTCAGCCCTTTCCCAACTCGCAGGGGACAGACACATCAAATCCCTCATATCCCAGTCCCTGAGCTGCACAAGACCAATGGGATGGGGAATCACATCCCACCTGGGCTGAGCCCCCTCTGCTGGGTCTGGCCACGGCTCCAAACCAGGGCAGAGATCCCCAAGCAGATTAAGAGCAGTTAAAGCAGCCAATAAAGCCGAGCCAGAGCAGAGACCAGGGGCACGAGTGACCTGAAGCATGATTTGCGGCGAATGTCTTTCCCTCTCATAAATAGGAGAGACACAGTGGGGCGATTATGCGCCCAGATTTATCTCCTCAGCTCCGTGTATATCCTTCTGAGCTTAAAAATGTCTCACTGCCCTTTGCGTTATTGCATTGCCCTTTACATTCATAGCACATAAACCTCTCAAGTACCGTAAAACTTACAAGGTGTAATATAACGTCGGGGGGGGGGGTTTCTTTTACACACCATAAACAAAAGTCACTGGGAAAGGAGCAAAGAAAGGGAGACGTTACTCGGCCTGACAGCGGTACAGGAGGAAAAAATATATACAAGTATACACATATACACTTAAAATCCTGAGCTGGATTGATTATCTGGCGTTGATGGATCGCCTGAATGTGCTACGTAGATAAGGAAATTGATTATTCGATAAATCACTGTCTGCACTAAGAATCCAGTGTTAAAAAAGAAAGAGGAAATATTATAAATCTGCCTCGCACGGGCAAAGAAAAAGCACAAGCTTTTAAGGTTAATCATGATGTACCTTTTGCTGCACGCCCGATGAAAGGACATCATCGTGGAGTTCTGCAGTGCTAAAGGTCTGGTGTCTGTCCCAAGGCTCTCTAGGAAGGGAACCTCCCTCGTGTGGCTGAGGGGCTGTTCCTGCACGCCAGCACTGGGCAGGGTGATCTGACAGACCCCCCCAGGGTACATCAGCCCCTGGATCCCTGGAAGTGTCCAAGGCCAGGCTGGACAGCACTTGGAGCAACCTGGGACAGTGGAAGGTGTCCCTGCCCATGACAGGGGGGGTGGAATGAGATGAGCTTTGATGTCCCTTCCACCCCAAACCATTCTGGGGTCCTCTGACATCCAGCCTTGTATCCTCTGCTGAGCAGGTGCTGTGGCTGTTTGTTCCGTTCAGAACCAAATCCACCCTGTTCCCAACACGAAACTCCTGCTGCAGCCAGGAAAAAGCCCCCTCAGCCCGGGTGCCCAGGCAGGCACGGTGTCTCCCAGGGGGGTGGAATTCAAAATCACTGCGGTGACTTCCCTCGGAGTGCCTTGAATTCACTGCAAAACCAACCAACAAGTCTGACACTTCAATAGACAGCCGTAACTCAGCTAAATTTGTGGGTTATACCAGATTTTATTTACTGTTTCATCCTGGGAGGAAAGTGCGAGCTGACAGCCGTCTATTCATTAGAGTGGGGGGAAGCCGCCCACGGCGGCGCTGGTTCTCTCCCCGTACACTTCCACGTCTCTAATCAAGTTTGGATTCTGCAGCACCAGCTCTGTTATTTTAGGAATGACGTGCGTCCCCACTCTCCTGGGAGCTGGGGAGTTCAGAGAGCTGGTCTGTTCACCTCCAAGTCCTCCAGCCTGAACAAAGGATGTGCTGTGGCCATCAGGTGTCATTTCCAGCTAATGAGTGCCCAGTGGCCTCTGTCACAGTCAGTGGCCTCACCCCAGTCCTTTCTGGAGGTGGGAACCACCATTCCCACCCTGCTGCTGCAGGGGCACCCCTGATGCTCCTGAAGCTGCTGCTTGCAGGTGCCAAGGGTGAAATGGGAATCTGTCTCAAAAGCCTGTGTAACGGAGTGCTCCAGTCCCAGGGGAGCTGGCACCCCTCAGAGGGGATCCCCAGTGCCCAGTTTCCAGAGCAATGAGCAAAGTGCCAGGCCCAAATTCAAGAGTTTATCTGAACACTTAGGTACTTTAAAGCCTTTATTTTGTGCCTTTGTGCCTTTATTTTTTTGCCTTATTAGCTGCAAAAAAAAAAACCTTAAAAACTTCTCCAAATGTACCCACATCGTCCGTGCCTTTGGAATCCCAGTCCTTCCTGCTGCTTTCCAGGTCACACTGCTGTGCTGAATGTCCCGGGCACATCGAGCTGATACAGAATGTGCCAGTTGTTCCCTTTACTACTTCCCAATTCTGATTTTTATTCTCTGAATCTGACCCCACACAGAGGGGTGATGCTTGCTGGCTGAGGAACAACAACAAAAAAAAAAACCCCAGGTCTAACGAGGTCCCTGGAGTAAAGTATTAAATAATACAGGTACTGTGTGGTGGCCAAGGCTGGTGTCTGCCTCCCTCTCCTCCTGCCAGTGCTGCAGAGCTGAGCAGCGTGGGGGAAGCTCAGAGCAGCGCCGGGGTTGCCTCTGACGCAGGGGTACCCCACGCTCTCCTCAGCCGTTTGCAGCTGAGCCGCGTTTCCCTGCTGATCCTCCCTGCCAGAAATAACGGAGCAGTCACATCCGTGTTTGTGTATTCGTGCTCGGTGTCTCGCTGCTGCGGGTTTAAAGCACGAGGACCCGGGCGGTGAGAGTCCCACCGTGCAAACCTGAGCGGTGGAGATGTGGGTGCCCCGGGGGCAGCACAAGGGGGGTGAGAGGAGGCAGCAGGGGTTACATGCAACCACAAAGAAAAGCTGGTGCAGGAGCAAAGACAAAGCCACGAGCTGAGCCCTCCACCTGCTTTAAGAGCCCTCTCGCTTGTGCTAAGGACCGGCGTCTATTTTAGTCTTTGTTACAAGTGGTAAACAGCAGCACATCATCCCCGTTTTCGCTGTTAAGAACAGGAATCAATGCATCAAGGCACGAACCCCCATCCCGTTTGGATCCCCTCCGCATCGGCCCATGCTGCGACAATCCCTGCCTGGCAAAGCAAGGCTGGATCCTCAGAGGGGCACAGCACTCCTGTTCCGTTCCACATCCGTTCCCTCCGCCGAGCAGTTCTTATCCTCCCGTTCAGCCCCTCAGCTCTTCTCGACATTTGCCTCCATCCCCCCCTCGCCCGCGGTTCTGGCGCTTTCAACTCGCTATCTGCCTTTCCCAGAGACTCGCACGCCCGTCCTCTGCTGCGCGGAGGGAAAAGCCGCCCGGACGGCATCGCCTCAAAGCCGCAGCCGAGAGCAGGGGGGAAGGAGATGGCGAAAACTGCTGGAGCCGCACATTACACTGGATTAGGAGGCTTAACACCGCGCCGGGCGGGTTTGACACCGCGGCTCCTCCGCCAGGGAGATGCCGGAGCATCGCAGCTCCCGGTGGCTCAGCGGCTCGGGGCGAGCGCCGGCAGATCCGCGCCGGTGGCTGCTCCGGGAGGAGGTGCGGGACGCGGCCGGGCAGTGCCCTCTGCCGATGCGGGGCATATCGCGACAGGCGGGGAGGCTGGAGTTCCTTTAGGAGCGCTGATTCCCTGGGGCTGCCGCTCTGTGCCCCAGGAGCGCCTCATTTCCCGGGGGAAAAGGGACACGGTTTTCTTTTTAGTGTCGCTCCGTGCTTGGCTGCACCGACAGGAGCCTTTCCATAGCATCAGCCTCTGCTGGGTTTCATTAATAAAAACATCAGAGATGAAGTTCATAGAGGCGGATTTGCACCTGCTGGTGATAAAACCAGACGTGACACTGCAGCACGAGAGGCAGCTGCCATGCCACAGGGGCGTGTGTCAGTGTGTCCTGGGGTGTGTCTGTGTGTCCCAGGGTGTGCCAGTGTGTCCCAGTGTGTCCTGGGGTGTGTCTGCGTGTCCTGGGGTGTGTCTGTGTCAGTGTGTCCCAGTGTCTCCCAATGTCCCAATGAGTGTCCCTGTGTCCCAGTGTGTGTCACTGTGTCCCAGGGTGTGTCTGTGTGTCCCAGGGTGTGTCCCAGTGTGTCCCAGTGTGTGTCTGTGTGTCCCAGTGTGTCCCAGTGTGTCCCAGGGTGTGTCTGTGTGTCCCAGTGTCTCCCAATGTCCCAGGGTGTNATGAGTGTCCCTGTGTCCCAGTGTGTGTCACTGTGTCCCAGTGTGTATCTGTGTGTCCCAGTGTCTCCCAGTGTCCCAGTGTGTGTCACTGTGTCCCAGTGTGTGTCTCTGTCCCAGTGTGTCCCAGCGTGTGTCTCTGTGTCCCAGTGTCTCCCAGTGTCTCCCAGTGTGTCCCAGTGCGTCCCAGTGTCTGTCTGTGTGTCCCGGTGTCAGGTTATGTGCACCCACCTCTCTCCGAGCACAACAAACCCACCAAGGCTCCCTCACCCCTCGGGCTGTGCCCACACCCTGCTGCCTCCAGCCCGAGGGCTGTCCAAGTGCCCTGAGGCAGCAGCCCGGCACGGAGCTGTCTGCTTTGCTGTCTCTCCTGCCTCGTGATAAATGAGAGTCTGTTCTTTTCTGGTTTGTGGTTTGATCTTAATTTCCTGTATGAAGTCCTCAAGAGAATGCCAAGATCAAATAATTAGACTATTTTGCGATAAAGAGTTAACATTGTTATTCAAATGTATTCAGAATTCATTTACCACCAAACAATTTACACTGCCGCCCTCCTATCCTGCTGAAATTACCAGAACGTGTTATCTGACACACAAAGCGTCTCATGACCTGAAATAACTTCATCAACCATTAAATGCTCCAGCAGTGGGTGCATGGTCACAGGAATGCCCAAAGGGAATGCAGGAGAAGCTACAAAGGCGATAGCAGTGATTTAAAAACACCCTGGTGCCATCCCCTGCCAGGGTCCCCAAAAGACACTGGCCACTCTGGTCACCAGGCACAAGCTGAGCAGAAAACCCCTCGAGCTGCCTTTCTGAGGACTCCAACTCCAGTGTTCACGTCCCCCATGGCTGTGCAGCTCCCGGCCCTCGGGCGCTGCCTTTTCAGCCTGGAAAAGCCTGTTTCTGCCTTTATTTTTAAAAATACAGCTTCATTTGCAGAGTGTGGGAAGGTGGTTTCAAAATAAGATTCCTGACAGGCATAATAAGCCTCAGAAAAGCCAATCGCACAGAGCAGGATAATTATCCACAGAATTTGTTTTCTATGTATTTGTATAAAATAATCAATGATATTTTTTTTTCTCACACGGACTCCAATTTGATTGCATTTTCTGTGTTACTTGCAAATCATACAAACAATCAATGCCCTGACCCCCTTCTCTATGCAAACACAGCTTAGAAAGACACTACAAGAAATAAAATCCGATAAATTCCTCATGCAGGGCTGTTTGTTTAAAAGCTTTGCTGGAGACTGATCCTGCCCACAGCGACTTCAGGGACACAGGGCTGGGACTGTCAGACATGCCCGGGGTGGGATTATTGCCACAAACAGCAGCAGGAACAGAACTTTAGTGAAAAGCCTGGCACAAACATGGGGACCCAGAGGCGGGGGTGATGCCTTTTGAAATGTAGCAAGGGAAATGAAGCCATTCCCTGGCCCAGCACACTCCTCCTGCAGAGGGGCCAGGTGAGCACACAGCCGGGGTTGGGGTGACCCAGGGGCAGGGCGGGCTGGGTCCCCTGGCCCACACAGGGGGACACATCACTCCTGGCAGGGGTGGGGTGGCAGCAGGGTGGTTCAGTGTCACCTCCTCAGCAGCACCCGAGTGCAAACCCACTCAGGAACCCCCCAGACCCAGCTCCCGCTGCCTGCCCAGTGCCAAGGCCCTTTACAATTTACAGATCCCAACCCATTGGCGTCTGACCCTCGCGTGTGTCTCACTCACACATCACCCCCCAAAACAATCGCCCCGAGTGATTTCTGGCGGCGCTTCAGCAAAGCAGGCGGCTGGAGCGGGTCTGCTGGAGCCGCCGGCCCTGCCCCACCTGCGCCACCCATCCCGCTCATCCCGCCCTGCTTTGTCAGGGATGGTGCCACCAGCTCCACAAAATGGCATCAGGCTCTCGTCTGTCTGTCGCGTTCAAAGGTGCTACTACGGCTTTGGAATCCAAGCGAAAGGTTACACAAACGGGCGCCGTAACCACCTCGCTGTCGGTGTTTTTAGGGACGATGTTACAAACGCTCGGCTGCTCCGTGCAGCTCTTGGTGCCAGGTGTGATCTCCCGGAGCTCAGCCGCAGTGAGGGCCGGCAGCAGAGCAAGGTTTTTTTATTATTATTTGGGGTAAACACGGGGCAGCTCCTCACACCGCCACCCTTCTCTGCCTCTATTCCGGAGTAACTCTGAATTGAGCACTTGGAGCAGCTCCGGATGGTGCTTTCTGACACGGCATTTTCAAATATTTAACAGATTGCGTAATAACCGAGCAGCTGTTGAATAAGCTTCAGATACAAACTGCTGCTTAAAAAAACCCCCATCCAGTAACAAGGCACAGATTTCTCTTTGTACGGGTGCATGTATAGATTATGTTTAGATGTGTAGATTAAATATTTATATTTTAGTGGTGAGGGAAAGAGCGCTTTTGGCTTTTTCTTCCCTTTCTTAGATATCTCTCCCTGTATTTATTTTAAGAGTCAGCTTCACGGGGAAAAAAAAAAAAGGAGATCTTTGAGAAGTTACCTGCTTTCTCTCTGGTTTGATTTTCAGTGTTAAACCAATAGTTACTTAAGTGTTCTCCACTTCTTGGCATAACCTAATAATTACAATAATTACTTGAAAGCCAGGGCAGCTTTGCACAAATTAATGCAGGGCAAGAAGCTGCAGTTTTCCAGTGGGCTGAAAAAGAGGTCACCAAATGATGCCAGTTTTAGCTGAGAGAGAAGGTAAACACAGATCTCCCTGCAGCCCCGATTAAAGCCTTTTTCTGGTCTTTCAAGTTTCTTATTTTACTGATGAAGAAGGTGGCTGGATGAGGCGCTGACTGCTGTGGGATTTCTCAGCAGGTAGAGTGAGACTGCTTCTGTGGAAAGCACGGCAGTGCTGGCAGTGGCACAGTTGTGCTCCTGCAGCGGGCAAACCTTCCTTCCTCCCTCCCTGCCTGCCTCCATCCCTCTCCCTGCCTCCATCCATCCCTCCCTGCCTCCATCCCTCCCTTCCTCCATCCCTCCCTGCCTGCCTCCATCCCTCCCTGACTGCCTCCATCCCTCCCTGCCTGCCTCCATCCCTCCCTGCCTGCCTCCATCCCTCCCTGACTGCCTCCATCCCTCCCTGCCTGCCTCCATCCCTCCCTGCCTGCCTCCATCCCTCNCTGCCTGCCCGGAGAAGGGCAGCAGAGCTGCAGCAGACCCAAATGCTTTCAGTGGAGGGCTGGCAGCAGCCTCTGCACTGAAATCTCTCCTCTGTCCTTTTGTGCCATTGCTTTGAGCCTAGAAAATCCATTTTCAGGACAACTGAGGTACGGAGAGTCGAGACTAAAACATCTCCACGGAGCCCCCAGGGATACTCCTGAGCCTGAATAACCCCACCATGAGTATTCCCGGGAGCCTCAGCACCCGCCAGCCCCAGCGGCCTCAGCCCGTTCCCCCGCCAGCATCTGCCACAGCTGCAGCTGCCCCTCGCCCGCCTCCTCCAGCGACAGCCTGGCAGCAGCCGGCTCTGGCCACCAGGAATCAGGCCCGCTGCTGCCAAGCCGAAAGCAGGAGGAGCTGCCAGCCCGGCAGCCCAGCTGCCACAGCCCCCCCCGCACACGGCTGTGGGTCCCAAAGGGGATCCGAGCGCTGGGACCTGTCGGGGAGGGAAACTCGGCCGCAGCCCTGCGGTGCTCTCGGTGGGGACAGGCTGGTGACAGACGCGGGGGGGGCTCCGAGCAGCAGGACGCCTCCTCCCCGCTCCTGCAGCGGGACTGGCGAAGCCCAGCGCGCCCTGTCAGCAGCAACGGAGCCTTCCCGGGAGTGGGTTTGTGTGGCACAAAACATTTCCAGCTGTTCCAGGCGGAGGCTGAGCATACTAAGCAGCTTGGCGCTGGTGAAAGTTCAGCAGCCGCCAGGGCCCCAGGCCTCGGAGGCAGATCCATTAACCTTTTCCACCGATATTTCTGGCACTACAGTGTGCACGGGATAACATCTGCGGGGAGCGCCCCATTCACACGAGTCTGGGGGAGAGCAGATGCTCACCCTGCAGCAATCAATCATGGACCCTTGTCCATCAGACGATCTGGGCCATGCAGCCACTCCAAGCCGTGCTGGAGGTGACAGTGTTTCGCTTCAAAAAGCACCTGTCCCTCAGGACCAGCATTCTTCTCTTTCTGGCTCTCATATGGCTGCTGTGCAGTTGCACTGGCATAAGTAAGAACCATTTCTTTTCCAGTTAAAATTGTTCACAAATCTGTTCAGTTCTCACTGGGTTCTCTGAGTTAAAATTTGAACCCTGAAAAGACAGGTAAACTCGTCCTTGTAATTTCTAGTGGGCAGACAGCAAATCCCCAGGAATGTGTACCGATGGCAAAGTGCATGGGATGCAACAGAAATCAGCGCCGTTCTTTACATGACATGATTAAAACAAGTATCTCGTTTAATTAGAAAAAGAAAGATCGCAGACTCATTCCCAGGATGTTATCTGTGCAATTACTTTATGTAACATTATTAAAAATTAATTTTCCCCAGAACCTCAGCAATTTAATGAAACACGCCTGGTCCTCAGCAGCAGCTGCAGCGGAGCCAGCCCACCAGCATCCTCCAGGCAGCGGGACTCGGTGCCGCGGGCCCCCCCGGGGTGTCTGTCCCTTGTGCTGGGCACATCCAGCCCCGGGTCAAAGCACCTCTGCACAGCACCCCATTGCCGCAGGCTCCACACGGCTCCTCGCACCGGGTACCGCAGCCCTCCTCGTCACAAGCTCAGCATCCCCCCTCTCCGAGGGCTCGGCATCCCGCATCTCTAAGCAAAAATCCTCCTTCTCCAGGGAATCAACATCCCCCTTCTCTGGGTGCTCGGCATCCCCCGTCTTTGGGGGCTCGGCATCCTCCCTCTCCAGAGGAAAAGCATTCGTCCTCTCCGGGAGCAAAGCGTTCCCCTTGTGGAACCGGCACCCCACTCTCCAGAGGGACAGCGTTCTCCTGTCCTCTTCGCAAGGTGCCCAGCACCCCCATCTCACCTCGCCCGGGGCACCGAGAGCGCTGCCCGCTCCGTTCCGGGACACAGCCCCCGCCTCGCCGCGCCGCCGGCACCCTCCGCCCCGGCACCCGGCAGCGCGTCCCCGGCCCCGGCCAGGGCATCCTTCCCCGGGGAAACCTGCTCCCCGGCATCGGACAGCGCATCCCGCAGCCCCGGGTACCGCATCCCCCGCCGCGGCCCCGGGCAGCGCGTTCTCCTCCCCGGCCCCCGAAGTTCTCCCGCGGCCGCCGGCCCTTACCGATCCGGATGACATGCGGCATCCCGTGCGAGCTCTGTCCCCAGAAGCCGCCGACCAGGAGCGCTGCCCAGTATTCCCAGAGGACGCGGCGGAGCGCCGGCCAGAGATGGGGCATCGTTGGGGAGGGCGCGGGCCGGCGCGGCCCTACGGCCCCAGGGGCAGCGGGGACGCGGGCGGCTGCTGCTGCCCGGGGCTCAGGCGGAGCTCGGCGCCGGGGCCGGGCGGCTCATGGCACATCTTAGAGCGGCCGCGCCGGCCCGTCCCGCGGCAGCCACAGCTCCGGCCGCTCCCTTCCGCGGCGTGCCGAGCCGAGTCGAGCCGAGCCGAGCCGAGCCGGGCCGTTCCGAGCCGTGCGGTGCCGGTGCCGGTCGGGCGGCACCTGCGGAGCCGGGGCTGCCGGTGCGCCCCAGGAGCGGCTCTGTCCCCTCCTACCGCTGATGCGCGGCTCGCGCAAAGCCCCGGAGTGGAGCGTGCACACACCGACACACTCACACCCCCTGACACACACCCCCGGCACACACCCCGACACACTGACACGCGGCTGACACCCCGACACACGGCCCCGCACGCACCCGCACCCGCCCGCTCCCCCGGGGTCAGGGCAGCGCCGGCGGCGGGCGCGGGGCGGGACGCCAAGGGGACCCTCGGTGGGCACCGCGGGGCGGGGGGCGATGGCTCAGGGGTCCCGGGGGTGTTCCTGTTCCCCCTGCCCCCGGCTGACCCCGGTCCCGCAGATCGCGGGGTGCCCGGTGTCCCCCAAGTTCTCGGGGGTCCCTTATGACCCCGGGGGTGCCGGTGTCGCCGCCGGCGGGGGCCGGGAGAGGCG